>VZRJ01010519.1:0-146533 GCA_013397565.1 Ptilonorhynchus violaceus | reverse complement strand
GTTCACACTGGGAGCGACCCCCCCATTTTCCCGTTCACTGGAGCCGCCAATGCCGCATGAGAGGTCGTCGCGCTCATGCCACAGCGCCCCCTGCAGCCGCGGGGGAGTCACCGCAGCCTCTCTGCCCCAATGGAGGATTGCCCAACGGGTGAGAAAGGACTGTGACTGGGTTTGTCTGTTCTCTTATTGTTGCTGTTTAACTGCCTTGTTATATATAGATAGATAGATAGATAGATAGATAGATAACCCTAGTAAAGAACTGTTATTCTTTTTACCACATCTTTGCCTGAGAGGCCCTTAATTTCAAAGGTATAGTAATTCAGAGGACGGAGGGGGGTCATTCTCTATTCAAGGAACGTTTCCCACCTTCCTTGACAGACACATATCCTTCAAACCAGGACATCGGAATAGTCAGAACGTTGAACAGAGTCCAGTATACTTTATGGTTTATAATTATCTCATTCTCCAGGTAAAGTCTGATACATTTATAGAATCATAGAATTATGGAATGATTTGGTTGGAAGGGAGCTTAAAGATCATCTAGTTCCAACTTCCCTGCCGTGTGCAGGGACACCTTCCACTAGACCAGGTTGCTTAAAGCCCCAGCAAACCTGGCCTAGGATACTTCCAGGGATGGAACATCCACTTCTCTGTTTCAGTTCTCAGCTCTTCCAGTCCCTCTCCACTCTCATAGTGAAGATTTTAAATCCTTTACAAGTAAAGTAAAGTATTTAATAATCAGATGGAAAACAGGATTCATCCTGTTCTTTCAGTCATGAAGTTCTGGTGGAAAAAAACAAGACATCAGAAGTCCTTCCTGAGGCAGAGGAGGAGCGGTGCTCAGCACATGGTCAAGAAAGCCCATTGCAGCCTGTCAGCTCCTGGGGATCTTCACAAGGCAGCTGAAAGGGTGGCAGGAACTGGCTCATGACCCACGAACTCTTCCAGAAGCATGAGCAGGCTGCACCCAAATACCACCCTTCTCTTGTTCCGGGTCTCTAGTCCTATGCCTGGCTGTAACTGTGCGGGTGTAAATCCATCACATAAAAGTAGAACCACCACAATCTTCTTCGACAGCAGACCAAAGCTGTTTACACTGAGTAACTTGACACAATCCAGAAGCATTATGCTCACTCCATGGCAGACTACCTGTGGCATGAGAGAAACCATGAAATGCGTATCTTTCCAAATACCAAAATAAGCTAACCTGCTCTGGCCAGAAAGGCTGCATATTATTTACAAAAAATGTCTCAGCCTTGGTATTTTTCCTCATTTTTCACAGCCTTAATTTGTATCCTGTCAAAAGAAGTGCTTTCACTTTTTCCTCATTCATGCATTAATAGAATACAGATTAATTAAACCCCCTACCTACATTTCCCTCTGGTGTTATTACATACCCAACATGCTCTTGTATGGAATCATCTCCAAGTCTGATCATGGGTCATTACCACTGAAAGTTTTCAATACAAGTGTAAATGGACACAAACCAGAAAATTAGTATCTAGCCTTTCATTCGTATTACACAGGAGAATCCAAAAGACTTGTCTGTGTTTACCTAAAACATAGAGTTAGAGAATGAATAAAAGCAACCAGCACCTCTCAAGTGCACACAGGGACAAACATGCAGACACTCTGCCTTCCCCATCACTGTTCAGTCTCTAGATGCCAATTCTGTCTTGCCCAGAATCTGCCTTTAACCTCACCTCTTCCCAAGACTAGACATGGTCAGCTTTGCCCTGCACACTTCAACCCTGCAGAGGCTTTTCCCCTCTGTCTTCTTTATTCACAGCTATATGGCAGATAGAGGCCATACCTCTGTTTGCCAGGGGCCAAAAGGAGCACCATGGTGTTTAGTCAGAGTAACAGGCCATTGTCTGAGCTGAAGAGTCCAGATGACTTCAGTGACATCCTGCTCCTCAGTATCTATGAGTTTATCCATCACTTTTCAAACTTTTTCACCTTTTCACTCAAACCTTTACTGACTTGAGCCTCAGGGCTGCTGAAGTCAGAAATCATAATCAAGAGATTTCTGTGGGTGTCTGATAGCCCTAAATGGTCTTGTGATATAAGTGGAAACCAAGATCTTTCCCTCCAGAAGAGAATGAAAACTAAACTCAGGATCAGAGCTGCCCATTGGCCTCGCAGTTGTTGTTACAGGGTTACTCCAAAGGCAGAGTGGCTACATCCCTAAATGCAGGGACTGTGCCTCTACCAGTGCATGTGCATCTCTGGTAGACAGAGCAGTTAAGGTTTGTTAGTTCCCCACCCTGAAAAAGTACATTTTCATTCTGAACACAGTGATATGAAAAAGTACTTATAACATGTTTTTCAATAATCGTTTATTATTCTCAACTTCACTATTCAGAATTGGCATATTTATCAAATAAAGTGAGTTCAGTGACATGATTCAGTATGCAGAGACCATCAAGTCTTCCATCCAAGTATTTTCTGGACCACTTCAACCTTTATCTCTATTGTTTGTGGAAAGACTGGAAAGTAGGTTAATTGCTTTGAAATGGAAATGAAAATAAAAACCCCCTTGATTTGTTTTGTATATTTGAGCTTAACCTTTTTCTGGTTTTTCCAACACTGTTAGGAAAATCTGAAATGTCAATATATCACTGCCATAAAAATCATTCAAACAATCCTCAATTTATTTGGTTGGCTTAGCTGCACTTCAGTTCAGGTATTGAAATCTGAAGCCTAAAAAAAACAACACCAGATAACAAACCACAGGCCTTTAAAATCATAATTGGTTTAAAACTACAGTTTTCCTATGTACCTTGCTGTGTGATGTACTAACTCAACCCTGCTGAGATCTCCAAATCTAAAATCTTTTCCAAACTTTAGGATGGAGTTACTGGGGCTGCTATGTGTTATTTGTATGTTGAAAACACTATATCCAGAGAGAATCAGAAAGAACATGACCAAGACAACACCAGCGGGGATGGAAAACAAAAACATGTCTTTCCATGCTGTCTAACATTTAAAAAAAAAGACTGTTTGTCCAACAATGTCACTGGGGACTCTTTGGTTTTTTTTAATTCTAGCTGGTATGATTTGGTGACCCCACCATGGTAATATGGCAGATGGAAAAGAAGAAAATTCAAAAAAATACCTGGTCTATGCCCCTTGGGAAGCTAGCCCGTCTCTAACTGAATGAATGCCACTATGGCAACAGATTAATAAAAATATATTTTTCACTCTAGAATTCCAAAGAAACAGGAGTGTATGTTGTCATATGTGTTCACGTATGTTTAGGGCAGAAGTAGTGATTAGGTCATCCTGTCTGGCTTGCGTATCACACATCCCATAATTTCTGTTTCTTTACCAAGCCAGGAGTTTGCATCTGACTGCAGGATACCTTTCAGAGGCATTAAGGGTTGGTACAGAGGTATCAAAAGAGGGAGAAAGCAGCCTGTCCCTTCTTCTTTATTCTTTTATTCAATCAGCTTTTCTATTAAAAAAAAAAAGGTTTCTGGTTTCTAATTTGAATTTACTTAGCTTTAAATTTCCAGCATAGGTTCTTTTTAAACTTTTCTCTATTAGGTTAGCCGAACTTTTAATGCTTTCTTTCCCTCTCTCTCTCTGTGAGAGTACTTACATGCTGTAATCAAATATTTTCTCACCAGTAAGCCTTTTTATTTTTCAGCAAAATTGTATTTCTGTGGTTCTTTTTGCCACCAAACTTGGTCCCATTGCATGCCAAAGGACTTTAATATTCTTTGCACTAAAACAGCCAGTTACTGTAATACACTCAGCTACAGGCCATCAAAGAGCTGTCTAATTAAAGAATATGAATTACATACCAGTTATGACACAACACACTCAGAATAAATCTGCTGGGGGATCTAAAACTTCATCTTTGGGTTTTTGAAGGCAATTTCTTTGCCATTTGAGCTAATGGAATTTTTTGCTGGGTCAGCCTAGAAGAGGGGCTTTATATCTTTACCTTCATCTCCTTGAACAGTGTTGCCTTTCACTCCCGTCAAAGGGGAATTCTCAGCGGGGCCTTCCTCAAAACACTAACAATCTCCAAAACCTTCTCGGGAACATGATATGACCATAACTTGACACCAATCTAGAAGCTGCCCAATAAATGTTTGCAAGCCTGCAATAAACTCTGCTTCTAATAGTGTGCTTCACGCTGTGCTAGCAAAGTGCAGAGGAAATGACAGGGGGAGGGCTGTTCTCAGCCCTGGAGAGTGACCAACCCCAGCAGCGCTGACTGCACGTACCTGCAGCACCTTGGTGATGATGCAGATGCAGGTGACCCTCGTCTCACTTTGCTCTGCTTCCCCGCACTGAAGTGCCAAAACACTCTTCAAGTGAAACGGGGAGGTGCTCCAATTTTTTTCTTGGTTTTGATGAACTTTAAGCAAATAGAGTTTGTCTCAAAGGTGAGAGTCAATGTTACGGATCCTAAGAGCTCATAGGAATCCTTCCAAGTTGCTTCCGAGCGTTCATTTGGGTATAAAGCATGTGTGTAATGAAATCATCCTAAACACACTACTGGGCTGTGTGCTGAGTGCTGATGCTGCTCAAACTCAGCCGATGTCAGCAGCTCAGTATAGGAGTCTTTGTCTGAAGAGCCCTGGTAAGGTTCTTCATGGGCACGAAGGTTTAGCTACATATTTCCATTTGTAGAATCAGCATTTCTGTAATAACTAAAGCTCTTATAACCATGAGTCAAGACTTACTATTAAGTTATTAGTTCCAGAGCAAAAAGCACCTATGCAAAAGAAAACTCTTCAACGCAAAAAAAAAAAAAACACAAAAGCAACAACAAAAACCCCCAAACAACCCCCACCAAACTTAATGCCTGTAGAAAAGCAGAAGTCCGGATTCCTCTCATCGCTTCTCTCTTACCAGGCCATTGTGGCCACCACAGCTTAACTTTCTTTCCATACAAAAATCCCATCCTCGGCTGACTTGGCTGAACTCTGGCTTCCTCTCATGTAGTGATATATAAAAGTGGCTTTTAGGCACAGCTATAAATAAGGCTGATTCATTTACAGTACTTAAGATCTTGAACATTTCAAAGAAGCAGCCATTTAAGGGATCCTCCTGGGGTCCATTAAAGTATGGAAATATTACAGCTATTTTGTAAATGGGGAACTAAGGCACTATGAGTTTAAGTGATGACACAAGATGCTCATAGAGAAGTGAATATCTTAGTGTAGATTTTGTTAATCCTAGTCAAGCACCTCAAGCAAGAGAGCACCGTTCTTGACTTGCTGCCTGGTGCTGGGATCTGAATTAGTCTTTTTCATAAATATGTCCACATCCTTAAAAGAAAGACATAGCAATAAAAAGTAGTTACACAATATATATCCCTTATGCTGAGGCCAGCACATTTGAACTGATTTTAATTTGTTAAAAAATTAAAAATACAGTCTACCTTCTTTTCAGAAAAAAATGAAGCTTTGAAACTGAGACAGAAACTTGATCTTTTGAGCACGGCTATAATGCTTAGAAAAACATACCATACATGACTCAGTACAGTTTATCTCTGTATTCAAAGGTATGCAACAGTCAAAGTCAAATGACTCTGCTTCACATTCATGCATGATAAGTTTCTGCTTCAGTAACCATGCTAAATAAGTTTGAGAAATAAGACTGCTGAGCCTGGTTTTTACTCTGCAAAAATACCCAAGAAGTCAGCAAGTGTGCTTTTCAAGAAATTTAAAATACAGTTCACCCAGAAATGGCACTAGCATTTATCAATTAGAATTACTAGAAAATAATTTTTATGTTAAATAAGTAATAAATGTAAAGATTTCCAGAATTATGAAGGCCAAAGATCAATATATATTCTCCTTAGACCTAGTAAATTTCATGGAAACATGCTTTCAAAGCAAATGTATTTTGTTCTGAGTCTTTGGCAAATATCTTTTTCTAATCATTATTGTGCCTACTCACAGCTGTAATCCTTTTACATGTGTCCTGAGAACTAAATTCACAAGGTGGATTTAGGCACTTAAGCATGTCACTCAAAATGTAGATCTGCCCATTTCAATGGATGTATTTTTCTCAGTGAATATCCAAAATGTTTAATATGCTCCAAGTACCTGTAGTTTCATGTAATCCACCCATCAAAGGAGAAGGTGTCAGCCACAATGGTTTTCTGCCTTTTTCCAGGGGCTTGTCATTAAGTTCAGTCTCACCTCTACATTAAGCAAAGGATGAACCCGATCATCAATCCCAGGTAGGAACACAGTGCATTGGGCCATTTGGGAAGCAGAAGACAATGACAGGCACCATCACCTTCCCTTCCTCCAGGAGCCATGTGTAGTGACAGTCTGATATACCTTACCCTCAAGGTCTGGGCTTCCTTTTTTAAAACCCTAAGGGAAGACACAGAGCTAAGTACCATTGAAAGACGGAGTTTCATGCTATAATTTTGTGGACCTTTACACTTTGTTAAAAAGTAAGACTGCCTGTTCCATCCTCGTTGTTATCTGCTGATGCTCTTTCCTTGCCATTTTTTCCATTTCAAGCCATCATCTTGGGAGAATAATCTGTATTAATATTAACCCAGCAATAAGAGGTAAATTTTCATCTGGAACAAGGCTTCGAAGTGGTTCATTGAGGATTAACTTAGTAGGCTTTGTCAACAGAGGGGAAGTGGTGATGGAGGGAAGGCAAGTCTGATTGTGCCTTTGGCAGTGAAGAGAACGTCAGGCAGTGCCTCCAGGGAAAGGTGGCCTTGGTGACACTTCACTTCTGAGCATTTGCAACTAGACAGAGGTTTCCTGGCTCTTGCAGAGCTTGTGCTCAGCTGTCTTAAGGTGTATCTGCATAAGTGAGTAGAACCATATGCTCACCTTGTTTAAGCTCCACGCTAACTACCTGCAGCTTGCAAGCCACAGAGTCATTTAGTGTGATCTTAAGACTGACCCTGCATCCCAAAAGACTGATTTTGGTGGGGGGTCAGGGCCTATTTTCATTTGGTAGTAAGGGATGAGGTATGAGGTACTCAGAGTATGCAACAGCTGGTTTAAAATATACTGGTGTTACAGAAACTTTCTTTCTCTTAGAGAAAATCTCTCTTTTCCTGTGACCACATAGCTGACATGCAGGGGGCTTGCACCCTCGTTTGCCTTGTTGTAGGTTTCGTGTGCATTCATATCCTGAGCCTCAGGGATGGAAATGGACCCAGAATGCTTATAATCCCTTTGCATCTTCCTCATAATGTCCTTGGTTTAAAGCCTCTTCTGTGCAGGAAGCCAGCACAGGTCTATGCACAGCTTAAATCCCACTTAAATTGCTGTGGCTTAAAGTCCCACTAAAATAGCTCCTGGGCCTCCTCCACTCTATATGGGGATGAATTCCACACTTATGGAATTCCTCAGCATTTTCCTTCCTTTAATACTCTCTTGCTTGCTGGCCGGGTAAATTAGCCTCTTCTGAGGACAATAGGACGGCATTTAGCCAGCGCTGGTGTCTAACCATCTTTCCCATTTCAACACTAAAAGCAATTGTTATTAAAATTGGTATGATTGAATGCAATAAAAACCTGCCATGCTTTAGAGAGGACAAATCAGTGCTGTGATTCACTTCACTTGCTGTAAGACAAATCGCATGTGACCGTGACTACTGGGAAGAAGAACTTACCAGAAATTGAAGCACTGCCTGTTACACTTTGGAAATAATTATTGCTGAAGGTGATTTGAGCATGACTGGACTCACTGGAGAAGCTAAAGCCATTATTGTCAGAGTCCACAGAGTTTCAGTCTTGGCCCATTGCTATCCTTGCACTGCACCATGCAGCATATAGGAAAAATGTATAACAAAAGCATGAATAATCATGAATATTAGTGTGAACAAGTCACGTAAATATCACTTGTTCATTATTTCTCTGATACACAGATGGTGAGTGGTCATCTTCTGTTGTCCTTTCTTCATGAGATGATCTCTGCAATCAGTAGACCCATGAAACTAAAAAACAACAGTGAATAAATCGATTCCTTTTTCCATGGGTAAACGATCCAGTGCTGCATTAATTTACTTTTAAGATTTGATATTTCCCTAACAATACTTCTTCTTTCCACTTGCATGGTAATTCACAAAGGTAGTTTGGTTTTCTCATGCAGAGACACTCTTTTAAGTATCTGCATGCACAGATATTTTTATACACATTGAAACGTTCTCATTAGAACCATCTTTATAAAATCCTCTTTTTTTATAAAGGTATTAGTAGCTCAGTCATATAGTGGTGCCCTGTGGTTCAGCTGGCCAGTCTCAGACTACAGCTAATGGAAGCAAAACTGTTGGGAATAGTTGCCTGAACAGGTTCAAAAATGTCTGACAAAACTGTGGAGATGGTGCCAGGGAGCTTTACATGATATAGGAAACACAGGACAGAAGAGAAACTTTGGTGTGGAGGAGAACACACGAAAATCCCTCAGCATTGCTGGTCCTGTCTGAGGTTCAGCAGCTTGTCGCTGCACAATGCTCCATCACTGAGGCAGCTCTAGCTCCAAAACACCAGCCAGCACAGCACAAATGTGATAAAAGAGAGGAATCCCAGCTCTCCCCATGAAATGATCAGAGCACACCAGGCCTTTCACTCGCTTGACCTTCCCCAGTGTTATTTTTAACTTTAGGTTTTTTTCTTTTTTTCCCTTTGGCCATTGAATATGTATTAACTGTTATACAACACTTACCAAGTTTGTTATGTAAAATTCTAGAGATAAAACCTCAATCCAGGGCCCCCCTCTAAAGATTTTTGAACTTCCTGAGGGCTCTGGGAGCACATCCAAGGATTTTTATTGTTCCCAGAAGATATATAGAGATTATTTGTCATTTGGAGAATGTGTGTGTGAGAGTGTACTGGGGGGCTCTGCTGAGCACACTATTGTGTTGCTTTCCTGGGGAGAAGGTGGGATTCAAGGGTGACCTAAACCAGATGTTGATAAAAGAGGGAAAGTAAAAAAAAAAAAGAAAGACAAAAGAAAGAGAGAAAACCCCTGAGATCAGCTAGGGATTACCAACTGCATTATCCTTTTTATGAGGGTGCCTTCAATATTACTCATCTGCAATAAGCTCCCATAGACCTTACAGGATTTCTTTTATTTTCATGTATTAACAATACAGCAGCAAGGAGCTGACACTTGTTTTCCATATCAAGCAAAGTTTTATAAGTAATTTTTTTTCTGGCTATCACCTCAGCTTGCATTTTACACTGAACAGTAATTCCATTTTTATGGACACTGTCAGATACTTATTTTTATGGAGTTCCTCCTTTTAAAAAAAATTCAGATATTTAAGGGTCTCTTAGTGACCAATCTCATCTTGGACATTGAACCTATAGAATCACAGGTGCAGATAAATGCTGGAGCACTTAATGGCTCTGAAGAGCGAAATCTCGGCCATGCTGAAGTCACTGGGAGTTTTGTTAGTGTGACCAGCATTTCACCCTGTGCATTTTATATTTACCTCATCCTCAGCTGGACCCACTCTGTGTCGACCCAAAAGGTCCACTGGCTTTCACAATCACCACTGTCTGGTATGCCCAGAGGAGCTGGTAACTAAATAACATTTTCCTTTCTGGTGATTCTGCCTTTTTTTTCATCTGGCAAACACTAATTTTTATCTTATTGGTTGGCTTGGATTGTGAGCAACTGATCTGGATCCAAGGGGTATAATTCTGAAATATCAGCATATTGTCACAACATCCTGGAAACCTCAGGCTTTCTCATCACCTCTTAGGGTAATGGAATGACTATTCTGGGGACAGCATGCTGAAATAATGCTGGAGTCAGTACAATAAAAGACATTCCAAGGCTTTAATAACCACATTGGTGGCACAGTGATAATTTGTATTTGCAGTGATATATTTAGACTCTGGAAGAGTATTATGAAATAGATTCCTATTTCAAGATATTTGGACATAGCAGCCTGTTAACATCCTTTTAAATCTTAAGTGTACAGTGCCACTGTTTCCTGAACTTACTGTGATTTGTTGCTACATTTTTAAACAAAAGGCATTCAGTTTTACTGAAAGTGGAATGAGATCCTGGTTGCTGGACTGAAGTCAGCCATCCCAGGGTGACTTTTGAGAACTTAGATAAGCAGCCTTTTTGGAAGGCAAGAGGAAACAAAGAGAAAATACTGGAGGTCAAAAAGCTATGAATGCTCATTTGAGGATATTTACATTAGCAATGTTCCCTGTGTGTATCTGCAGGAGGGCTGCTGTGTCACATCAGGACAAACACAGCCAAACTTCTATCAGTTCAGGTCATAGCAGCATTTGGGGAGTTTTGAAGGATCTGTTTCATCTGAGGAGTGGTCTGAACAACCATTGGCAACTGGGCACATACACAATGATACTAGTCTTAGGACATTAACTCATCCATAATTTCTGGTTGCATGTGGCCCTATTATCAAATGTAGTGTAGGACTGAAGGGAGGCTCACTGCAGCAGCCTTCCCTCTGAATGTTGAGTACAGGAGATGGTCTATACTGCATTTATCATTGAAAACTCTTGTTCTGGAGACAGCATTTCAAGTCTCACTTTGAATTCTCAAAGCAATAACCCTGAAATATCACTCTTTAAACAGGCAAAAGGCAACCATAGAAATTATGGCAGTCATCTGAAGTTCCACCTTTGTTCTCTACCAATTTCTGATAAAGATAATGACAATTTTTCACTTTTTACCTGAGAGTTTTTATTTTAGTTAATTCCATTTATATTTCAAATATTTCCCACGTGACACTATATGAAATGTTCCAGAGAATACTACTAGAATATTCATTTTTTCTGTATTTTGCAGACATTTCTCATCAGAGAACTGTATTTTGATCTTTCTTCATCAGCTTTTAACTCATTCCCCCTTTTCTCATGTCTTGGGTGCACAAGTTTCTATTCTATGTCCTTCAGTTGAAGTTACACATGCTGCAATTCTATCACAAGGAAACTTTTTGTGCAGTATGTTAGGGCAGCAAAACCACTTGCTTCTGGAGCTGATGTTTCACATGCCAGTTCTTGCAGTGCTCAGGGGAGGAGATTAGTCATCTCTCCTGATCCGAATGCATTAAGCTTTTGGAGTTGTTTTTCCTCTACCTCAGCATGATTCTTCTCTATCCCCTTGTTTCTGTCAGCCATCTGGCAGTGCTCTACCCACCTCTTCTCTGAGAGTTTCCATTTCCTGAAGTTGCATGCTCCAGAAAGTGTTGAGTTCCAGTGTGCTGAGCCTCCTCCGTGCTGATATTTGGGAATTCTGAAGCCCACTTGACTTCATGTACTGGGTCCTGAAGTTTCTCTTTCTGAAATAAAGAAATCTTGGTTATGAGTCTGTTTGTTTCACTTTCTGTGTAATTTAAACTGACTCAACTTGTGATCAGTTTGATCCAGGGTTATTTTCTACAACCAGTACTTTCATAATTTCATCGCTGCTTGCAAAAACAAAGCGGCTTTTGTGACTATCTTTTGACTTGTGCTGTATTTGCATTAACGCCCTTGGCTCAAGCATCAGGGATGAAGAGTCTCTCCTTTGCTGTGGTCCTTTGTAATCCATAGCTGGGTTTCATGCAATGCCCTCTGCACTGTAGAATAGGGGAGGTTTAGCTCGCACAGCGGGCATCTGTCTGCTGCCTGGCAGGCACAGCCACAGCAAGAATACTACTTCAGTTCTTCCCTGAAAGAGATAGCTTTCAAGTGGCAGCTAGATGCTTGTCTTGGCTACCTGATATCTAGGCTTTCACCCAACAGCTGACATCAGCTAGAGCATGGAAACTGCAGATTCAAATATCAATGCGTTCTTCCGAAAAGCTTCTTAGATCTGTCACTCACTTTTTCTCGCCGGCCCGACAGAGCCTATTTGTTGACTCTGCAAGTCATAAAGAAAGGCCCACTTATTTTCTCTAACCATTATAGACTGAATGCTTAATGTTGTTCAGTCATATTTGTGCAATTAAAAAAAAATCAAGTTGGAGTGGTCCTTCATCATGCCCAGTAGAGCACATTATCACAGTAGGAATCACCAACTGGTGCAGTAACATAAATGTCTTGCAAATTGCCATTTTTGACTAAGCAGGGAAGTTTTCCAAATTTGAAGGAAATCTGCACCTAGTTTTTCTGTCCTCTGAGTAAGTCATCATGTTCAAAATTTATGTTTTGCTATCATTTGGCAAATAACAGAACAAGTTCCTTTCTTTTATTTGTCCTCTGTAACTGCATCTATGGCTAGCAATTTAAGTAAAAGTTTCTGGATGCAGCACTTGCTTAGATGAGTTTCCTGTGTGCTGAGTTGTTAGACTGCTCCACAGCACAACAGAGTCATCTCTGACATGCTTTTGGCCACAGTCAATGAGCCATCTCCCCAGCTGAGATTCCTAAGGGAGGGGTGATTTTTCTGTCTCCTGTTTGTCCATCAGGACTAAAATATATTTTGAAATTTAGCATATGCCAGCTTTGTCCAGATTTGGTGACCAGTATTTCTTTCAGCAACTTATTGACAAGGATATACAGTTAGGATACTGGGATTAGTGCTGGTAAGGAACTGGAGTGGGATCCTGAAAGACAAGGCTTAGGTATTCATTAAATCCTGTGAATATTTTATTGAAAATGTATAGTTTGTACTAATTAAAGTGCTTAATACTATGCATATGAGCAATTCCATCAGTTGAACCATTCATACACTGAACCTAGAGAAGGACCTGAAGAAAGAGTAAACCTAGACATGTTTTGCATATAAAATATGTATTTTAATGAGTTTTCAATATATAAGTGATCTATTTCATTTCCACAGCACTGTAAACTGCTTTTATAACTTTGGGCTGTTATAAAATGATCTGTGAACACAGGTAACAATGGGGATCTCTGATTGGCTGGCAGTGATGTCATGCATGTGCCAATATTTCTCATTAAAAGCACAGGTATGACCTTTTTACCTTGGAGTTTCCATACCATAATAGCTATAAGGCACTCATGGTTAATAGATTTCTGAGGGATTATTGCACTCTTTGAGTAGCTGAAGTCACTTGGCTTTTGGCTGGTGCCTCATGCTGCACCTGAGGTGTGTGATAATCCCTCAGAAATGCACTGCTTGTGGAATCTCATGGCTTAATTATAAACACTAACTGAAGTCAGCTACACATTAACTAGCTTACCCAGATGTTTCTGTACCTGATGGATGGATGTTATGACTGATGAAAAGAAATCATGCAAAAAGGTTCGCTTCTGGTGGCTCCGTTTGCCATGGAAAAAGTGAAGGAGAGCAAAGCTGTCTCACTACTCACTAACAAGAGAATTGAGACCCTCTTGACTGCAGAAGGATGCACAAGAAATTTAATTCTAATTTCTCCATCTGGGGTAGAAGCGGCTCAGTTTAAAATCCTGAGGGTCACCACTGCCCCCTCCTGCACATTGCATTCCACCTGGATCTCCACTTAATGAGGACCATGGCCATGCAGCTGCCTTCTGTGCAGTCTTAGGTCTAAGATGCTTTGGAGGCAACTTCTCCAATGATCTTCTGTGATCCAGGAGAGACAATTTTGCCCTCATCAAGGAAAATGTATCTCTTCTTTTCAGAACTTAAAGCTCTTTTCTCTGACTTGTTTTTTCTCCCCCTCCCCCCACGTTGTAAAGTACTAAAACTGCTGTAAGAGGTCTGTGATATATTTTTGATACATTAGCATTTGTGAACTTACATTTTCTTCATTGGTTTCTTTAATGCAAACAGTAATGAGGAACAATGTGAAAACCCCTCCTTTTAGGTGGGTTTTTTTTACAATATTTTCCTTTATAAGATTTATCCAGACTACAAGATTCTGGCTAATTTTAATTTCTGTAAAAGACCAGACTCCTAGAAAATTTATTCACAATAGGGTATGTCTTGAACAGGGAGAAAAATTTATGGCAGCCCTTCAGATCCAGTCCAAACACTCAGCTGAAATTATTTGTAAACCCACTCTAAAACCCACACTAAGTAATTGATAGCTGCCCTAATGTAATGATATCTGCAGCAGTGCCGTAAGATTCATGCCCAAAAAGCACAGGCAAGCATTAACGTAACATCTGCATCTCTTACCAATAACTTGCAGAAATTAGGACTAAAGGTTTTGCAGATTGCCAAGAATCCCTTGACATTAAGGAAAGCCTCAATAGCCCTGCTAGGGCAGTTTTCCAGATGTTTTGCCTGGGAAGCACGACACATCTGTAAGAGGAACTGAGGTGTAGTTATTTGGTTTCAATCAGTATTTGTTTTCATGGCTAATTGAACATTGGTTATAGAGTTACAATCAGTGCTTCCATAACGTTAATAAAGTCATAGTCAAATGGACTGCATTTAAATATTTGTAGAGAGTAAGTCTTTGTGTTTTCAAGTATAAGGGAGATTAATTTTCTGAACTTGAAAACAAATATTCCCCTATAAGCATTTCAATGTATAATTGCCCTTAGACATTTTGCAAACACTCCTAAATGTTTTGGAAAGAGATTTTGAATTCAATGAACCACTAGTTGAATTTTATTAAATTTTATTTCTATGGGTAAACCTTAAATGTGACTGATAAATGACAGCCCTGGTGTGACTTACTGTGTGTTGGTCAGTCCAGCAAATGCAGCATGTAAGGACAATGCAAAGCTGTGTGTTTTAGTGGAGTCATCCTACACTTCTCAGTAAAAGGAGGTGTGCAGTGTGATATCAAGAGAGATCATGGCATGTAGAGAGGAAGGCTGCAGAGCTGATTTCATCTCACACATGGAGAAAGGACTGTCTATAAAGATAGTCATGCTAGTTCCCTTCATCTTTGGCATTAGTTGCCATTCCCATTAGCTGGGAATCAATGGATTGTAATACTAATGAACAAAAGAAAAGGCATCTTCCTGTTTTTCATTCTGCAAGCAAACATGGGATTTCTAACATCACCAAATGGGGACATGTTACATGAACTATATAATCATAACCACAAGACAGCACTTTTTCATTACATATTCTTAGGTCCTTTTAGACTACATGTGGGTATGGACCCCCTGGGAATCCAAATGAGAGTCTTCCCTTTCTGGTGTTTGTCTTTGAACTTGGGCAGTGACACATACTTGGAGAAATTGCTGTGCAGCAAGTTGTGCTCCCTGAGGCTGTTCATCTCCCATCAAAATATATTCAGTGGGATGACCACACTTCCTTTTCTTCTGGACTTATAGTTCTAGGGTTGGGTTTTTTCTGTATATTGTTTCGCTGCAGTCTTCCACTGAGGATTTTGCAAAAGAAGAACAGTTAAAGGAAGAATCAGGAATGTGTCTCTGATCCCAACCTCTACAGGTTCCGGGTAGGACAGGAGATAGGAGAGATGGGGTACATTCCTGGGGATGTGCTGGGTCTGTGCTTTGTTACTTTGTTTGCTCTCCTTTTCCAAGCAGCAGTGCCTCACGTGGGCTGCATTGTCAAGCTTTCTACAACATGTCCTTTTAGCAGGAAATCCCACTGATGTACTGGAGTTCTTTCTAATTGTTATGGAACGTAATAATCATAACTCTAAAGAAAAAGTCCTGCCATGTTTAGTTCTCCACTCTGTCCCCTCTTTCCTCCTGCCCATGAAATACACGGCCAACCTTTGCACAGCTGGCAGAATAAGATGCTTTAGCTGTCTCAGGGTCTGGGTGAAGAACACTTGGCTGCAGCTGAATCCTGACAGGGATTGTTTATTGCTGGTGAGAAAAAGGGGACACTTTAAAATGTTTCCTAAGCATCAGTTTTATCTTTCTAAGAGCACTCAGCCTTCTCCATGTTGTTCTAAACACCCTTGTCTTCTGGCAAACCAGGGTACCAACAGTAGTGAAAATATCTTCTTTCTTCTGTGTGCAGTAGGACACCTCCCTTCTCACTCCCAGCCAAGAACACTGACTAAAGCAAACCCCCCTTCCACTTTGTTTTTTTTTTTTAATCTGTCAAGAATATAAGGAATGATGTGTCAGGCCAGCCCACAGGTCCTGCCAGCTCACTGTACTGTCTCCAAGAGTGATGGATAATGGGATGTTCAAGAAAAAGTCGGAGAGCAGTCAGGCATACTGGGATATACATAATTCATGGTGCCTCAGGATACTCTCTCAGAAATTTGTGGCTCAGGGACTTGCTGAGCTGTTTCTAACTTTACTGTAGCTCTTTCATGATGAGGAGACAATAACCACACACAGTACTTATGAGGAAGATGAAGCATGGATTTTTACAGTGGCATAATGATGATTAATGTTTTCTATTCTTTTCTTAATTATTCCTGGCCTTTTATTTGTTTTTCATTTTATTCTCTTTTCTGTTAAACGTTGTATGTTGAAGTAGAGTTTTGTAGGTTTGTTTTAAGGAATTATTTGTTCCAAGGAATACTTTTCCTATGTGCTTTGCTTTATATTTCTCTAACCTGAATTTCATCTGCTACTTTATCTGCTGGACACTTTTATTAAAGAACTTTTGAAAGTGTATCTTCCATATGTTTCTATAAATATCATAGACTTAATCCTTGCAATGCTTACGTCAATTAAACATGTAATAAGAAATCTGTGAAGAACTAGACTGTTTTACCAAAATTCTCCTTGAAGTCATGTTTTACATGGACAAGGTAGCAGTAAGACTTTTGGCAGGCATCACTGGAATATTTTTAGAATTCAAATGGTTATCTTACTTTTATGATTGGGAATCAGAGACAGAGCATTACGCAGAATTTGAGCAATTGAATATTATCCTAGGAATTCACTCCATTGCTTTGATGTTTGTAAAAGCTCTTTTATAAGCCCATTAGCAAAGTGTGATATTCTTACAGCAAGACATGGAAGAAATCACTATAAGGCTATTAGTGAACACTTCAGCTCACTTCTACTTTATAGTCTTCTTCACATTATTTAGAAAGAACAAGTAAATAAATAAGTAAATATATAAACCAAGCAACATATCCACCAAATCCTAGGAACAGAATTTTTTCAAATTAAGTCCTCTATTTTATAATTCAGGTTTTGGCCTTCATTCATTTCCCAGCCAGCTGCAGCATTTCATCTTCTGAAGAGCACAACTGTCATCTGAGAGCTGAGTGCCATTGTGCTAATGACTCCATAAACAACCCCACCAAATCCTGTATGATAAATTTCCCCCTGATTAGTTAAACAGAAATTGTATCATGCCAGCGGAAGGAGTTCTTGTTGACACAGCATCTCTGGAGACACTGGTATATTTTCTTTCACTATGTGAGTGCTCAGCAACTGGAGTAGTGAGAGGGAAAATCAGTCAGTATTATTCAGATCTTTCTTACCTTTAATTTTTGTTCTTTCTTTTTATACATATATGTACATGTATATATGTTATTTTTTAAAGAAAACTTTTATTACACTGCCAGATTCTGTCTCATAAAACTGAAATTGAATTGAGTCTTTGAAGGGCAGAATGTGAAAATATTGTTAGCTCCAATCACAATATGCTTTTTTTAGTCTATGATCCATTAGAGCTACTTCTGTGTTTCAAAAAGGAAAGAAAAAAATTGCACTCATTTTATATATTGAGGTTATTTTATTTTTAGTCCTTGGGTTTTACAGAAATGCATTGGTGGGTCACTTCTGTGCATTATTTTTATGTCTTTGTAGTACTATTTCCATGACCATGTTGGTTTTATAGTGGAGTTTCCACTTAGGGGTGTTAGTAAATCTTTCCACGGAAGCCAGGCCTTTATAAATGACTATTGTTAAAGAAATATTACTGGCTATGATGGGTATGACAATAAATGTAGGAAAGACCTGGCTTGTGGTTATTACTCTCGTATCAACTTTCCCATCGTGACTGAAGGACAGGGCTAATTGTGTCTTCCCTTCCCCGCAACCTCCACGCTTTCCTTTGGCCGCGGTTTCCAGGGAGAAACAAATGACCCACGGAGGGGTGTAATCAGCATGGTCTGCTCAGACAGAAAATATGGACCCTTGGATACACTTTCAGAATGGCATGACGTGTTCCAGATAAACAGCAATTTACTGTAACGGGAACGCGGATCCAGCGTGCGGCGTCTTGGGTTCCGAAATAGTAATGGTTTTTCCATTACATGTTTGGAACGTTTCTGGTGTTAGCTAACTGCTGTAAGGAAAGCCCATGTACGTGAGCATCTGATCAACTGGATTTTACAGTCCTGTGTCATAGAGGGCTCTAATTACTGCGCTTTGAATATTAGAGAACTCAACACGCTTTTAATCAATCCCATGGGCTCTGCTATTTCCATTACTTAGTCTCAATCCCTGTTTAAAAACTGGTACTGAGAATTTGTTTCACATACTCAGTGAATCCCTAAGTGCACTGCTCCTGAAAGCAGAAACTCACACTAAATCTGGATAGTTTATATTCATTTTAAATGAAAACAGCAGAACAGTGGGATGACTGTGAGAAATTATGACATAAAGCTGATTCAAGACCAGTTCAGACTCTCTCACTTCAACCGAGGGCTAAAGGACTTTTATTTATGTTAAAGTGTGTTATTTATGAAGGAGCAGACAGAGTCCATACATAACCCTCCACAAGGAGGAGTCAAGACTGTTTGAACATCTTCCAGTCCAACTCCCTGTCTGATCAATGGTTCTCTATTATCATACCAAGCCATATTGTTCAAATATGTGCATGAAGATCTTAAACAATAGTAATCATTGTCTACTAAGCAAAGGAAAGCTTTGGTAACTGACACTTAATGAAGTAATTGGTGACTAAAACATAGGTAGAAGCAGAACTGGTAGAACAATGACTACGATCTGAAAGGAGGAAAGAAAAGGAAGGGATGCCAGTAGATTTAATATAAGTGTGAAACATCTTGACTTTTCCTGAACTGTATAAAATGAAATATGTTGAGTTTTTTGTTCCACTGTGACAATGATCCCCAGCTACATCCAGGGATTTAGCCCTTCTGGGAAATCGCAATTTCACTACAACATGGAGCAGCAGATCAGGGGTGGATTCAGCAAGGGTCAGCTGAGACAGGTAACCTTGTGGTAGTAAGGTCTTCCTGACTGCAAAATATGATTTGAGTCTTGCAATAACTGTCTTTTGTGAATGTGCTGCTTATGTAGAGTTTTGAGGTGGCTTTTTCTTTACTCCTGTGGGAACTGAAAATTTTATTTCATACTTTTATTTTGTGTGAATTCTTGAGGTAGTAATTCCTCAGCAACTGGTGGTAGTTCATTAATTTTTGACTAGGTACTGCCACATGTAGAAAGTTTTAAGAGCATCAGCCGGTTGTCAGAACCACTTTCGAAATTAAGATATATTAGGAGAAAACTTTTCAGGTATGTTCACTGCCTGTATGCTTGAAGCCATACCTCAGATACCTAGAAGCAGGCTGTAAGATGCTTACCTTCAAATGAAGACATCTTAAGGACTTATCATTAAAGGAGAAAAGAAAGGGAAATTGCATTCAAGTCTACTGCCTCTCTGTTAAGGACAACAGTTTTTACTAACATCTTTTTGAATATTGAGACCTATCCATTAGTACCCAGCCAATTCCCACCAAACCTGCTCAGAGTGACCATTAGAAAGCAACCAGAGGAACATCCTTTCTTAGATCAACCTTTCCCAGATCTCACCTAAGCCAACTGAAAAAATTCCTGATGATGATTGTAAGGGAAGATTTTGGCAGGACACAAGCAGTTGCTTGTATCCAAATCTTTCCATTTCATTGGGGGATTAGCTAATTTCTAGAATGCCAGGTTTGTTGGTCTCCATCTCGTAGAACCAGATTCAAGAAAGAAGAAACCAGAAAGACCAGCAACTTTCCTTTGGGTGATAGTATTCTGATGCTCTGGTGGTCAGGTTGGAAGGGGCCCTGAGCAAGCTGATCTAGTTGGGTTGGGTCTAGCTCATTGCAGGAAGGTTGGACTAGATGACTTTTAGCAGTCCCTTCCAGCCCGATATATTTTATGATTCCATGACCCTATGACTTTGTGTTTCTATGATTCTAAGTTTGTTCCTCAGACAAAATTTATACCCATTTGCCATTTGAGGCTGCAGGGTAGACATGTCAGTCCAAAGCAGTGACTTGAATTTGCCTCATGGAATTCAAAGTTAAATTTCCATTTGACTTCTTTGAAGTCTGAAACTCAAATTAAGGTGTTGGTGTCTAGTTTGGAGAAAAGTTACAAATTGTTGACCTGTTTGCAACTGATAAAGATTTTTGTAGTAATTACGTAGAAGAAAGTAAACATGGCTCCTACTGTCAGAAATCCTAAATGTTTTGTTCTTATTCAGATGCTTGTCTGTATGAGATCCAACTGATGGACAGTTTTATAACTGCTGGTGTATTTCCTTTGGAATACCTTTATACATGACTTGCAGAAGAGGCAAAAGACATTGAAATGCTCTCTTCCATTATTGAGCTTGCTATCTCATTTCCCACTTTCTGAGTAAAAGCTTGTGCTAAACGCCCTAATTGATTGAAAGTAATTAAATTTGAGGAAGATCTTATCAGAAATAAGCATTTTGTTGTTGATAATCATAAAATGGATAGATTATTTGGGGGAAATATGTTATTTTGAGTATCTCGGTCTATTTCCTTCTGAGAGATGAATCCAGTACTAATATCTGTCATTCTTGGCTCTGAAATGCTGTCCTCTATTCATTTCATGAAGACGAATATTCTTCAGTGTAGTCCACTTAGCTAGATAATATTTGTGAATCCATAGCCACTGGTGGATTTTTTTGCCAAAATTAAGCATAATGAAGAGTAATAAGAGTAAATGTTTCAGTAATTTGTAGAATTTCTGATTCAGAAATTTTCTCATTAAAAAAGTCTTTGTTCATCCTTAGTTTTAATTTAAGTTCTAATTCATGGCCCATTAAAAGCAACAGAAGGGATTTCACCGAGCTTTGTGCTTGGTATTTATTGATCTTTAAGTGGGAAACAGGGCTCCTCAGGAAGCAAGTAGTGAAGCCAGGGAAAATATCTCTGTTTATTTGTATTCGTCAGCTGATCATTTTCACTTTCTCATTGCAATGCAGCTGATATTCTTCCTACAAATATCAAGAAGTTTGCTTTTGAAAAAGCAAATGTTGGAATATATTCTATAAACATCGTGTAAGTTCTCATATAAAGTTACATTTTATAGGAAATTTTACTGGCCTTATATCCATTAGCCAAAAATCTCAGGTGCTTAAGTCTGTGGAAAAATAAGCTACTGTCTGTTGAAGTTTCAATAAAATAGTCAAAAAGTTGATGTTAAAGAAAAACTTACATGCAAAACTAATATTGTTTTAAAGACTCAAAGGATTTTTTTTCTCCTTTTTGGTTTATATTAGGCACATTAGAATTCTTCAAGAGTTTATTTCTTTCAAAATCCCAGATATTTTATATACTAATTCTCACTTTGAAGTTCAGCAACAACTTGGGTTCAGAAATTTGTCCTTTTTGTATTTGTTTTAAAGATAAGGGGTTTTTTCTCTGTTTGTTTCTTTTTTTTCCTAATATTTTCTCTGTAAATATGTGTGATATAGAGGGTGGCACACCCACCACCTCCTCAAAGAAAAAAGTCTTTTGAGCTATATATATATAATAGATAAAACCAAGACAAAATCAAGCACTTTCAGGGACTAAATAGGCAAAATATTACAGGTCACTGCTTTGGTGTTTCTAAAATACGTAACCGCTGAATGTTGATACCTGATCACCGAGAACATCTAAAACATCTTTAAATCTGATTGTTTTATTTAATTACAGTTCAACTTGCTGAAATTTAAGAATAGTAAGCAAAATGGGTATTGATACCAGCAATTTGGGTATCCTTTAAGGGTTGTGGAGTCAGTTTTTAGGACATTATAAATAACCATTGCTTGCAAAAGGCAGTCTATCAAAACAATTGTAAAATGGCAAGTACATAAGCCTTCTGTGTTATCATTCAGATCTCTTACACTGAAATTAGTAGGAAAAAAATAAGAATTTTGGCAAACTCCTCTCTCTTGTAACAGGAAAGCCTTGGTTTCTGCCAGTGCCCTTGGCAGAAAACAGAAATCAAACAATAACACAGGTTCTCATCCCAAGAAGCACATTCCTGCTGTGGCGGCTCTGAGGGAGAGGGAGGGACGAAACACAATAAAAAATCCGTTTCTATGTCATTCTTTTTCCATGACTTCACATCAGGTTGTCAGCACTCAGGGTTCAAGAGGCCCTGTTGCCATTTTACAGTCAAGATCTCCATCTTTGCCATATATTGAGGGCATGTATCGGCCTTTACATGTTGAAATATGAGTTGTCTCAAGCCAGTAGACCATCAAAGATCCAACCTTTTCCTGTGTTCCTCAAAAATACTACCCATAAGGCTGAGCATCTTTCCTCTTGCTGGATGGCATGCATCTTTTGCACAAGGGTTTTGGACACATTTCACAAGGCTGAGATGTGAGTTTTTGGTTTATTCAGGTAAAAACACTTACCTTTAACCTGCTTTCCCCAGTGGATCTTGCTGAACCACTTTTTTACTGAAACATATTTATAACCTGTACCTAAAACTTGATGTTCACATTTGTGCTACTAAAAGAGCATAAAAGCTAACACATGCCTTTATCTTGTGTTATTGCAAATAAAGGAAGTTTTTTAAAAACTAATAGAACAAGATTTATTCATACCAGCAAACATTTTTTTTGTCCTGGTTCCCGTATCTCTGCAACTCCGCTATCTTTATGTAACTTGGAATAAAATATTTTCATAGGGAATTATAAAATATAAAATCATTTAAATTACACATGTAAAATAAAGGAAACGTAATTTAATGAGTTCCATCTTTGGGACTCATAAATGTGTTTCTTCATGTAAGGCCCAATCAAAAGACCTCTCAAATTAATAGAAAGAGTCCCAGAGATTTCTATAGATTTCAGATCGGTCCCTTGTTAAGATTTAATTCCACACAGTTCAACTCAAATAAATCACATGTGGAACTGGTTGGGAGAGGGTTTTATTTCTTATGAAAAATTTCAAGAAAAAAACAAATGAAATAAATGTTTTTCCATTTGCAGTGAAAGCACCTACAAGCCCCAAACAATGTTTTGTCTGTGTCTTTGGCAACAAGGAAAATAGTTCTGTTATTTCTAGATGTCTAGCATATAATGTTAGATTATAAAGCCATCTCAGAAAGTCCTAAAATGTTGGTGATAAATTTGTTAATATACTGAGATGAAAATAGTCAAATGTACCATTTCTTCTTAAAATTATTATCTCAATTTTAGTGCTCCTAGATTTTAATTTAAACTCAGAATACTTTTTTTCATGCTTTTCCTCCTTGTTTGCATGATTTCCATACTGACTAGTCCTGTCTTAATCCTCACAGTTTTCTAGGTCAGTAGATGTGGTCCCTTATACTTTCACATGGCCCACAATGATGAGAATTTCTTCCAGATCTCACTTGTGTACCTCGTACTCTGTTACAAAATTAGAATAAACCCACAAATCTCTATCTTCAAAACTCCTTGTCTTTCTGCAGATGTCAAAGATTTATGACTTTGTTCACAAGACCAACTACTACATATCAGTACAGCAAATTTTTGTAGGTAGGCAATACAGAAAAGTTATGAGGTTCTTCAGAGCTTTCTGGTTTTAGAATTAAATAGTAAAAAGTCCTATCAGCCACAGGACAGAGTTCAAGAGCAGCTCAGCATTATAAATTATTTATGTAAAAGGTTTCTTCTCCACACAGGATGCCTCATTTACAAACACGTAGGTGTTTCTTGTTATTGCCGACTGTTTCAACTCAGCCAGACCTGGATATTAATTTGGGTTCTTTCCTTGTTACCTTTCATAACATGGACCAAAGAAGTCCTTCAGCCACACTGTCAATGACAGATTCTCAGTGGCTGTGATGTAGATCTAACTCATAAATAGGATGGCAGAGTAGACAAGGTAAAATGATTTGCAGTGCAAAAAGCATTAATATTGATGGTACAAAACATAATATAATTTAGATCCCGGTTTCAGCTCTGAAAATAAGGAACATGTAGAAAATATTTCTCTGATGGTTCTTAGTCTCAGGGATTGATAAGATTATTACTAATTATAAAGGAGGAAAGGGAGCCATTTTCTGCCAATTAATAGTCAGGTGCTGGCCATTAATAAGGAGAAATATCTGAGCTCCTTTTACTGATATCTCAGACCACAAAAGTGAAAGACATAAAATTAAATCCTGACAATGTAGCCACCAGTAGTGCTTGCCAGTGTTTTCTTAGAGGAAATGCCTGTGCAATAGCTAAATGTGATACTCAGTGTTTTGGTGCTTTCCATCTTGCTTATACACCCACTACTGCACTCAAATAAACAGGACTTCTGGTGGCTGCAGGAGGAGACTCCATGATCCTAATGACAAGATTTCAAATGCTCAGAGACATGTATGACTAAGCTTATGCTTAGGTTGTAGTCTACTTTTATATTACCACAAACCTGGCTTCTCTGAAGTCACCGGGGAGGGAAGGCTGGGAGAGCACAATGTGTCTGAGCAGCCCAGAGGGTTGAGAGGCTCGTCCAATTAGGGGAGCCATTTGCAGACTGACCAATTTGTACCAAAACGAGGGCGTTCAAAGTTTTTGCTTGCATTTGCAAAGGGTTGTGTATGTTTCCACTGACTCATGAAGGAGTCTGACTTCGGAAAGCTATTTTAAATTACGAACAAGTATTCCAAAATACTGAGAATATTCAAAATCAAACTTGACTACCTTCTGTAGTAGCTGTATTTTCCATCTTTAGAGAAGACTGGCTTCAGTTTCAAAGAAAGAGAAATAATGACATCCAGTGGCATTTTACCTCCTCAAGCAGTGCCCATGTTTGTTACATTATTCAGTTTACCTTCCCAGGCACCAAAGCAAAAAATAGTCCAAGACCAGACCGTGCACCACCACTCATGGTGGTTCAAATTGCAGATGTGTTCTGATTACAAATGTGAATTTGCATGTAAATATTCCCATTTTCATACTCTGCTCACTAGGCTTGTTAACAGAAGGCTAGAGATCCCAATTTTCTATTAAGAAGCCCAGAGTAATTATTTGGGAATTCAGTAGAAGTATTGATTAGAACATTTAATCAGAATATCAATAAGAAGCTATTCTTATTTTTGAAACAGTATAGGTAAATATTACATATATTTTTAGAACATAGTTGTATATTTCTTTTAAAACTGGAAAATAAATCCTTTATGTCCTATATCCTGTCTATAAATGCATAGCTATATGGTGTAAATCAGTATGTACACCTGTATTGTGACTTACTAGTCAAATCCTCACACTTATTTAGAAACATTTTTGGTTCTTGACAGAATAGACTTAATTATAGAAGGTTCTGATGTATATAATAATAAGTTTAGTCTCTTAGATCAGCACTCAAAATCTATATCTCTTTAGCTTAGGTTCTGGTTACTTTCTGTAGCTCCTTATTTCAAAATCAAAGTTTTCCTCGTTCATTCTTTGTCTAGTATTTTCTGGCCCAGAAATGTCAGTATTTCCATTCTGCTGTTCATACTCTTAGGGATATTGCTGTTGTAGCAGCACATGGGAACCTGACTCAGGGACTGACTTCCATTGTGCCTGGTACCGTCCGCCCACAGAACAAAAGCTGGTTCCCGCTCCAGGTCTTTAAGCTTGTTAAGTGCTTTGGGCTAAAAAGCTTTGAGTGGATATAAAATATTACAGCTCATTTACAAAATTTGTTTAAAAAGATAATCAGGTTCTAAAGGGAGCTGATTCAACAAATGTGTGCAGTAATATCTCAGATTTCACTGTGGTCCCCGGTGATTTCATAACGATATGTGCAACACTTAATCCTCACTTATACTAAAGCCAGTTTGCATTGCTTTTACAATGAAAAGCTTAAAGTAAATGTAAAAATGGGCCCAGGGGATGCATTCTTTTCCTGCTGCTATAGCCAATGATAGGGTTGAAAAGAGATGGATGCTTGGAGCAATTAATTCTCCTTGGGAAAGGGCCCAAAGAGACCAAAGAATCCATCTCGTGGTGATGATCCCTGCAAGTGTTGCCACCCTCTCTCTTCTCCTCACCATCTCTTCCTGTCTGCTGTGACGCTGTCTAACTGTCCTTCTGTGCCTGCTATAGAGTTTCCACATGGAGAGACATATTCATCTGTCTAAACTGAACTATATAGAATTATCCAATTTATGAACATCTGGAGACTCCAGGAGATTTTCTGGAATTCTTTTCTAACAAAGCTTTAATAGTTGTGCATGAAGTCATAGCCATCCAAGGACTTTCAGATTTGGATTGTGCTCAGCTCAGTTGTTAATATCTAGAAGATAATAATTTAATACCATTATTAACCCAATGGTTCATCTACTCTGCTCTCTCGTTTCCTGCAGGAGCTTGTGGTTATATGGAGAAGATGCCATGATGCTTCTCCAGTATATCCTGCTAGCTTCCATCAGACTGGGGTTTATGAGTTTTTGAGCCTGAGATTGTATGCTGGTGTTTTTCATTGTCTTCAATGACTCTTTCTCTCCATAATTTGTCTAATGCTTTTTGACCTTGTGTAAAACTTTGGTCGCTATAGCGTTCTATTGCGAAGAGTTTCACCACTTAATAACCACACGCAGGGTGAACAAATAATTGTAGCTTTGTACTTATTTCAGAACCTGACATCTGCCTAGTTCCTTGGGTTCCTTTAGTCCCTGTGTTATGAGAGGTGACGAAGCACTGGCCCCTCCTCACTGCCCCTTTGAAGATCTCCCCCACAGCTCCTCATCAAACCCCTGCTGCTGCAGCTCAGCTCTCCAGCTGACAGTGAAGTCACTGAGACCAAACCATCTCACAGAGACATGACAATTTGTTTTAGGACTGTATCACTTTGACAGAAAAAAAGATATATGAACAAGACAACTTTTAGTAATAAAGTTATCACTTTTCATGTGTTTTAGCTTTAAAGAAAAATTTGTGTACCAAAGCTGTCAATTACATTAACTTGAGTAGGTTACTGGCATTAAAAACCAAAAACAAATCAAACCAAACAAGAAAAACTCAACATAATCATTAGTTTATCAATGTTTTAAAGAGCAATTACAGCATCTGCAAGGATTTAGAAAATTGCTGCTTCGGTTGAACCTCTGCTGCTGTTTCAAATCAGTGGAACAGCTATGGTTAATGCCATGTCTCTCACAAGTAGGATCACAAGGCACAGAAGGAACCTGGCTACTTAGCCACCCAAAATATTATCTGTTTGGGACTCCCCACCCCTAAGTGTAGAATAGCTTGAGCATTAGGTATTTTTAATTTGTTATAACTTGGGAGCAACTGGCTACATTGGCAACTGCAAAGAGCCTGGGACTGTATCACAGCCTCATAAAAGCCCCAATAAAAGTTTTAAACTAGTTCACACATCTGCAGTCTGATGGGGGGCATTACCTAATATGTGCAGTTTCTGTTGTGCTCCCCACTATCCCCTTGGTTGTCACAGGGGCAAAATGTGTTACTATGATGTCCCCCAGGCAATTTACGGCCTTCTCTGAGCCATCACCACCATCTTCAGATAAACCTCATGAGAATTTATTAGAGGCATATAGGTAATTCTCTGAAGGGCCTATAATTCTCACTTCTCAAAGTTCTTTAAAAGTATTATAACCCACCTCCAGTCCACAGATACCTTCAAAGGGAGATAAAAATACATGTCTGGTACTTTTATACCTTGGATAAAAGTAATCAAGGTGGTCCTTTGGGTCCATCCAGTGTTTTAAAATGTTTGTCCTTCCAAGTACTATGATTTCACCACACAACCTACAAAAATAAAGTCCATAATTAATTTCCAAGGTTTGAAAATGGAGACATTTTAACCTGTCCACATCCAAAGGGGTGGGGAGTTCTTAGCAGCTCTGAATATCATTATATGATGAAGTAGATTGAGCTAACAGTGTTGGGAAACATTTCTTCTCCTATGTATGGTGTTCTGTGTCCAATGGGATTTATAGTGGGACTGAGCAGCATTTTGTTAAATGACAAGGTGTGTCTTCAGAATCTGCCCAACAGAAGTAGATTTGCAGTGGTCAAAGACTATAATAGAGAATACAAAGGCACAATTTTTTGCTTCAAATGTAGAGATACAGCTCCTTTACCCAGCCCTTAGGCTCACACCTCAGCATGTTGCATGTGCTTCCCAGGCACCATGTTTCCAGCATGGCAAAAGAGCCTGAAAAGCTGGGCTATAAAACCATCCGAATGCCCTTCATTTGCAGAGCTTCCAATATTTCAAGACACGTTTTAAAGATGTACAAGCTGCCTTCCTTTCTATTTTCTTTCCACTCAAAGGAAGTCATTACAGTAAAATGCTGAGGGGCCGGGGGGAAGCAACGTCTGGCAGGGGCTGGTAGAAAATTTCCTTTGAACTCTGATGAAGAACATTTCCACTCTGTTTATTACTAAATCCACTGGCCATAGATGATCCAAGGCTCATAAACTCAGGTATGATGGAACTCTCTAGGGAGCTATCAGAGAGAGAGAGAGAGGGAGAGAGAGAAGAAGAGGGAGCCTCTGCACGTGGTGCACGTGCATGTGTGTGTGTGTGTTATTTCTCTTTCATCCTGGCTGTGAGAAAAGTGGTGATCGAATGACAATAATTGTTCTGTGCTCTCAGGAAAGTAATGGTAAAAGGCAGATATTCTCCAAATGAAGAGAAAAATGCTCATTAAAATATCAACATCACCTCTTTTTTCCCCCTAGTTTTTTTGAGCTCTCTGGAAGTACCTCCTTTATACTTTAGAGCTATTTTATGGATTACGACAGACTTTTCAGCAAATGTATTTCAGACAAAAAAGTCTGTCTTGCATCACAAAGTAAGCCCAACCTGCCAAAATCAGGAGGGGGGAGAAGCCCTAATGATTTTCTTTTTTCTTTTCTCTCTCTCTTCAGCTACTTTAATTCATTACCTCACATATGAATTCTGTTTGTTATCTTCTCTTGACATTCCTGGGCCGTATAAGTTTCAATCCTATGTGAGAATAATTATCTTCAGTTCATCTTCACGTTAATGGGAGCTGAAAGATCCAATTGAGCAGGTCCGAAAGCAAAGTGGCTGAAGCTGCCTTTTGATGGTAATCCACAACTCTGACCCTGAAAACCCCTGCTCAGTTTCCATGTCTCTGTAGAGATCTTTAGGCTTCATTAGCACATTATTTTTATGAAATTCCTCCGACATCAGTCCAAAGAGGCAAACGTTAAGCTACCAGTAATGCCACTCCCTCTGGTGGGAGAGAAACCACAGTTCCCAAGGGGGGCTTGATGATATTTTATCCACTGGCTGCTAAATGCAGACCAAGCTACAAAGCAGGAATTGCCACCTGGGTTTCTCTTCCCCACTGAGTACCACAGCAAGGCAGGTACAGGAGCATCTCCCCAGTCTCACAGGAGCAGAAACCTAGTGGTGCCAGAGTGCTGATAGATTCCAATGGTAGTAACTTCAAACAAAAGTGGGAGCTGAGTCCAGGTCTCCTGTATTCTTGGGAATGCTTTAGCTCCTGGATGTTATTTTAAGAGCAAAGCAATACTCTGCTTTGCCTTGGGAAGAGTGAACAGCATTCTTTTCAAACAAGGACACAGTGAATCCCCCTTTGACACCAAAGCTTGAGAGAAAAGCTGAGTTAACTCAAAATCCTCAGTGTCTTATTTGTACAAATAGACAAGGAACTTTCCTGGCCAACACACAGGTTGTTTTGGAGCGCTGCTCTGGAGCAGAATGGAATGGTCACTGAAGGGCAAGGCACAGTCACAACCTCCTGGAAGCTACTCACTGACAAGAATTTGAAGCTGATGCTCCAGGAAAGGTTATTTAGATCTGCTTGGTACAAACACTTAAGAACATAGATTAATTTAAAGGGACTTAAATACATACCCTTGCTTAAAATCTAGCCAAGGACTGCTGGACCAAAACCCAGACTCTCTTGTCATCTGAAGTCCATACTTGGTGTGACTGAAAAATAAAAATGCCTGTCAATTCCTTTGTTTGTAAGCCTCAACCACCACACAGTAGACATTAGAAAAAGTTTCACAAGCTTTTTGGTGAGCTTTGATTTTGGTTTATAAAAGCAAGGCTAATACCTGAAAAAATAAAAGATAAACTCTTATCTGCCTTGTCAACTCTTTATAATCCCCTGTTTGTGCTTGCCTGGTCTCTTGAAAATTGAAGAACCATGAAGAAAAGCGATTTACTCAAACAGCTCCTTCCAAGGGTAAAGAAATAATAAATGAACACAAACTAAATAAGTTTATCACTTGCAGTTACTCTCATCAACAGAACAGGTTGTGATAAAATAGGGAGAGTTTATTCACAGTAGTGCTTTTGGTTAGATATGTATTTCCCCATTGTGTATGTGTTAGATCCTTTTCTTTGTTGTTTGTGGAATAAAACAGTGTATAACATAGCTGAACACAGGACTTTATTATTACTGTAATTATGTCATCTATTACCATCATCTTAGCATCCAGTTAGGATTGGGACGTGCTTGGCATGATTCAAGCATAAACTAATGAACAAGTCTCTCATTTAAACAACATATGCTGTCCACATATTGGTAAGATACAGGAGACGGGACTGGAACTGAGCTGAGATGACAGAGAGGGAAAGAGTGACGGCTGAAGGAATAGCCAAATATAATAAATACCTATTAAAATCAATAACAGCTTTTCCATCGGCTTAAGTAACTTTTGGACCAAATCCTAAGTGTACCATTTGGAGGATTTATAGGTTTCTTTTAATAGACACGAACAAAAGTCTTTTTTATTAAATTATGCCTTTGCTGCTGTGGCTTATGGAAACGGCATGCGTATCTCCTACCAGTGTGTGACGGACCTCGGCTCTGACAACACTCGTGCGCTTGTTCGGCTTCGCGCGGTGAATGGGCTCAGTGTGTGAAATGAAGCGTGTGCACAGGGCTGAGGCTTTTCTTAATTGTACGATAATTTTATCTGGAGATGTACCAAATTCAGACCTACTTTGCTCCGACATTTGTTTTTGTTTTCGGTCCTGAGCCTCTCTTTCTGGTTCCTTGAACTTGCATTTTCGTGCAGAGAGCACCGTGGGGACCCAGGCAGAACAGCATGGTGGAGCCTCACAGAGAGGCAGCACAGAGTGAGGGCCTCTTGCTCTCGAGCCTCACAACTGTACGGATGATGAGGGACCACCAAAAAAAGAAAGCTGAGCCTGCTGAGTGCTTTGGAAGAATGGCTATGCTCTGGAGAAAGTTTTCTCAACCTTGAATCTCAAGTAAGCAGACACATCCCTCGAGAAGCTTAAGCTTGAGATAAAGATCATATTTAAAAACCAGTACGTTTGGGTTCTCCTGTTGGACAGGTTTAGATCACTGTGCACTCATCATGAAAATTTTCCAACCTCCCTTTTCAGTCATCAAACATACTCATTGGCTGAGTGGACAGCCTGTGTGCAGGGTCATGCACATAAAATGTAGGTCATAAAGCACCTCAAAGTACTGTTTCATGATACGGTGAAGTTCATCTGTCACTGCTGTCTCAAAGGGATGGGGGCCCCCAGCACCACCTCCCGCTCCAGCCCATGGTCTTCTGTTGCCTTGTTGGGACAACACCTGAACTGATTCAACTCACTGAAAAAGTGAAAAACAAAACAAAACAGAATAAAAATTGAACAAACAACAAAAGACAAAAAGACAACAAACAAACAAGAATAAAAAAAGCACAAACAAAAATAAGTGAACTGTGAGCTAAAATGATTCAGGGAAGAGGGCAGGCAGCTCACGAACCTTGACCCAGGCTGGCACAGGAAAAGGAGGATGAGTGAGAAGGGACAGGGCATTCCAGAGTGTCATCTTAACCTATAGGTGGAGAGATGACTTCACTGAGGCTCCAGTGCTATGAAGGAGAAGGCAGACATTTCCTTCCAGAACAAGCTTCTGACAATGGTGGTTTCAACCATGAAGGTTGTTAGGAAATAAGGGATTTACTGCTTACCATGAGCCCCTGTTGCTGGATGTAAACTCACTGATAGCAATATAATAACATTTTTCTGAGGTGAAAAGGAGGCAAATATCTAACAACCACAAACAAATATATCATGTATTACATGGTCTCATGTAGGCAGTTCACTTAGTCCCATGCTTAATTGCCTGCTTATACCATTGGTGATGCTAAGAAGGTCCTTTCACTGATGGAAGTATGGATAGGTGTGTGCTCAAAAATGAAGAATAGATTCTATGCTTTTAAGAATTCCAACCTTAAAATGGTACTGATGATACATGAAAACCTTTGGAAAATATAAGTTGTACCTTCTGTAGGCAAACAAAATTCCTCACTATGGAGATTTTGTCTTTCATATTATTTTCTTAAAAGAATTTGCTTTAAAGGGCAATCTATTTATTCTATAAAATATATTTGTAGAGAAATTACATTTTTTTCCTCAGGCTCTGAGAACTTTGCTCTTAAAAACAGAAACAAGTGATTTAGCTGAAAGGGTTCCTGGAAACTGCTGAGAGAAAGACACAATCTCTACAATTCCGAAATCACCAGGTCCTACACCTACTTTCTTCAGTTCGTCACCTTACTGCCAGGAATATCTGCAGGATTCATGAAGTAGTGCTTCTTCCATGCTAATCTAAAAGATAAACCCGGGAGATATTGCAGACACACTGAAAATCAGAATATTCAGAAATTTTAATTCTCCCATGCTGCGCTGTCCTTTGTTTTCACACGGCTTCTTCCTCTAAATTATTCACATCAAGTGTAGGGGCTGCCTGTGAAAAGCAAGGATTGTTCCAGATGAATTTAAATTAATAGAAGGAAGTAGGATAACAGAATAAAGAGCTATAATAGGCTTAGTGGGGAGAAAAACAAACAAATAAAATAAAAAAGAAACACAAGGGAACTGGTATGGAGTGTCCTTGTTAACCTCTGCAATTTAGAAGGCACTGCAATTTAGAAGACAACTAGAAAATAATCCACAAGTGAAATTCTTTCAGGGTTCGGAAGCATGTAGTTATGTCCTTATTTTTTCAAATTCCAGTATTGTACATTTCTAAAGTCCAGCCAGGAATAAATGTAGGTGTGCCAAAATACTGTAAGGAAGATTCGTTTCAAATGTTGCTGGACTTAACAGAAGCTGGACATGGAAAAAAACTCACAAGAAATCCATATTGCTTGAGATTTATTGACTATTTTGTAGATCCCAGATGTTTTAATGATTTATGTAAGATGCAAATATTTGAGGGCTTATCCAGAATCAATTCCCAGATTTTAAAAATTTGTCTATCACTTGTCTTAATGGACCACTGAACATGAAATGATGAAGTAAGTCTGTTTTCCCTTAAAATGTAGAACAGCTGATGAGGTCAATGGGAGAGCCAAGCAGGAATGGGATGCTTGTTCAGACCTGGTCTTCAACCAGAGACCCAGCCAACCCATGCAGAATAGAAATACAGTCTGGGCATAGATGGGATAACTACATCCTCAGTATCCATTGATTTTATTCTCGAGATGGGACCCTACTTTGAAGTTGAGATCCGAGGCAGCAGTTGGATCTGTAACCTTCCTGCTCTCTTAGCCTTTATATAGAATCAGCAGCCATGGCATTGATTCTGCAGCTACGGTAGCTGTTCTCTGGGTGATTTTCTCAAAGTGGTAACACAGCAGGGGAAAAAATCAAATATGCTTTAAAAGTTATTATCAAAGCTACTTTACCTCTTTAAAATGTGGAAATCCTTATTCTTCTGGCATTACGATCGAACAATTTAAAGAACAAAATGCATTCAGTATTTTGCATGGAGTGACTTCCATCAGCCTTTGAGGGAAGTTAATAAATCAACAGAAACCACTTAACTGCAGCATTTTCATGGGTCCAGTGGAATTCTAAGCAAATAACAGGTTTGTAAGAATGAAAAGTCACTTATATTATACACACAATCTAATGTTCAAAGAAGTGTAAAAGATGCTTAAGTGTTAATATTTTATGCAGCCTTCGCTCTCAGTCGTAATTGCAAGCCATTAAAAAGAATGTTAAGCCATAGCTGTTAGCACTGGCACAGCCCCAAGTAAACATTGAACCCTCACGGAAGGGGGTTAATTGGTACAAGAAGAGGTAATTTATTAAGGAACACTGAAACCCTGTATACACCCAAAGATCAGACCAAACTGCAAAAGTCTTGTGTGAATATTACATCTGATAATCAGATTTTTTTTCCTACACTGCACTTTAGAGTCTAAACTTTTGCAGAAAACTGAAAAACTGACGTGTTTGTCCGTGTGGCTCCAATAAACCTTTACCTGGTGCCCATCAGTCTGCCCCTTTCCCACCCCAACCTTCCCCAGAAAGTTTGTCACTTACTGGGAAGAAAAGCCAACATGACAATCAGACCAAGTGTGTGGGACTCATGTTGCTTTCTTTCACTAAGTTTGGCACACTGTGCTAGAGCCACCTTAGTCTTGCATAGGTCTGTTTAACTTTTTCTGGATTGACAAGCTTGTATTTTTGTGAATCTTCTTAAAAGACCACCTTCTGGTTTCTGACCCCTTCAGGCACAGTAAGGCAGATGGAAGTGGGTAGCAGTCAGTTCTTCTCACCTCAGTGTCTCATGAACTTTTTTTTTCAATGATGGCTCGGAAAAACACAGATTAGTTGTTTAGACATCAGGAGTGGAGTTCTCCCTTCAGATTTCTACACGCCACTGTAAATCTGGGAGGCACCCTCCTTCCAACAAGCCTGGGGATCATTATGTGCGTTACCAGTGCTCCATCAAGAAAAGCCACCTGGAAAATCGGCAGGCTGGAGAACCAGATCCAGTCTCCCAGCTGAAAGGAAGGGTATCAACTTCTTATGTTTCTCTCTCCCTGGCACAACCTCTTCCTTGGTCTGCCACGCAGATGTCTCCTGCATATCTGCTGTTTCAGTTTTACGAGAAAGGTGCACAGAGCACATGGCAGATGTGTGCTTTGGAAAGGCCAAACTTTATTATTTAGTTTTTAGAAATTTTGTACGTAAAGTCAAATTCAAAGCCCATTGAGGTCACTGGGAATTCTCCCACTGTGCTCAGCAGGATTTGGATCAGGACCATGAACTAGAATATCTCGAAATCAGTGTTTAAAAGCCCAGACAAAATGGAAACAGATTTGTGAAACCCTACCCCACGCCCATTCTATGTTTTGCCTCCCATGGAAAGGTAGCACAAATGCAGGAAATGAGGAATCTGATAGCTGCAAGGTTTTATAGCTCTGATCTCCAAATTTTCCTCTTGATCTCTAGATGAAGCAACTATGGTTACATCTGTTCAAGTTATTTTATTAATACAAAATAAAAGGGAAGATGCTTCTCTGACACACTAAAGCAATGTGCAAATTTATCTGTTTTGATGTAGTTCATTTTGCATTACTAAATGCCATTATTTGGGATGGGACCTTATTTCTCATACTGAAAATTATTTGCCTCTAAAATTGCACTGATAGCTATACCTTATATTTTCAACGATTTCACTTAAAGAAGTATTTAATTTCACTTGGTGTAGATCTCACTCCTGTAGCTTTTTGCTGTTGTCATGTAATTTCGAGAACAAATGACACTAGTATAAAGTTGATGTTAATGAAAGAAAAAGAAAATCATACTTTAGTGATTATGAGGACTTCAAATTTTCTGATTTTGTATTCTCATATAAGAAGCCCAGGCAAAGCCTTAGTCTTGAGAAAAAAGCTTTGTGAATTTTTACATTCTATTTTTTCACTTCCAATTGCTTGTTCATAGGACTTAGCAAGGATTTTGTGTGTACAACTGAAGCAGCTTAAAATTATGTTCAGATTTTGAATAACAGTCCTCATCATTTAAGATTTCTTTTGCTAGTTCAGCTATATTCCTAATTTATTTTCTAAGCTTTCTTGTTTAGTCATCATTTTTACTGTTCAACTCTAAGCCCTTGAGAATTTCAAAGCAATGTTCAAGTATTCGTCACTCTGCTGTATTAAAAATATTACTCCAATTCTTTATTTTCCATTAAAATGTCATCCACTAGTATATTAGCTAATTCCAGTCTTTATTTTTTCACTACTCATATGAGCAGAGCTGCTTAATTCTGAACTGGAAGTAAAAGCAAGCAGATTATTTGAAAAAAAAAGCTATTAGATAGTATCTGGAGGATCCCTACACGCACTGACTTCGTAAGTCAGAAAGTTGCTAAGAATAGTTGTAATAACATATCTTAAAAATGTTATTCTTCCAAATAAAAACCTATTATACATTAATTCAAGGGTATTAATGGAAATTCTAGAACTTGCACTGTTTCTCTAGGGTTTTTTTCCCAAAATACTAAAAAATAAAAGTCTTGAGTTCAGTGGTTTGGGTAGGTTGGTTGGTTAGTTGTGTTTTTTCTTGGGGTTGAGGGGGGGAATCAGGGCATGCAACAATGGTTCTGTAGTTCAAGGCAGCACTAATAGGGATTATTCTGTTCTGTCTGGTCCCTGCTAGGTAAGTTTTCTGCTTGGACATCTCTCATAACATTCTGTTGTGTGCAATTCCCTCTGGATGCACTGTACAGTTTGCTAGGATTGGAGGCTGAAGTGCGGGTATAGATTCACAAATAAGCTACACAGAATGTTTCATTTCAGCACAACAAATTGCTAACATTCCCATTAAGTGCAAGCTAATCTGAAAGGAGTCCTTCCCTAAATATTATGACATTTCTTCAAAACAATAATTTATTAGGATAGAGTCCAATTTTATACAAAGCCATTTCGGACCTCTAAAATTCCCCAGGTGTCAAGAAGTTCTTGTTCAAGTTGCCCACGCCTTGTAACATCTCTTGGGACACAAATACGCCAAGGTGGTACAGAGCAGGTATATGCAACAAAGGTTGTCACATGTTAATTTTTTAGGACTGCAGGACAGCAGATACCTTGCAGAGGAGTGCAATGACAAAAATATAACATACTGTACATGCAAGATCTAAGGAGCATGAAAGGAGCAGCTTCACACAAGGCTTTCACCATGAGGTGCAATTTCTGTTGAAGGAGACATTCAGAGCTGCATTTTGATTTATGTCAATCTCTGATATGTTTGCAAAATATAATGAAACTCCCATGACAGGTCATTTTTCCCTTGCATACCTGTTACTAATGAACATACTCACAACTAGTGACATTCTTAGGACTAGAAACTGAAGCTCACATGCCCCACCAGCAGACAAGAAGATACTTCTTATTAAGACAAATATACTGAGGATAAAACTTATTCAGTTTATTACTGCAGAAAATTTCCTAATGATATTAAGAGTTATTGCTTTAACAGCCAACAAAAATATGTTTTCATCAGAACTATCCTTCACTATATTACTTAGTTTTGTTTATATTTCAGCCCTTTTGCAGGGTGAAGTGAAGCAATATTTTAGCTAGGAACAGTATATCATGATATACAATGTTATCAAGAGCAGTATATGCCTTTCAAAGCAGATATAATGCTCCATTTGCATTCACCATATGAGTTCGCTTTTGAAAATAAATCTTTGGATAACCCACAAACAGGGAGGCAAAGCCAGGGAGAAGCCAGAGGCAGCAGAGTTAGTGGATATAAAGCGGGCTCTGGGGAAAGTCCTTCTAATGTTACTTACACAGGCATATATCATGCACTTCTGCTGAAATGTAGGGATTTATCTTTTTTATATGCACATATGGCACAAACCATACGAATGAAAGTATGGTGTTATTTCATACAGAAGAAAGAAATAAAAAGATGACCCTTAAATTTTGAATTCAGATGTTCAAAAGGTAGGAGACCCTCCTAATGATCTAACGTGCTCTGCTTTTGCTCTCTTCTGCTCCTCTCCCTCCTGGAACTCCCTGTACACATCTGGGTCTTCAGTTATGTGATCACATGCTCTCCTAGACAAGATCTTTGTTTCAGTCTGTGTATATGCGATGGCAAAATGCTCATGAGCAACCCTCTGTGTCGTCTGTTTTAGATAAATCTAAGATTTTTCAAAAAAGTAATCAAAATCAAAATCTGTTCAAACCTGATCCAAAAAAAGGATCTGCATTGACTTAAAAACTGTACTTCAATATGTTCATCCAGCTATGCAACACGAATGCATGATGAGAGACAGAAAAGACATAAAGATTTATTGGCACTCATTTGGGTTGATGTACAATATTCTCTCATGTTTTCACCACTTATAATACAGTCATCCCAGAATGATGCCACTAAAACCTGCATTTCAGATCACATCATCATGTGCTTAGACTGTATGATGCACTCAGTAATTTAAAGAAAACACAACTCAAGAACTCCATTATAAAAGATATGGTTGGATTTTAAAAATTTCAGACCTTTGCCTTATATATGGTCTATGCTTAAGAGACCAGGTGCTTTAGCTACTGGCTCCAGCTGACTGGGACTCAGCAAAAGACATTAAAACCTCAGATAGTGATCTCAAATCACTTCCCTATATATAAAAATGCCAAGATTTTAAGACTTTTTCTTCCCTGACTCTTCTGAACTAGGAGCAGGTCAGGTGGGAAGCTTGGGAAAGATTGCTTTCCAAATCTTCCATTTTTAGTCTGACAAGCAGTAAGATAAATATCTGAAGTACATCATTTATCTAAAATGAAATATTGTCCATTTTGGCCATAATACTGTGATGAGAACTTCCAGATTCAAAAAAGATGGGAAGCAATGATATGTATAGGATGCTTCAGATTCCTTAATGAAGTATGTTAAAATAGGGCAATAGTACAGGGTGTTGGGTATAATTTCAGTAGATACTAATTAACAGGCGTCTTTTAATGGAGAAAAGTGAATGTGACTTTAACCCATAACTAATTCTCATAGTTTAAGTGGGGGACTTTCACTGTTATGGCTCTGGACAGGAATTCAAGATCTGTTTTTGTCCTTATCACCATTTCAGGTTTTTTCTTGTTACCTTGCTGAAGGAAGTGTCTTAGAAGTAAACCTTGTTCCAGCTTGGGTCAGTGAGGATTCTTCAGCTGGAACAGAATTTTCCCTTTAATCATTTTATGTCATCTCTAAAATGAGCACTTGAGGAAAATGCACTTCTGATGTCTCTTTTTTTTTAAGTACCATAGGTTTTGATGTGATCATATCTGCAGTTCAAGGTGAAAGAAAAGAATCTTCAGCCACTAATAAAACATGGTTGCTCCACGTCCTTATGATCCCACTTCTTGAGCTAGTTTGCATGGCCAGAATACCTCAAATGAAATTTCTAAAATTAAAAACTATATTAAGTATATGAAGAATTAAAAAGTACAGCTTTTGCAATTCATCACAATTTTTACCCAGTACAAAACTTTGAAAGGCATTTTCTGATTAGCAGTAATGTATTTTGCTTATACTTCTTTTTGCCTGAATCTACCTAAATGTAGATACACTTTTCTACCTCCTGATCTTTTTATCCATTATATTCCTCGACAGTCATAGCAACAGTAAGGAGACATACTCTAACAGAAAGGAAAGACAACACTGCTTCCTAACATGCTTTAATCTGGATGATGCTGTCAGGAGTGGAAGGCCATGCTCTGTGGCTACTTGGATTAGAATACAGCTGATGTTCTAAGAAAAAGAAAGTGCACTGGGTTTGCATAAAACCACTTTTTCTTCAACATGGTAAATTCTGACCTTCTTGTTTGGACAGTCTTTGACACCCACCGTAGTGTCTTCTGGGAAGAGCTCAAGTCTATTTTGTTTTAAATAGCAGTCAAATTACAGAGTCTACCCTAGACAGTCAAACCTATTTGCTCGAGTATCTTTAGGGCGTGTTTCAGCCCAGTGGCAAGATTGGTCTGGAAAGATTTTGCAAGGGCAGAGGTCTTGAAGGTGCAGTGTTATGTTAGTCAGCCCCAATCCAGGCTGTTGGCTGAAAACGTATGAACACTGCCAGGTTAGTACACCTTTGGTGAGAAGACACATGGCTATCCCTCCCCTCTTGGACACTGAAACTTTAGATGGGAAACACACTGTGCTCACTGCAGAAACATTTTCTTAAGGCTATTTTTGCAGGTTCTATAAGGAGTTATTGGACAGTCAGAATCAGGATGGGATTGATACCATGGAAAATTTCCTCTTTCAAGAACTGAGGTGCTATGCTCTTTATTTTTGGTGACATTTTCTCAACTGAACCAGGAAAAATAAAATATTTGATTCTTCCTTCTTCACCAGATGTGCAAGAGCCAGAATTTCTGAATATAAAGGTATCATATGAGCTCAAGATCAGTGAAGCATGCCTGTGTATGAACTCAGAATTCCCAGCAGGCTTCAGGAAGAGTTATTTTTCTTTCAGGGATACCATTTGTTTCCCATTATAACCACCTTCTGTTAACATTTTTCTGAGATGAGACCTTGTATCTAATTGTATTCATCCACAGCTCAGCCCATGACTGACTTTCCTGGCACCACATGTCGGTGTTTGTCCTGACTCCAAGATACTCCAGGAACTGTGTGACTATCTATGGTCATTTCCTCCTCCCCCATCCAAAAAAAAAAGACCTATCTGGGAAGTGATGATTAAATTCCCTCCTACCTGAAAACCAGTAATAATTTAATCATGGTCCCACACAATGATCATGGGCACCTGTAGAGTGAAATGTCTTCAAAATCAAGAGGGACATCTCTCAGTTGCCTGTACAACCCTCCTTCTTAAATTGTTTCATGTCTAAATTTACCCTTTCTGAGGGAAAAAATGGGAAAAGATTGTCTAGTTTAGTCCTTTCAGCTTTATTCATTTCTGTTTCTTATTTTCCCATATTGGGTATTGGTGTAACTTGCAAATGTCTTTTTAGAATAACTGCTTGAAGCAATTGCCATCTCTCCTGCAGCTTCTGAATCCCTTTGTTTGTTGTTCTTTTCTTGCTCACTCACCATTCTCAGAACATGAAACTCAAATATTTAATAAACACTTTCATTCAAATCACATTTCTCTTCTAAGCTCTCAGTCTGTTCTTCCCTGCTGGTCAGTTTTGTGTGTAAAACAGCTACTGCTATAGTAGCTCCATTCTGGTTTTGAGAGAAAATATCTTCAGTACATTTGTCATAAAGGCTTCAGCTCCCACCTCACCCAGTAGCTTCAGTAGGGTTCTGCTTTTTCTCTTGTTCTTCTTAAATATGTTCCCACTTGCAGGCACACAGAAAATTAATTTCTTAGGTTTTCCCAAAAACACAGTTTGGTTTGTCCAATCCGGTCCTCACAGTCACAGGCAGCAACATAAAAGATGCAGCTCTTCCAGCCACCCACAAAATATCCTGTAGGCATCACAGTTTACTACAGATAACGTGAGTGTGTATAGATATGGATGTGTGTATATTTATGGTACCACAAATACCTCTAGTAAAAGAGAGAAAGGCTCAACTGTGTTTCACAGAAAGTGAGCAAGAGACTAAAAGGGCACCATGAATTACCTCTGCAATGGCAGCTTCTAGATAACCATAGCAAATATACACATCCTTGGACTAAAACACACACACACACAAAACCATCTCTTTTTTTCTCTGTCCTTCCAAAACAAGCTAATCCCTTCTGTGGATACTGTTTTGCTGTGATTTGTCTCTGAGCTTTGATTATGTGATAAAACTCTTTCTCCTTTTTGTTCCATCACTCCCCTGCTCATCTCTATTGTTTTTTGGTGGCTGTCCAGATATGTTCTTTCTCTTGTAAGAACACACACGAGTTATCTAATCTGTGACATTCTGAAATACTGAAAAGGAACTGATTTGAAGATAAATACTCACTACAGAGGTAGAGTGAGAGTTCTAGCAGGAGCAACACTAGTTCCTGACAAATTCTGTGTCTAGAAATAGGATGATCTTCTTAAATTAATGGCAGTTTCCTTACTGTGTTATCTTTCTGCACAGAGGCTGAATTAAGGAATTCATGCTTGAAAAGTTTGAAAGTTCCCATTCTGAAGAAGATGCCAAAACTTTATCTGATCAAAGCAGTTTATAGGCCATTTTCCTGGGAACAGAAAGGAATGGATGCAAATTGGAGGTCCAAATCCAGACAGCTCCATCAGCAAGTCTTGCAGAGGGTGCTGAGAGGATAGAGCCAAAACTGATATAAACCCTGCTGATTTTAGAAGAGAAAATCCTGGTGGACTTCAAGAACTGCTCCAGTTTACCCTGCAACATATATATTTCTTTGCTACCTGCCACAAGCTAGGACACATTGTCATCTCTTTTCTTTTTTAACGTTTTCCACTGTATCAGTAAGAGAGCAGGGAAATTGCTTGCCTGAGAGGCAAATCTGAAGGTTTGAAGACCATCCAGCTGCCTGAACAAATCAGCCCCATTTTCCCTCTTGCGGGACAGGGCCCTCAAACCCTGCAGTGTTGGGGCTGAGCAGAGCCACACCTGAGGTGCTGACCTTCAATATCTGTACTTGTGTGCCGGATAAGAACTCCGTGTGTTTGCCTACTCCTGCAGTGAAAAGCACTTCCCAGAAGTTTGGAGTTCTCCTAAGACTGAAGGATCCTGTGTCCATAAAACGCAAATAGCCTGACATTCATTTTAACTTATCTGCGCACCTTGATAGCTTAAAAAGGAAATATTTTTCTTCCCAAGGAGTTTCCAGGATAATTCATCAATGTTTGCTTGGTGTTCAGATTTTGCTGTAATATGCACTACATAAATATGTAGGCAGCTTAGTTTCATTACATAGGTATCACTACCCATATGTCATTAAAAATAGATTGAAGGAGAGTCCATAGACTTTGAAATACACTGCAGCTTCATCTGTCAGTTACTGAAGAAAGGTAAATTTACCTTCTATTGATCATTACCTACTGACTTAGTGAAAGCACTGAAAAAAGGGATGAGGAGCACTAGAAGCATTTACCAAATTTTACCCTGGTTTGCAAAATCAATGGAAACTCGCCATGCTTTAAAAGGTAAGCAAGAAAAAAAGAAGAAGAAGAAGAAAAGAAAAAAAATAAAGATGCTAAAAATAAACTGGTAAAAGAGAAAAGTTCCTGTAATTTTAGGTTTAAAATATGAGCCTGAGTAATCAAGGAAAGTATTTTTACTGCCCTGTCAATATTTTTCCTGGAAGCTCTGGTAAATAGACTTTCTTTAGATCTGTAGTGTGCGTGCCTAATGGTCTTAGGTGTCTCTTACCGCAGAAAACTTTATCCTTAAGAAATACAGTAAACAGGAACTCTGTGGTTACGTAGTTCCTGAAAGAAAAAAAAAAGAAACATGTTCACTGCCATGACACACAGACAATTTATACTGATTTAAGAAGAAGCTGTTCTCTTCTATTTTGAATCTTTCATGTCAGCCTTTGTTTCCATTGCATTAAAAACTTCTGTTTTTAAAACCTATCGGTGAACTGGATCATGTTTTCTCAGTCATTTGAATTAACATCCCCATAACCCCAGGAGCCCTGCAGAAGTGCTGGAAAGCAGAAGGGAGCTCTTTTTTTTTTCTGCCTTTCTAAAGCTCTATTTATTTACTTTGCTGGAGAAAAAGATCAGCCATCTTCTATTCTGAAGCAGCAGCTTGTAGAAGCTGTGACCCATCCAAGACTGAACTAAACCATAAAAATTATCTCAAGATCACTTAGGCACGTAATTCTCCCAGGTTCTGTGTCACCTTTGTCACTTCTTTTTTTACCACACTCTTTGCTTCAAGAGCTGCCACTTGCACAAATGAAATAACACAATATCTTGTCAGCTCTGCACATCTCCCTGTCAGCTGCAGCTCAATCCTACAACTTGGTTCCTTGAGTAACGCTGATCCTACATTCACAACGAAGTTCATCTTCCCACTCTCCCAGATGGATGTACAGTTCAGTTGGCTAACAAAGGGGAAAGCTGGCTTTGCAAAGGGTGTGTTAGCAGGGGAATGAACCTCAGCACTCAGTGTTGCTGCTCTGAGGTGCAGAGCTGGTGCTCTGTCATCATGTCTCATTGCTGCAAAACCATTCACCAGAGCACTGATCAGGGTAGCCAGGAAGAGTATATCCTTCTCTTAGCTCCTGCTGAAAGCAACTGTAATGTTAGGTAGAACCATAAAAAATGTGACCTACAGCATTGCACAGAGATGCAGATGCATTATGGTAATACCACATGAACACCAAATAAGACCAGGACAATAATCAAAAGAGCAAAACTACATTTAGATTCCAAAAAGTCTATTTTCTTTAATGACAGCTTCCCTTTGTGGTAAACTCACTGAATTAAAATAAAAAAAATTACTCTTTTTTTTTGAAGATCAGTTATTTTGCTATCCTTGCTATTGGTGCAAGGTCACTTCTAGGGAGTAGGAATCATATGAATGAAATACAGGCACAGCCGCAGCCCTTCCAGGCTGCTGTCCAGCCAAGAAGTTGAAATTTGGACAAATATCCCATTTTCTGTTATGCAGTTGTGGTGGCTGCTGCGTTCATGAGATGGATAGGATGGATTTGTGGGAGCTATGAGATGCTAAAGCACCAGTGTAAAGGCATCAGCACATCCTGCTGCTCACCTCACCCCTCTGCCAGGTTTGTTCCTCCAGGGAGAGAGGTGGCCACCATGTACTCAGATAGGCCTAAACTCATGCTCATGCTGCCTCTGTTCTTACGGTAACATCAAAGCTGTCTGAGGCATTTTTTAAAGGGTGACTTTTATCTACCTGAGAAGTTGAAAATTAAATGCTCCATGTGAAAAGCACTGCAAATCCTGGACTTGTGCTGCTGCAGCCTTGTGCCATCCACACTACCAGCAATGCAAAGGAAGAAATGGCTGAGAAGATCCAGATATGTCAAACCACCCTTTTGTCATCACAATGTAAGTAGGGTTTACTGCAGGGGGTTTAGTCTGTTGTTTTATGCCACTGATCTTTGTACTCTTATCTTGCCTGAGAGCCCTCTATTTTTTAGTTAGTTGTCCACCTTGGCTCAAGTACTTGATTGTTCTCACTATAATTTCTCCCTGTATCTCTTGCTCTGGTGATTTAGAAGTTATGCACAGCAGCTGAAGATGTTGTAGGACATTTATTGTGTTTTTGGACTGGTGTCTATTGCTTTGTAGTCTCTTCTTAGTTGACTTCATTTTTCCCAAGAAGCACAGCTCTCACTTTTCTCAATCTATTTCCTTGGACACTTCAAGAAACAGTCTTTCCAATCTCTGTTGTCAGCAGTATTTTCCATGAAAAATACTGATTTTTTGCACTGCATACAATGTTAAAGTATTTTTTTCACTAGAAAAAAATGCCAAGTTGCCAAAAATGGAGTTGAAAGAAGGGGTGAGGTTTGATTAAATTTATGATATGAAAAAAGTTGAGGTAAAAAACCTTTACAGTTAAACTTTTCAAAATGCCCTATCGCTTTCAAAATAAATTTTTTTACTGTACTTTGAAACAGTATCATTCAAACACCAGACCAAATACTGGGAAAATTGAGAGAGAAAAAAGAAATTAAAAATTAAAACAAACCACACAAGAATTGACAAACGTTTATCGGAAGAATTTTCAAAATTTCAAATATCTAGCCAGATTTTATATAAGTGGCAGATACACAATCTACAAAACCTCTTCTGAATCCAAAACAAAAGTTCTTTGTACCACTTCCAATCCAGTGTTATAGTTAGATTACTGAGGCAAACCCCATTACTGCTTTCAGTGACCTAGGATAAACGAGAAAAAAAAAACCCTGTAATCTTGACTCATTCGTTAGCTGATCCACAGAAACCAGGGCAGAATTTTTGTGGAATTTTTTCCTCAGAGAGTGTTTCATTGTATTTTCTGAGCTTCTTAGGGGTCCTGTAGACAATGAGTTCACATTCCTTCAAAGGAAAAAAAATGAATCTACAAATCCAGGATCTTTAAGGTGCGGTGTATCAGTAATTAACGGGCCTTCTATTTTCAGTGTAATTTTTCTCTATATAATTAATATCACCCTTTCAATTCAAATGTATTTAAGTCTCATTTTGGACTGACAAGAGCCCTGGATTGGTGAATACAGTCATTTTTATTATAAATAAAGACATTTTAGAGCAATTATGAATGAAAAATTAAGTTGATTGCTTAGAAGTTATTTCTGGCACAGTTAAGGATATCACAGAATCACAGAATGGTTAAGGTTGGAAGGGACCACTGGGGTTTATTTAGTCCAATGTCCCCGATCAAGTGGAGTTCCCTAAAACACCATACTTAGGATTGTGTCCAGACAGCTCATCTATTACATTCCCGTGGTATCCTTCATATGAATAACTGATACATATTGAACTTCACACAGAACTGAAGAACAGTGCTTTAAGTGTAGAATAACACCTTTGAGGTCAGGAATTACTCTTGTTTATTTGGGGTTAGGATTGGTGACAAGATCAGCATCAGCACCTGAAGAGCACAGTTTTGGGGACACCTCCTTGGGAGTGGTAGGAGGTCAGTTCAGATCTCTCCAGAAACTGCAGCTTGTCCTGAAAATTTCCAGGGAATCATCTAAACCCCAAGTAAGATGTCAGGAGGGGTATTACTCTTAAAGGAAAGCATCTCTTTCCAACTTTCCTTTAAAAAATTCACAGGTGATGATGTTTATGGAAGTGAAGCTGAGGTGGAGGGGTGAGCGGATGGAAATGCCCCTCTGGAGTTCAAAAGATGACACGAGTGCCCAGCTGGTGTTCATCTTTCCCCATAAGGCATCCATGAGCCCTACAGCCACCCCGCTGCCTGTGGTGACCCTGGTCTCCCTTTCTCTGGTTTGCAGCACAAGTGCGTCCAGGTGAGCCCTCCCTGTGTTCGCGCGAACCAATCCCACGGGCGCTGAAATGCTCAGGACTGCTGTGCCTCCCCAAATTTGACTCTTACCTCTTCATGGATGTCTCCCTGCGAAATGGCACGGCCCCCTCGGCGACAGCCGTGCCTTTCCAGCACACAGCAGCAGCGCTCTGATCCGCCCACCAGCACGAGATCGGCTCCTATGAACCGCCTTGTGCAATAAACAAAACCTTGACTGTATCCGAGAGGCTTTTCTCCGCTCAGCTTTCAGCCCTGCACTGTTTATTTTTATTCAACAACAAAAACAGATGTTTTGTGGTGTTTTTGCTTCTCCAGATGTACCATTTAAAGCGCTGTCAGCTGTTCAAAGTCACTGCTGATTTCTGGAGAGCAGAAGGAGCTGTGGGAAGTTAAGCTATCTGGCAGTCGAAACTGAATTTTCTAGGTGCACAGTCTGGTTTTTTTCCAGTGGACACACCATGATTAAGGATTCACTTAGGAGTTCTTCGAAGGGTCCCAGTGTGGCTCAGGCCCTCGGTGCAAAGTGCACACATCTCGGCAAATTGGGCCTTGGCGTGAGCGGAACGTGTATTCACACACGGATCGCAGCTGCCAAGACACACAAATTCTCTGTGTGATCGCTTGGATTTCTGGTCTCTCTCTCATTGGGGAGGAAATGTCATGATCACATGGAGACTTAGCATGAGAGGCCACTGTAAAAAACAAATAAAATGGAACCATATTTCTGACTGGAAACAGAAACACAGTTTACTGTCAGATTTTTACTGCAATAGTGTTATTTCAAAGTATAAGCAAAATTGCAGTTTTCATACAAAGAAATAAGCAAAGGTGTTTTGATTTGTTTGCTTTGTCTTTTTCTGTTCGGTTTTGTCCAATAAAAGCAAAGGCCAAAAGGGTCTGACTAAATTCTGCATTTGGATTTGGAGAGCAGTTTCCTCAAGTGAGCATATTTTGTTTTGATTCCGTATTTAGCTCCATGCTCAAAGCCCACTAATGTGTTGGACTGTACATGTGCAGTAAGGTGGAGGATATTTATCATAATTTGTAGCTGGTGTGAATCCATCACATCTCAAAAATACATGTTTGGCTTTTAAACTTACAACATGGGAGAGACTTCTATAAGCCAGAAGATGATAATCCTGATAACTTGAAAAAACAGACTGTAGTTACTTCCATATTCTTGCCTGAGGATCTGAAATCAATAGTGTGGTTTTTTAAATTCAATTTACATGTGTGTGTATTTAGACTCCTCCACTGAAACTTAGCAGTTTCACATGTCTTGTAAAGCACTGCTCTAGAGGAAAACCTGATGAAGGCTTAATCCTGAAATTCAGATCAATTATTTAATTCATAGCTACATTGAACTGCAGATTGAAAACTTTCCTAATGCTAAAGCAAATAAGACCATTTCTGTTCTGCAGTGTGGATTCTATTACATTTTCTATATCATCACGGTCTGTAAAACCCATGTAAATCAATATAACCTCACAGTTTCAGATGAATGTTTTCTTGGCTTCTATATTAACTGTATCAGTCACATCACTAATTTCATTACTGAAATTAATTCGTTACTTTTGGCCATAATGCTTTGAGGAAAGAGAGCTACAACCTGCAGGCTCAGCCCCTGACAGACTTCCTTGCAGGCTTCCTAGGTCAGCAGTTAGGAATACACAGCAGGAGTAGCCCCATACCTGACTCCACAGCAGTTCATCAGGCAGGTTGACTGGACTTTCATTTATTCTACAGAAATGTAGAAATATTTTTGTCTTGTTCTGAACAAAAATACAACTATCCGGCTGAAATGTTAAAGAAATATAAAATAGAAAAATGAACAATCATGAATTTAGAGACTGGCCAAGGACTTCTTTTTAACTCTTTCTCTTTTAACACTAAAAGGGAGCCATGGATGACTTGATCCAGTGATGAATTGATTGAAAAGGAGCAAAGGTAAAACTAAATAAGGAAATATTTCCTTTATGAGTGTTTCCTCCTAGAAAAGGAGGCCAGTACTTCCTCGGATTCTGAAAGGCTATTTGCTTGGGTAATGGAATCATTCAGAGTTACAAGTAGAGGTTAAAAAACTGATGGAAGAGAAACTTGCTTCCAGATACCAGCCAGTCTCAGAGTGATGGAAGAGACGTTCCTCCTGAGTGGATCAGCCTAGATGTGCCTTGCCTGCTTAGCTGCAGGCTCCTAACTGACAGCTGGCCACTGTCAAACAGTCTTATCAAACTGTAAATGTTGGTTTGGTTCAAGTTTTACAATTGTGATATGAGAAGCGCTTATAAAGAAACACTCAGGACACAGTTAGGCTGTTCTTGATCTCTATCTCTCGTCACAGTGAACAAAGAGCATTCTTACAGAATGCACCACCAGAAAAGACAGAGTCAGCTATGCTCACCATTTCTGAGAAATCTTTGTCTAGACTACTTTCAAAAATCTTCAGTAACTACCATGTCAACAAGCAGTCTATCATACATGTGCTCTGTCCTCACACTAAAAAGCCTTTTTGTAATATATAAGTTAGCATCTGTGCTGCCACACTATAAGTACATTATTTCTCACTTTAGGAATGTAAAAGTTTCAGTTCTCGTTTTCTTTACAGTAGGCTGTTCTGTATTTGTATATTGTTACTGTGTCGTTCCTGCCTTCAGCCTACCCTCACGAAATAACTATTCTGTTCAGTCTCTTCTCCTGAGCTATGCAAAGCAGAGTGCTTCAACTGGTGCTCTTCATGAATCAGTTTGTATGGCTTTGTACAGTGCTTGTCTTTTCATGAAGCCTCTGCAATCTGAGATTTTTCAAGTTCAAAACGACAATGTTCTCATTTCATCTCAAGAAATTTCAGTCTGATAAGTGACTAACCTGTACATAAGGTTTGGTGCAAACCTGACTGAAATCAAAAAATTTCTTTACCATCTCTCACTTGTGAATCAGGGACACACCAAGGAAATAATTTAGCTTTCTAGAAGAAGCAGTGTAAATATTTTCAAGGAAAACCACTCCACCAGCTGTTTCCTTTGCCCTCTTACCCCCCATCTCGATTCCAAACATGTTCTCAAGCTGACCATGTTGTTACTACAGAGATTGCAGTATGTTTATTTTTGTCATTTTAAGTGGTATGTTATCTAAAGATTTTAATTTACTGGAGAAACTGAGTTATTTTAAAACTCTTTTTCAATAAATGATCATCTTATCAACATTGGCCCATTTTAATGACATTTACTACATTTTGTTACAATAAAACTTTCAAAGAGAGGAGAAAGCAAAGGTTGATGGATGCTAAGCTAAGTAAAGGTTGTAACATTCCTGTATTTTATCAGAACACAGCAAACACAAAGCAGTACTTTCTGTTGTTCCTTTCCTGGTGAGAGAGCCGTTGGAAAAGGGAATTTCAAAATGTGATTCTCTCCATATGCACTGAAAATATTTAAATCACCAGAAACTCAACACAGTTAAAACTTAATTTTCCCAATGCAATTTCTTCTAAGATCATTTTTGCAGTGGTAGTAGTATTTACATTATGTCCATTTCACACCTAGGGAGAGGTGCCATCTGGATCAGAGGATAATCATAGAATCAAAAAATCATAGAAAGGCTTGTGTTGGAAGGGGCCTTCAAGATCATCCAGTTGCAAGCCCCTGCCATAGGCAGGGATACCTCTTACTAGATCGGGTTGCTCAGAGCTCCACCCAGCCTGGCCTTGACCATTTTCAGGGATGGGGCACCCACAGCTTCTCTGGGCAACCTGCTGCAATGCCTTATCATCCTCACAGTCAAGAATTTCTTCCTAACATCTAATCTAAATCTCTCCTCTTTTAGTTTACAACTGTCCCCCTCATCCTATCATTATCTGCCTGGGTAAAAAATTGCTCTCCTTTTTTACAAGCCCCCTTAAAAACTGAAAGGCTGCAATGAGCAGGAATGGAGCAAGGCTTCTCTTTACAAGACAGGTGTTGGCAAATATAATAGCAGTTGTACTACTAGTAGTGATAATAATAATAATAGGCACCCAAAAATCAGATACCAGACAGGGATCCAGTTTGGGATCCAATATTTCGTTCTGTACAGGCGGCAAATTAGGAACATCAAGGGAGCACATGCTGTACTGTGGCGTATTGTGCTGGTCTATGCACTGGTCAGATGTTCAGAGGTGAGTGACAGTGAGAGCAGGAGAAAGCACATCAGCCCTTTGACCATTCTTGTCTGAAATGGCTTTGAATCCTTTTCACTTCCTTTTCCTGCTCAACAGCTCCAAATGAAAGAAAAAAAAATCCAAGCAGTAAATGTACAACAAACTATAATTATTAATGAATTAATCGCTATTCAGAAAAGTCTCTTTCCCCTAACGCCCTAGAAAGCAGATAGAAAGCATCTACTATTAAGCCATTCTTTGATATCTTAGCTGGTTTTTTTTTCCCACTCCAATTTTTCCTCAATATCTGAGAAATGATCATTTATTCAAGTGACAGGCAAATTGTGAGAGAATCAGACTTTAGGTTTGCTTCAGCTAAATACCTAAAGATTTAGATAATTACTCAAAGCTTTTCCAAATAATTTGAACCTATTCAGTCAGCATCCCTGGCTGGAGATCTCACAAGAATATGGAGGCTGTCTTGTAAGATGTCCAGTACTTCCTGTTTCTGGCTAATATTTTGGCCTTTGTCTGTTCCAGTCTCGGTATTTTGGCTTTTATCTGTTCCTGTCTAGGTATTTTGGCTTCCCTTGGTTTCTGTCCTAGCTGGAAACCAAAAGTGCAGATGCATGTGAAAATGAAAAATAGTGAATAATATAGCTAAACTGCATATTTCATATTCTAAACGTTTGACTCATGTTTAGATTTAAAAATGAGGAATAATTTGGTTACCTCTTGGGGTTTTTTTTCAAAACTCATATGTTTCTCCCTGCCATAAAGGCTCTCAGAACATAATTTATTGCTAATTTGTGGCAGCTATGCCACATGACTTAGCAGTGCACAGTTTTTGATGATTAAACCTCCCAAAACATGACATTGAAATCAGCTAAATTTTTCTAAGAAAGCAATTGATCCATGTCTTCAAGGGGAAAAAAAGGAACAGGAAAAAAATGGGTCAAGCAAGTTCCTACATGAATTTTTTAGGATAATTAGTGGGGTAGAGTTTCCTTGCAACAAGTGGGTATTTTCCAGCTGGCCATGGGCAGCAGTGATTTCAGATCCAGCATGTCTGATGAGTTTCTAATGAAATCCAAACAATGTCTGCCTTGGCTCTTTGAAAATAGAGAATTCTGTGCTTAAATCCTGGAAGGCTCTAAGGCATGAACTCTTCTGTGTCAACTAGGAGATTTGCAAAGGTTTGCAAGAAAAGAACTTCCCAATGGGTCCAACGTAATGGCCCTCAGAAGTGCTTGTTCTTCCCACCACACTTGGACACATATTCTCCAAAAACACCCAGTTCAGCTCAGAATGAAGCCTGGCTCATAGGCTCTCGCATCAAAGATCCAAAAGCAGCTGCAGCTGGTGAACCCTAGTGATTCTGGAAAGGTTCTTGGGAGCATCGAACCATAGGCCATCTCAGATCTCAGGAACTCCCTTCAGTGAGGGGTGGCCAAATAAATAAGCAAAGAGATGAGGGGTTTAGAAATAAATTGTATTACAGTGAAAACGCTGCAAGATTCTTTGGACTCAGGTTTTTCTGATATTTATAATAGCATTTCCATAAATTTAAAGACCAACTGCAAAGCTTCGGGAACGGACAAGTAAACCAATAACATGAGCCTAAGTACAAACATGTGGCCACCCAGGTTCATTCCCTCAGTACTTACCAAAGTAAATGTTGGATGCAGGAGTAGGTGTGTCTTCCCAGAACTATGTCCTGTCTCAAGGATTTCAGGCACCCGTCAATGCTACTCACTGCCAGCTGTATGGTTCGGAAACTCTGGGCAGAGCATGGAGTGAGATGGAAGGAACAACTGTGCTTCTGAAGGTGGCAGAAGCTGCTGTCTCACACGAGCAGGAAAGCAAGGCAAGATATAGGCAAGAAAATCCACGCCTGATGGCACCTTTCTTCCATGATGGCAGAAGATCCCAGCTCCTTCCAAATTGCCATAAGCCATGGAAGCTTCTCCTTTCATGGATCTACCACCTGTGGTGCCTGGCAGGGCAGCAGCTCCCAACCACCCAGAGCTCCCCCATTGCACCCAGTGCACGGTTGTGTGTGAACAAGCTGTTCCTTTGCTGCAAGCCACTCTTCAAGGGCAGCTTCAGACTCTTTGGAAATTTGCTAAAGTCTGGAGGTAACAGTGCCCCAGCCCAAGGCGTGGCTGTTTTCCTAGAGAAAAATGGCCAGAAATTCGAAAATTTGCAATTTTCCTGACTACACAAAAGCTTTGCTCTGGCTACACGATAAGTAGCTACTTACCTGCAAGTTGTTTAATATTATGAACCATAATATAAATATAGTGAAAAGCAATCAAATACTACAAAATGAGGATTTGGCTTCCAGTGAACAGCTCTGTTCTGACTGCCAGCAAGTCAGGACACCACTGCAAAGCCTGGTGGTGTAAAACCTGGTGCAGGAGGAATGCATACTGATATTTAAGTTATTATGACCCCTTTATTGGAGGACTGAGGCCTTGGCAATGGAAAACAATTTTCTGGAAGGAATGAAATCTCTCTTGGGAATTAATCTGCCCTGTACATTCATACACACAATTATGTGTGCATTCACATGCTACTGGTGTCAGTGAAGAAGAGAAATGAACTGTTCACTGAAATTTGTCTGGATTCTTCTTTGTAATGATTCATCATCTCCTAAGGTGACAGGTATTTGATGCCTTTTTCCATCCTTCTCCTTTAAAGGTTTTCATGTATATATAAAAAAAAAAGGAAGAAAAAAGTTAATCATTCAAGTGAAAATCTGAGTAAGCAAATGCATTTGGCTCTCACATACATGGAAAGTTTATTCTGGAGCCAGAGGTGGTTACTGTGACCATAATTTTACACAGACAGTTACAAGCAGTTATCTTGGTGGGTTCATACCATTTTAATGTGAAGTACTTCAGTGTTTTACTTTTTAGCATTTTTCAATAAATAAAGCAGAATGAACTCCAATGGTAGATGCTGCCAACTACTTTCCCAACCACTGCTCTTTACAGAGGATAATTTATAATGATCAAAGATAAACTAAAGTATTAGGCTTGAAGAAATATGACTTCAGGTTTAAAAGTTCATTTTACGAGGTAGATAATATTTAATTTTTTTTTCAGGCCTCGTAAATTTGATTACTTTTTCCCTGGTTCTTTAATTGTTAGAGAGACGGAAAGTTCAGAAACACAGGGGGTTTTTTATTCCCAGGAGTTTCTGGTTGTTGCTCCATCTACTTGCCAAGAGCACAGACCAGTTGTTACAGGCACTGAGGATGCACAACTGACCATTGTATTTGTACTGGGAAAGACCTATTTAACACTTCTCTGCCAAGAGAGAGGCTGAGCATGTGGTAACTTGTCCTCCCTTTCTACAGGGAGCACAGTGTCTGATCCCTTTGGTACTGGTTGCTAAAACCTGGCACAGTGTGAAAGATAGAATGAGATACTGTTTTTACAAAGGCAAGGAAGGTGTTAAACTGGTGCCAGGTATAAAGCAAAGGAAGCTCTCAAGTGACAGCAGGAAGGCCAAGGGCAAAAGACAGAGCTCATGTTCTCACACACAACTCCCCACCAGCTTCCCACAATGGATGTTTGGGATGAGGTGTGCCCGTGCACACAGTCTTGTTTGGTCTCTGTTCGCTGCTCCAGAGTCGTTCTGTGGGGATATGGAAAGGCAAAATACACCTCTCTGCCTGCAACTGATGAAGATTGCACTTATGCACCTTCTTGTGTGCAACATATTCCTTTAAAACATATAGAATACAGAATTCAAAATACAGAATTCCGAATGGCTCTGTCTTTGCGTGTTTTAATTAATTATTCATAAAATACAGTTGTATTAAAAGACATCTTCCTAACCTCTTGAATGAACTCATGCGTTTTTAATGTCCTCTTAAATGATGCATTAGTACAAGCAGGGCATGAAGAGTTCAGCATTTTTTTTCTGGTTAAGAAGATGCAGCAAAAAAATGAAAAGCTCAGATATTTCAGATTTTTGGCCCTGTTTGCATTATATTTAATCCTGAAATGCAATATAAAACACATAAGCCTTATATTTCAATAGAAATTAATTTCAGGGCTCAAGAAGCACGGTAGGGAGACAATGGCTGTTAAATGGAGAACCTCTATGGCCTTCCAGGGACTCCAGAATAAAAACTGCAAAAATAAAGTGCTTAACCTTACACTTTTCCATGCATATCATGATCACTTTGTGGTTATACAATGAGTTATCTCATAGCTGGGAACTCAAAACTGAGATGGAACTAAAAAAAGTACAGGGAAACAAACCACCATTTCACTCTTTACACATTAATTTAAGAAAAAAAGTGAAATCTTGAAAAATATCAATGGAAGGTAAATTAAGCCCCGTTGCAATCTCTGCAGACTGTGAGTTGGGAAGTTGTATTTGCAGGAGGTATATTACTCATAACTTTTAGCAGCCCAGATTTGCTGATTTTTGTGCAACTTCTGCTGTGCATGAGATGACAGAATGAGTCAATCACCCATCCCTGCAGGAGTGTGGAGGCAGGGAAAGGCATGAAGGTGAGACTACTTCTGGCAAAGACCTTGACTTCTGCGTGCTCCAGGGGGATGCATTTTTTCTGCTGCTATTTCAATGCAACACTTCTAATCTTTCACTTTTATTGCATGGTGTCTTTGGAATCCGCCTGTTAATTGGCAGATCCAACATCAGTCTTACAGCACATTTAACAGTGAGCTTATTAGTGACCAAGTAGCTGTGAAACAGTATCTACACTATGCAAGCTCAGAAAACATCACAGCGTCCTCTGAGGCTGTCTGCTTCAAAATATTTTTCCTAAAATTGAAGCCAAGACTTACACCTTTGGGACATGAGGGATCTGTTATTGTACTGTGAGAAGTAATATGATCCAGAAGAAGACTTTCTCTCTCTGCACACCGGCAGGGCAATATCTTAAAACTTCTAGGATTTGTAACTGGCTACAAAATGAAAAAAAAAAGGACATTTCTCTGAATACCGTAGTATAGTTCTACATTATCCCAACCTGATGCCATATAATACTCACAACTTCCCGTTGATGTCGGCACTAAGTCAATGGAGCTTCCCATTGTCATTATTCCCACCTTCATGTTAGGCAGCCGTGGAGAATGCTGAATTGTTCAAGCAGCATTCAGAGTAAAAGCAATATCTTCAATTTCCTAAGAGTTTAATGGGGGGGCGGGGGGGGGGGTTTGTGTGGGGGTGGGTGTGTGCCCCCATGTGTTTGTGTGCACACGAGAGCCAGGGAGGACAGGAGGGCGGAGGTGAAAGAAAGGGAGTGAGGTTATGAGGTTGGTTAGATCAACAATTAGTGACAAGCACTCTTGTGGCACCTGTGACAACCAAGATTGATCAGGTATTTCAGAGCACAGAAATGCAAGGCATTTGGCCACCTCTGATCTCTTAATTCAATTGATTCTTTTCCAAGAGTTCTTCAAACTTGATGACCTTTCCAAACCTAATTAGATGGTAGGAATCATAAAGAGGACACTGGAGAATTTTAATAAAAGGAATCAAAATGTTTCTTCATCTTCACAACCTGGGATTTATGAGGGAATTGCACTGGCTTTGTAGCAATGTAAAATAAATAGACATTAGATGATGACAGGGAAAATAGAATTGCTGCCAAAGCTAAAAAGAGCTTGGCAAAAGAAGAAAGAACTACTACATAGTCAGTCATTCTTTACTGTACAAACCTTTTCATAAGGCACAGAAAAGAGATATACAGAAATAATGGACCCTTACTAAAAGATGAAAAGGACTTTCTATAGCTTACATTTTTCACCAGCAAGGGCTAAGATGCATCTCAGTTGCTACAAAATCTTATTGTTCTCTTTCACCATTCAGAAAACTGATTACAACTCACAAGGAGCATTTGCTGCCTGAACTTTTAACATCAGAAATAAATAACTGAAACAAGAGGTCAGGAAGAGAACAAAGTTTTTATGAGCATAAATACATTAAAGACCTATCAGTCAAACTCCATTCTCATATATTTTCTTTTTAACTCTGCCTTGCTGAACTAGGTAGAGTGATTTTTCATGCAGTGAACTTCTAGTAAAATTGTGTTTCCATCCATACACAAAAACTTTCAATATTTCAATATTGAAAGAAGTTGGAGTTGGAAGAAGCCTCCTTTTTCACGGTCTAAGATATTTTCAACGCAATTTTATCTTGTCTGCATCCAGATATAATCCAGGAACTATTCTGTATAATTATTAGGAAAGAAATAGAATCACTAGAAATACCTTCATGCAACCTTATATTTCCTTCTTCTGGCTTAAATAATAAGAAAAGATGTCCAAATGTTAGCAAGCATCACAAGAAAGAGCTCAAACAGAGCTTGTCCTTCTTGATTACACAGGGGCCTGAGAGGTATGTCAGAAAATAGGTGGTGTATGTATGACTTTGAATCTGTCCCACACACCAGTCAATTCCAAACAAAATTTAAAACATGGTAGAAGGCTCAAAGATACAGTTTAGTGAAAATGTTAGATAGCTTTAGTGAAAACTGTCTAGTTTAGTGAAAACTACTAAGTGAAACTTACTAGAGGAAGGAAGAAGTGTGTAGTGTCCCTCACTGGTTGAGAGATGATCAGGGAACAGTCAGGTGCTGGATTTTCTGCCCAGGCAAAGCCAGGGGGGCAGTCACTGCCTATAGACTTCAGGGTTAACTGTTGTGCACTTGTGTTGTGGCCAGAGAGGTATCACAGACATTCAGAGCACTGCTTGAGTTACTGGAACCTGACACTATTTAAATAAAAAAAATACTGCAAAAACTTTTCATCCTATTTGTCTTTCCCCACTGTCTCTTGTGGAAATAATTTGAGGCAGTAACATTCCTGTCTTTGCCAACAATCATTGCATTTTAACCACATATGTAAAAGACATACAGGAAGGTTTAAAGCAGAGAAAAGAGGAGTCATCTTTTCTGAGGTGGGAAACGGCAAGTACAACAAAAGAACATGGCAGTACAAGGCGTGGGAACACAAATCATTATATAAACTCTGTGGGTAAAATCTAGATCTATTGAAGTAGTAGATTTTGCCATGAACTACAGTAGATTCAGAATTTTATCTGATATGAAGATGGCAAAGCTGAAAAGAAATCTCAGGGAACGAAATGTCATAATTTGAATATTAACCAAATTATGTTAAATTCCAGGAAAAAACCTATTTAACCATTTTAGGATTCCTGCTCTGATTGTCTTTTCTAAAGAAATACCCGCTTCATTCCATTATTTATGTTTTAGAAGACAAAAGATCCTCCTGAAAACGATAAAAGCTTTTCTCACAGAAGACCAGAGTAATGTATATGGCCTGGTTTCAGAAACGAGGACAAACGCCCAGAGTAGAGCCCAGCAGCTGTTAATAGAGAGGAGCTGTTAAAGGGGATCTCCTGGTATTACATTGCAAGTTGTCATTTTCGGTAGTAGTGGAGGCATCTATTGATGTAATGGTCTCAGGAGACCGGGGGGGCTTAAGTAGTTTTTGAGACGTGAGGGTATTGACCTGACCTGCTCACAGCAGTGGAATTGTTGGGAATGTTGATTCATGATTTTACAAAGACCTCACTATTCTTATTCTCCAGAGTGATTATACACCTGACAAATGGTAAAAGCAACATTACTGGACCTCAGAGAGTTATTTTACTTTTAATGCATGCCATTATTAAGCCTGATAGCCTCTCTTATTGCTGTTTTGATAGCTGCCTGCTGTTTAAATGAAAGCACCACGTTTCCTGACAGCTCATGCACAGGTGGCCCTAGTCTCATTCTAAACAAGTCGAGGAGAAATTGGTCTTGGTCAGGATGGGGGTAGGAGAGAGGTGTCAGTCCATGTCATCCCAAGTTGAACACAGAATTTCACCTTGTCATAGGGAGAATAAGGGAAAGGGGCCCAGGAGAGGATGCTGTCAGGCGCTACCATCCCACTGGTGTACCTGGCATGGGACCATCTCTGCTGAGCCTTATGATGTCAAGACAACATATCCCTATTGTAGCCCTTCTGTGATATCCTATATGTGCAGGGATTTAACGTGAAATGCACTGACATCATTATTCATTGATGTCTTTATGCAAACCACAGCCAGAAAAATTGATTAAGCTATTTCCATAGCTCAGTTACTCTTCCCAGCTCTGTCAGGAAAGCCCATTTCGTGTGTCCATGCCACTGCAAAAATTAATAGTGACTAGAAGTGACCAATGCTAGGGGACAGGCCCTGTTCACATGTATGTTTCCTTCCAAACATAATGAAGGTTTGGCAATGAAAAAGAATTGTCCCTTCTTCTCCAAATAAGTACATATGCGGTTTAAAATATTTGGTTTTAATTTCAAGGTCTCTCTGGGATCCACTAAAGAACCACAAAGCGAGCTTTGACCTTTTGAGGACTCTTTTGGGTTAGGCAGTCTTTCTAGGAGAGTTACGAGGCTTTGGCTGGAAGACTCAGCAGGAGCCGCTTCCTGCTGAAGACACTCTGCTCCTCGGGACTCCCATCCCCACCGTAATTCTGAAGAACAAACTCTCCATTAACAGTTATTTAGCCCCTACCAAATCCTCAAAGGATGAAAAAGTGCAGCCCACAGACAGCAGTCTGAGCTTCAGGGAGGAAAAACACCCTGCTGTTGTAATTTCCTCTTCTAGGAAACCTTTATTATTTGCCATCTTAATCACACTTCAGTGATACCAAAGATTGTCTACTGACACTTTAGGAAGCTTGGGCACCCACGTCTTTTACTTTGAGTTGCTGTGCTGCTCCAGCTGATTGTTTTAGCATTGTGGCATTTAAGCTACAGATATTCAAGTGGGCAGATTGTCCCCTATGAGCCTCAGACAAAGATCGTGTGTGGATTAGGGAGCATTTGAATCCTCTCTGGACACCTGCAGGCTTAGGCCCCTGACAAACTGAATCTGAGATATTGATCCCATGAGGAAAGCCATGGTGCCATCCCCCATAAATGCAAGTGCTGTCTAGTGTTTCCTGCCTTGTTAATCCCTGCTTCCTCAAACCTGTGGGAGTGAACTGAGCTGTGCAGGTCCATTGGGAACAAAGGAAGGTTCTTTTTCAGGTGTTTATTTAGCTTCTCCCCAGCACTGCCCCACCACAAACACAGCTCTGACCTTTCCCTATTTTACAAAACAAAATCTTACTCAGCCTCTTACTTACATCAGCCTCCACACACCAGTAAAGTTCAAGGGTGTGGCTTTGGCCTCAACTCTAATTATGGCTTAGGGTTATATTAGTTGATTATTTGCTACAGCTTTCTGTGTTCCTGGCTTGAATGAGAGCAAAAGTGGCAAAAGCCACGGGAATGAGAGTTCATCCTCAGAGAATTTTTGGCCCAGAGAGAAAAAGTAAGTACTAGAAAGCCTGTGAGTAAACCTCAAGAGGTTTGCTACCAGCCTGTTGTAACAAGTCTGTGGATAATATTTTTACCTTACTTAGAATGGTTACAAATCTTGAGAAACTTCCTTGAATTCATACACTGAACTTTGGCCTAAGGTTCTGTAAAAAGGAGAAATGTTTTTCCTGTGATATTTATTTGGTAGCTGGTAGGACCCTCTGTGTCATCTGTTTGACCATTCCAAACTCATAAGGAGGCAGTGGTATATTGATGGGTTGCCTTTATGCAAAAAAATCAATTAAAAAAAAAACTCTTATGAAAACCCTAAAACCCTGTTAACAAAAGGTGAGAGTTCACTCTCAAAAAGGAAAAGTAAGGTAGAGTTTATAAAAAGCTTTTTTGCAATGATTCATTTATGCTCTCAGTGAAGATGAACATAAAATTGCTAATGCCTAAAAAGTATGCAAAATTTGAATATCTCTTAATGTCTTTGATAATCCTACCCCAAACATACTTGTCCTGGATAACAGTTGTACACTCATGAGCTTCACTTTATAAACTTTGGAAAAAAAATACAGATTAAAGAGGCTTTTTATTCTTTCCCCTCTGAGTAGTTGTAAGGTCCCTTCACTGTATTACTAAGTGGTCATAGTCATTTATGAAGGTCTGACACCCATTCTGGAGATGAAGATCAGAGACTAAAGGAGGTTAAGAGTCTCATTTTTCAGAGCTGTTGTACTCACGGAAGTCACCTCTGGTTTCAAAAGAATGTCTTTCACCGTATTTTTTCCAAGCTCTAAATTATTGCAGAAGCCCATGCAGAGCAAAGAGAACTCAGACAGTAGCCCCTCAGACTCAGCCCTAAGAGTCTCAAACATCTGACCACACAAGTCATAGGCTCATGGTCCCAGTGGGTCTGGAGAAGGTTTGGGATTGCTGATGAGGCTTCCACAACTGCCAGTGCTGTGGTCTGCACTACCTTAGCACTTGCATCCCACAGGTGAAGCCAGGACCCCACTGCAAGAGATGGAAGGAAGAATGACAGTTCCTGTTCTAAATTTTAAGCAGTCTGTCACTGTCGAGACGAACACAAACTCACGAGAGTCGGGGAAGAAGGAGAAAAGAAAAGGTTTTATTTTAAGGCAGACACACATCCTTTTATAGGCTTTAAGAATGTTATGATTCGCATCACCTGTTAATTGGCTATTGAATCAATACAATACACCCATTGGCTACATTAACTACAACATTCTATTATTATCAAAACAACAAGGCAAAAAACACCAGGTGCAAGGTTGCTGTTAAATTCTTTCCCTATGTTTACAGTTCTAGCTCTTGTTTCTCACGGGTAGAAGCGTACTGTACTAAGATCTATTTCGGAGCTAGCAAGGCTGGTAGGCCTGCTATACTTCTCCACAGCAGTCCAGACCAACGAAATAGATGGTTCACTCATAGCCATTTGGCAGGTCAGTGCTGATGCTGATTCAAAATCCAAAGCCTCTCATGTGTCTAGTCCAGAGGCTTATCAGTGGCTAACCCAGGGACATCACCTCGCTGCTCCTAACTACTGTGAGAAGAAAGCTTTTCCCTTTTGCCTCAATTTTTTCAGTAAATATAAATGTACAGAAAATGAACATGGATAACTACAGTTCTTTACATGACCCCATTTATATTGAAAGTTAGCCTAGCTGTAAGGAAGTTAGCCTTGCCTTTTCAATCATTTCTATTCCACAAAAGACAGTAAGATAGGGCTTGCCACCATCTTTGAAGGCTGAATACTTTGAAAGCTGAAGAAACATCTTTTTGCCATATCTTTCCAAAACACGAGAATCACTCTTTTTTGGTTTTGCTATTTAGCTCAAAGGGTTCCTTTTGCCAAGACACTTGGTTCTCATGTAAGGTACACAGGCACTTTGAGAAGGACTCCCTGCAACTCTTGTTCAAATTGTTTATGTTGCCTCCATCGAGATCAGAGGCTTCTGAGGCTGCATGGGGGTATCTCTTCTTGTGAGTTTCCCTTTCAGTATTTGGCCTTCTGCAGGAGCTGGAGGTCTTACTGCCTTTTGTTTATTTTGAAACCAGTCTTAGGGACTGATTCTGATCTATCTGACACTGAAGTAAATCAGGAAAGCCACAAGGAAGAGAGACACTGCTTTCATGGAGAAAAACCAGGAATGTGCTCAAAATTTGATTCACCCCAGCCATGATATATTGAGAAGTCACAGATCGTGTTGTGAGGTCCAAAAAAAGATCCTGAGTGAAAATGGATTTTTTAAACACTTTCAGCTTGGCAGAGGAAGCTTGGTGAGGAGTACACAGAACCAGCTGTATGTGCATGCATGTGGCAATAGCCTAGGCTGGGACAGCAGCTTTGCCAGGCACAAAGGGACTGCTATCCTGGTGGAGTCTGGTCAGTGGGTAGGGACTTCCAGCTCACATAGAACCTTTCTGGCTGCACCCCTTCTAGCAAACCAACCAGTGCCAACACACAGACGTGGGTACTGTTGCACAGCCATCTCTGCTGATTCACTGCCGGTGTGCTGCACTTCACAGGAAACCATATAGTAAATACACTCCCTTCTGTATCTGTATTGTTAGGATGTCCTGTGTTAGCTAGCATTCCTGGGCACTGTTCAAGGGAGAGCATAAGGCAGGGACTGTTCCCAGAAGTCAGGATAGATGAGTCCATTATGTTGAGGAGAGGTAAAGAGAGTTTAGCCATGTGGCTGGAAGCCAGTCCCTTTGCTCTCGTTCTCACTGCCTGTGCTATGGGGTAGATGTTTTTAATGTCTATGAGAAAATTTCACAGGTACAACAGCCTAGATACTGTGAGGTAACGATCCATACCAATTCTGTCATTAGGTCATTACCAGTTCTTAATAAATATTGCCTTTTCTATTTTAAATAGGGTCACTTTTGTTTGACAGAAAATGCTCTCCTTGGCTGCATGTAAACCTCATTACTAATAGCTAAGCTTCCTTTTTTTTTTTTTTTTTGAAAGTATGCAGCTGTTTCGATTGTTGTTAGGCCTGCATTTGGGGATTAGCACTTTTATTTCTGATTAAAATATCTACACGGTAATGTCATTGAAGCAATTGTTCCAAAGTAAATGCATTGGTTGTGGTTTTCATTATCAGGATAATCTTGCTCTCTCCCTCACACCCAAGCAGTGAAATCCTTCCCTCTCTAGCAATATAAAACCGCATCAATGTGCACAGCAGATTTTAAACAGTTTACTGCTCACTACCCATTAAACCATTTTACAAACAACAATGAAACAGGAAATAACAAAGCATGCCCTTTGAATTAATACTCAGGATAAAATACTCGGAGTTTCTTTGCAGTCCATAAACTGCTCCAGCTGTGTGTTCACGGTTTATGGTATTTTAAGAACCGTGCTGCTCAGCAAAATTAAAACCTTCTCCACAGTTGGGGACCTGTTGCAGCTCCGTGGGCTCTCCTGTACGGTGGAGGTGGCAGAGGTGCCCCAGGTTGCTACAGGATGCCGAAACCTCAGGAAGCTCCCCGGCTGAAGGGAAGCCCTCGCAGCACAGGAGAAATATGGAACATTTATTTTCCCTCTGCTGTACATATAAACAAATCAGAGGAGAAGCTGATGATGCTGATGCTACAAAGATGAACCTTGCGGTGGGACGAGGCTCCTCCTGGGCTGGGAATGGTGGAGGAGTACTGCCATCTCTTGGCTGCATCCTACAATGTCCATGTCCAGGGGAAGACCGTGCCGTCATCCAGACCACGGGCATCACAGAGTGTTGTCTTCTAACCTAGTAGGGGAAAAAAAATTAAAAATGTCTGTTTTGTTCCCTGGTTAAATAGCGCTTGCACATGTGAACATTTATTAGTGCGCACCGGTTTGGTTTCCCATCTACTGTGTCTGAGGCACTGTCCTGACAAGGGTGCCAGAAAAACACTTTAAGAGTCATTATCTCACAGCAAGACCAAGCAGCAAACTCGGTTGATGTAAAGCAATCCCTCCAGCCTTTCAGTTCTGGGCTTATCCCAAGGCAATGACATTTGTGGGGAGATTTATGGTATTTTGTTATATGATGATGGAGTCCTTCCAAAGGAATAAATTACATATCAGTGTTGCACTGATGCTAGGCAGGTAATGATAGTCTCAGAGGGGACCCAACAACATCTTGCAAACATCTGTGGTCATTTGTGTGAGTGCCAATTAACCTGTGGCGGTCCGGGAGATGAGGAGCGCTCCATCTTTGCTTCTGGAAGTTAAGACGATTTTGAGAGGAGACGTTTCCAGGCACTGGCAGAGGAACTCTTCGCGTTTTTCATGGAAAACAGAAACTTTGCAGTGCTCTGTGTTGTTCTGCAAGCCGTCAGCTGTCCAGCCCTAATTGGTTTCACTAAGTGCAGGGAAGGCAGTAGGGCAAGAGCATAGTGATGAGGGCTCATTCTTTTCTGCCATTGACTCAGAGAACATCTTTGAGTCTGGTTTTGTGTATACGCTTCAGCCTCCCCTGGTCATGAAAATCTGAACACCTCCCCAAGGATCCTTGAAATGTACAGTCAAAAGAGTTGTAGCTCTTGTCAAGTGCCTCTGTGTCCAGATAGCTCCATGCCTTGGGTCCCCAACATGCAGAGGTCCCTCTGCTTAAAATCTGCTGTTTGGTTTGTGCCTGGCAGGAGAACACCATCGATGATTACCTAATCTGGAGGGTCTCTGTTTATCAATGACTCAAAATACTTTCCTGAAGTGAGCTGGCAAATGGAATTAGAGTTGTTTGGGGTTTTTTTGAATAAGAGAACCAATATTCATGGTTAAATACAAACTATAGAATGGGGATTTAAGCACTTTCCTTTTATTATTTCGGGTTTAGTTTTTCTGATAATTGGAAAAACCTTCAGCAGGGGGTTTTAGATTTGCAGGAGGACTCCAAGAGTTGCTTGGCCTTTTCCCTTCCTTTGGATAACAGTATTATAAAAAGCTGATCCCTGTGACTGTAAACAAGAAAAAAAAATGAGTGTGTTGGGAAATGCAATAATAGTTTGTCAGGAAAAGCAAGCAAACTGTATCCGGAAAGTACATATATATTTGCCTTCCAAAACTGCCATGAAAATGAAACTTTTCAAGATTAGAATTACTTACCAGAGTGGAAATTAAAATGCTGAATGTCCACAGCTTTATAATGAAGTAGGAAAGTCTTCTCGGAAATCATCTTCCTTATTTCTGAAACATTTTATGGTAGCACAATTTAATAGTAGATTTCCCTGTTTGTTTTGTATGTTTGTATAAATAAAATTTGACTTTATAAAATATTTCTCTATTCCAGTCCAACTTACAGAATAATTGTAGCATTAAAAACTAAACTCTTGCAGGAACAACTCTTACATGTTGTAGAATCAACTTGGCTTTGTGTTGCTGTGAGACATCTTCAGTCTGCATAGATGCAGAACATGTTTAACCAATTTTTCCAATATAAATACTTTGCAGTAAAGAACGAGGCCAGACTTTCTGGTTTATGTGTCAGACATAGATCCATGCTGTATCTTGCCAAGCTTTTGTAACATTTAAATATATGTACATATCTATCTGTATATATATAGAGAGAGATATATGTCTTAATAGCACTAATTACCTGATGAAACACTCTTCCACTTCCTATTCTCTCCCCTCAGGGCAGCGGTTCATAGTGTGTGCTGCGGTGAGGGAGGGCACACAGTTCAGACTTAGGGTGTAATCAAGGCAACAATAAAAATAATTTCACTTTGTAAAGGTTTCTCAGGTTTAACTGAGCTCTTTACAGGCACAGTAAAGTGTGATGGTGATGTGATTGACAAAATTTGACCATACCTTTCTGTATTAAATCCTGAGTGTATTTTGTTTCAGGGCAGATTAATTTTGACTCCTGTTTTGCTCCTTCTTTGAAAATATTAAGAGAACTGGGAAAAGAGTTCTGAAAAACTGCAGTGCTTGTACTTTATCTTTCAGTTCTGGGAACAAAACTTTGGTCTTCTCTGCTCAGATGCATAGTTACTTTCTCTTCTTGTTCTAATAATAGAGGCTTCATTAGTACTCAGGGTGATGAAAGTAACGTGATGGCCTCGCCTACAAACTTCAAAGTGATTCTGTGAAAATTTCATTTCTGTAACATATTGTATTGCATAAAAGAAAACTTGATTCTCTCAAACATTAACATTTTGAAAGTTTTAACTGCTCAATCGAGGGGGGTCACACCTCTGAAGCAGATATTCACTTACAGCTGCCAGTATATACTGTCACTCTTTAGCTTAACTGAGTGACTTTGCTCCTTTCACTAGGCAAAGGGAGCTCCTCCATGCAAATACACTTACGTACACACTCCTCTCTCTGCCCGACTCTGGTTATTAAAACCACAATAATTTTAATTTATAGATGTGTTTTGCTGCCACTTGGGGCTTTTGCATCCCACTGAGCCTGGGCAGGAAATCCACAGTCAGGAGTCCCTGTGGCCAGAGGCTCCACCTGGTCCCGGTGCACTGCCAGGGAGGAAACCTGGCATGGATCAGAGTGTGCATGGATCTCACAGCAGCACCTTCCTCACTCATGTGGAACCCTGGTTGAAAATCTGCAGTCTGTCCATGAAGAAGGAGAAAAATACCCTGAAGAAATCATTGCATTTTTCTTTGCAGAGTCACTGTAGGTGCTGTTAATGTTCAGGATTCACTTGCTGTGTGCCTCCTTCTTCAGTGTTTGTTCATATGAAGTAGCACAGTCGAAGTTAGTGCTGTACAAAAAGCATTTATATAATGCATGGTAAAAGCCTACAAAGCCCTGTGAGATCAGTGTTCTTATTATTGCTTCTGAGTTATAGCTGAGGGAATTAGCACAGCAAGGCTAGTAGAGGAGACTTGCCATTCAGAGCCAAGTCATCTATTGTTTTACTCCACCTCTAACTCTCCATTGTCCAGTGACTTTAGGCAATTGCCTTTCTAGACTCCCTGGTGAAATAGTTTTCATCCTCTGATCCCACCATCAGTGAGTGCTGGTGCTTCCCTGGCAGAGCAGGTTGGCCACTTTTGGCTCTCTCCATTAACTGAAGCAAACCAAATTTTCCCCTCTTTCTCCACTGACTTAGTCCCTACCTCTGCCCTCGTCCCTAAACCACTCAAGGCACTGAGCTTATTCTACAGAATCCTGAAAAGGTATGCCATGCCCTAGGTTACACTATCCAAGCTTAGATCACACCCAAGGTAAACTAATAAATGCCAAGGAAATCTTGTGGGACAATATTGATTACAAAATAATTTTGGGAGGTGAGAGCGCATAGAGAAGCAATATTGGTTGTGCTGTAACTAGCAATCCACATATGGGGAGCAGAAAATTACTGCTGGGTTTGAGACTAGCATGTCTTCAGCTGTTGCAAGGATACCTGAAACTCGGGTAAGTACCTCTTCTTGGCCAGGGCCATAAATCTGTGAAACCTAAGGCACAGGGCTGGACCTCCTGAATCATCAGCTCCAGTGCCTTGCTGACACAGGCAGCCACACCATACATTAACCTATAAATAAAAATCCTGGAAAGATGTTGTTCAGCAAAACCCTTTGTAGAGGCCATACATACAGCAAAAGAGAAATAAGGTAGCTGGTGGAAACAGCACTCAGGAGGAGCTTCTGGCTCTGACACAGTAGACCTCAGGCATTCTGTGGGCCACAGCCACTGAAATGAAACAATACTATTTCATTTCAACCAGAAAATATAAGAGATGGGGTATTCTCACTATTGCTGCTCCTTCAATATCTTTGTTATTTCAGTAAGGAAGTACCTAGTCTTCCAAAATTCTGTGGAAAAAATGACCAAAAGGATGAAATCCCACAACATGGAAGTATGAAAAAATTCCCTTAGCATTTCACAAAATTTCTCCTGTGGTAAAATCCTACTTTTCCTCTTTTTGAAGGATTCATAGAAGAGGAAAAAAGGATTACAAAGAGTGTCCTACTTCTGTAAGTGTCAGACTGGTACAGTTTTACAGCAGGGTGTAGCATTTCTATTGTCTTTATTTATTTTCCTGGTGATAAGGACAAAGTTTTATATGACTCAATTTGAATCACTGAGATATACAGTAGTTAATATTTGATGCTATTAAAAGCAGTGTTTCAATCACTTGGAAAAGTCAATTTCATTTCTGAAGATAGTCAGCTCTGTTGGTGACAAGTATTTTCTACAGTCTTTCTGTTATTTATGCCTCATCTTGTGTTTTCAGCTTCTTAATTAAAGCGGAAATTGAATGCATTTTTTTTAAAAAGGGAACAAAGTGGAAATGATTGATGAAAAGTAGCTGCAAGAATTGCCACTCTCTGAAACCACTTGATTTGGCTGTCACAGAGGACTTTCCAAAGGCTAAATTAGAAGGGCAAAACAAAGGAGCATTGTGTGTTGAGACTGCAGATGGGAGTCTGAACCCTGGGGTCTAGGCAGATTAATTTCAGTATGAATTTATACTGCTTTAAGGATATACTGTTGCTGTATTGATAACAGTGTAATTAAAGAATCACTGTAGATTGATTTAAAAATATAGTAAAAATGAAACCTTGCAGGAGAGACTAAAACTTCAGAGAAAAAAAGTCTTTCTTTCAAGGGACAGTTCAAGGGCCCCTTTTTTGCATATCCCAGTTGTCTTGTAGCTTTCAGGAGCTTTGATACTGGGCCAATACTTGAGCACTGTGTAATGAAAACATGAGGAACTCTAAAATCCTGAGTCGTATCTTTTTGCAAATGCCTTTGAAATATCTGAGGGCAGCATTTCTTCTTTAAGGCTTGTCTATTTTAGATGTTTGTGTAGAGCTGAAAATAATTTGGCTGAGTAATGTTGTCTGATGGTTTAGGGCTTAGGGTCAGGGTGATATATCAGAGTGCACTGCATGATGTTCCTCTCACTGTATCCCATCTGAGTATTACTGGAGCAGAGGTGGAGGGATCAGAAATGCTGGAGGGATCAGGAATGCTGGACATGGGCTTTCTCTGTCAAGTCTGATGCAGCAAAAAATAGATGTGGAGTTTTGTGTTTATACATATTTACCTGCATTTGAATGGCTGCAAGATGACTGTTGCACCTAATGTAATAATGTTCTGAAATGAAGGGCAGCCAAAATTCAATCTTGTTTCAACAGCAGATTTAAAGTCTACCTCAAATACGAGATTCATAGGGTTTATATATATATATTGAACTATTATTATCTTTTTTTATAGAACTGGTGACCAAGTCCGTGATACTGCACCCTGAACACAAATACCAGCTCTGCTCCTAGTCATAGGTGCACCTTGAAGCAGCAGTGATCTTATCTAGTGGTGACAATGTGCAAAGACAACGTGAACTCTCACTGTTTCCCTGGTGTGAGTTGGCAGGAAATTTGAAGAGGGCTACTACGGTTCAGATTTGACCGTAAAGGACACAGGAAATATTTATTTAGAGTTAGAATTAGCACCTGCTCCTTCAGTGGTGTGGTAGGAACTCTGAAAGGTGCCATTCAGGAAATGAGTGGGTGGAGGTCTGGGAGGTGACTGGAAGGTCTGAGCCCTGGCAAGAAGCTCTTTGCTAAGGCCCTGTTTGTATTTGTGGGGGCACAGGCAAGTACAGTGTAAGTGCCCAACGTTGTTGTGTTTATACAGGCCTTCACAGGATTTAAGCAAAATATGACTGACTTGAAGGGCAAGTTTCCAGTCCTTGGGAAGATCTGCACAACCATTTCCAGGTGATCTACACATGCACTCAGAGAAGTGGCTGCCAAGGTAATTCATGGTTCTCCTGGATCTAGGACTAATTATGCTGTGCTTCTCTCCTGGTGGTGAGGGCACGATGGACTGTTCCATCAGTCCCTACTTGTCAAGTCTTAAAATAATAGTGCCTCTGGCTCTCCAACAGGAACTTTTGCTACACTGACAAGAGGGAGCTTCCCCTGCAAAGTCCTGCATCAGAGAAATTCTTATCTAGGGTAAAGTTCCTTTGCAATAGTCTGGTAAAGGAAGGAAAAATTTAAAAATCTGCTGCTCAGTATCTACAGACTGAGTGCAGTTTTAGAAGATCTGCTCATATTAATTTCCTTCACTTTCCCAGTTTTAGGGGACTACACTGTAGGTGTCTAGATCTGAGCTAGTCAGATAATCACACCTTAGAGTTCTTTGAGACCCAGTTAGTTTATCAGTGGAAGTCTGGGGCATGTTTCACCTGATCCTGGACTCTATTGACTATGCTGAAGAGATCTCTATAGGGCTGTGAAAGGAGTCTCAGTGACAAGCTCAGATGTATGTACCTATTTTGTATATCCCTAAAATTAGAGAAGATGAATCCCAGCCTCTGACCACATCTTCAAATTTTGAAAATGGATAGCCCCGGGGAACCTATCAGATCATCAGAAGACAGGAGAAAGTAATCAGGACCTGTATTCAGGGATGGATTACAAATGTTGGCTTCCCAGCTCATATTCAGGACATTTTACTACCGGATTTGGCCTAGATTTGTAGATGTAGCTTCACTGTGCCCATATTTCCTTTTCATACTGACAACTGAGCATGGACAAGACATGTTCAGTTCCTTGGCTTCGCAGGACTAACTCCTCCAAAACATCTGAAAAGGAGTGATCCCATTTAGGAAAAAGGCTCATGGAATTTATCCTTCCCATAACCAAATGAGAAGAAAAGACCGAATTATGTCTCACAAAAGCTGCGTTCAGCCTGTGCCCTGGGTAGGCCATCTGTGTGCTGGCCACCCTTTGAAGAAGGACACAAGGCACTCACTTTAACCATTATGGGTTTGTTTTAAGGGAGCTTGGGTTCTGTAAACAAGACAGAGAAATGTTTTCTTCTGGCAACCCACACATTTCGCAAGAGCTTCCACAGGCTCTACCAGGACACAAACAAGTAGCCAGCTAGCAAGGAGAGAAAGCAAACCCTCTTCTAATGGAGAGAGCCCTTTCCTAACCACAAGCAGGGGTGAGTGCTGCTTCCCTGAGCACGTGGCAGTGACATGCTGGAGGGTGAGATGGACTTGCTGAGGAGAAATCCCAGTGGAATTTTTGACCAAGCAGCTCTGCTGGTAACAACTCTACAATAAAGCATTTGTTTGGGGGATATTCACTATGTCAGCCATTCCTGTGAGCTGTTATTCTAAGAGCATAAGCACAAACTGTGCCTTATGGAATTGGCCCAGTAAGCTGCTTTAACAGTGCTTCTTCATAAGGTATTATTTTACTCCATGTGTTATTTTTAATTGCTGTTGCTTCTCAGGGTCCATCTGAAAATTCACAGACCAGAACTGTGCCCTCCCCACCACAGATGCTGGTGGACAGAGCTGCCAGAACACAGCAGAGGCAAAGAGCAAGAGATGTGGGATTTATCTGCTATAGTACTCAACTTTTGCCTTCAAAAACAAGATTAAGAAATCTAATTCTGTGGTACAGAATTAACCACCATGAAGAAGACAAGAAGAGCCTATGCATCCACCAAGGCTTACTCAAGCCCTAAAATGTATAACTCAATCTAGACTTCAGAGCTGAAAATTCAGAACTTGGGAGTCGGATGCATGATTCTTGTAATAAAAAAAATGATGGTATGTAGCGGTTTCTTTTTCTTAGTGTTTCTTTTCTTTCATTACACCACATAGATCCATTCTTGAATGGAGTTGGTCAAAGAGCAAGCAAGAAACTCTCCTCTTCCAAAATCTCCAGCAAACCACCACGCCCAGTTCCACTACAACCCAGCTCCCAAGCAAAATTCCAGTTATGTCTTGGGGGATGATATCCTCTCCTGCTACTTGCAACAGGTTCCCACAAACAGTAGTGCACCTCAGCTTTGGCACAGGATTTCATCAGACAGTGATCGGTGTTCTTAGTCAAGAAAGCACTTCCTTATAAAACTGTGTATATCAGGACCATCTGGAGACCCCCACCATAATGGTGCAATAAAATATACTTTAAATTTATATTGTGACATTGTGCTTATTAAAGTTCAGTTCTTTCAACAGACGTATAAACCAATAACTTTCCTTGTGTTGAATATTCCCCAAAGAAAAGTAAATTGACCTCCCCGGGGATTTTTCAAGGATTAGAAAAATGTCCTTTCAGTATCTGTTTTCCATTATTGTAATTACAGAGGGTGATGATAATCCTTTCAGCATTATTGTTTCGACATGTGCATGATTTATAGTCGGACATGTAAGTTCATTTGATGCCGTTGTTGAGAGCAGGGCATTGTATCAGAGATAAAAGGAATGAAACAGACATGTAATCTGATAACTAACTTAACTCGTGAGTGGAATAGAAATGTGGTCTTATTTAACATGATTATAAATAACTGCTTAGATTTCAAATCATCAGTGGAGTGTAAATGCTCCAAGATGAATATTGTAAATAAACAATTTCACAAGAGGGTATTCAGATCAGCTGATAATATTCCAGTGAAGGGACAAAGGGTTTCTGCTGTGCACCCTGGCACTGGGTCCTGCTGAAACTCCTTAGACAGGCAAAATCCTCAAGGAGATCAACAGGAAGTTCACATAAATAAACACCAGTGAAGAGTCTTTTAAAAGCATCTCTACTGAGTTAAAACCCCTTTTTTTTAATTTATGGTTTTTGTGGAATGGGAGGGAAAGGGAGACCCTGATAAATTGTACCTACACACATGCTTGTACATGCCAGCAGGATGAGCTGTGTCAGTGAGGGAACAGTTTCTCGTGAACAGAAGATATTTTCTGTTCCTGGGACAGGGGGAGGGTTACTCACAGCAACCTCTGGCCAAAATTGTTTCAAACCAGCATGTGGTGGGATTTTCTTGATATGACGGCAGTGAATTCCTGACAGCAGCTTACCTAGAAGGTTCTGGAGAAGTAGAAAAACAGGTCAGATATCCCAGCTCTTCAGGGAGTTGTGATTCTGTGCAGGAGCTTTATGTGGCCACAGGCACCTGTCTAAAGCTAAGCTGGTACCCTTCAGCTCCTCTTGGTGACTGTGGTGAGATGTTGGACCTCTCAGGGTCTCATACTTGGGAACGACATGAACTGTGGCCTAGAAAGTGCTGCTTATCTCCAGTGCCTGTGAGATTTGTACAAGGTGATAATATGCAGGTGTCTGTGCTGGAGATGTCAAAAGGTAACCAAGATGAGACCCACCTGCAGTGCTTGACAGAAGTCAGCTTTGACTTTATAATGTTGGAGCAGCTCTATTCGTCCTACTCATATATTGAGTAATGTAGGCAGTGACATGGAGATCCTTTTCAGTCTTCTAGGTGAAATAGTGGAATACAAAGACAATCAGGAACATCCATCTTTATTCTAAAACTGATTTATTAAAATGTGTTGAATCCTCGTACAGACACCCTTGCTTAGTAAAATTACACTTTCTTATAAAGAAGTAGTTTCATCTAGTTTCATTACATTTATCTTAGAAATTAAATTGTTAAATTGATATGAAGCAGCTTGGATTCTACCAAACATTAAAAATATGTGGACTGAATATAGTTTCGGCAACACATTCAAAGTTGAATGACAAAGCTGATGACACAAACCCAGAGTTCTGCATCTCAGCATTATGCTGAGCTATTTTCTCTGAGATTTAATTTATTTTAATTTCTGTGTGTAACTTGACCGTATCCTTATATGACCATTATCATTATTGCTCCATGGACTAGTCTGAGCCTTTCTGATAAATCTCAAGTCAAAGTCACTAATTGGTGCTTTGCTGGCTTACATCAGCTGGAAAGTATAGGCTATTATCTACCTTTATCTGGAATTCGACTGAAGAATTACTAATGGAATTATTTCCATTACAAATATTAATTTAATTAAACCAGAATTTTTACAGGAAGTTTTAACCGGATAATGAAAAAAATGGAAATTTTCTCGCTGAAGGAAAAACCTATGACAAAGATTCTTATGTCATTCACAATATTTCATTTTGATAAAACCACAATAACTTGATTAACTTAGCTTTTTTGTGTACGTGACATGAAATATCTCAATATTTTCAAATATCAGATTTAAAAATTATCTCAAAACAAAAAAGGAAATATTACATTCTGAAAATGTTAGGTGATTTTTTCTAAACAATCAGAATATTTCTTCTCTTTTCAAAGCTTGGGAATGAAACAAATTTCAGTAAAAGACAACACAGTTTGTCAAAGTGGTTCCAGTGAAGAGTCTTAGAGCCTGACAGCAACTCTTTGTCCAGGTCCCATTACAAACTTCTCTGCGGTATTTGAAGTTCCACATATAAAAACTTTGAAATTAGGAACTAGGGAGGAACAGAGTTGAACTTGTATTATCCCATCATCTTTTCCTCCCTGATGCAACACTGATATATTTTATTAAAAAATGCACTTATTCATGTGTCATGATATCAAATTAAATCATCAGCTGCAATGTTTATTTAATTAAACCAAGAAGGTGATTGGATAGTTAAGGCTAATCTATATATAGATATATTTCTTCTTTATTTTTTTTAAGATTGTGAATTGGGTTCTTGAAATTAGCCTGAAACCAGCTGTATATTTGACCCACAGCAGCAACAACAAACAGTACACAGCAGCTCTGACATGCTATCAGAGTAATGGATCATTTTAAAGAACCTGGAAATGATTAAACAGGGGTGCTGCTGCATGCAGTCTTTAATTGATTGATTTGAGTTTGCGGTCAGAAAATGACTGTCAGCTACAGCTTATCTATAATTATCAGTAATCAAAACCAGACTTTTCTCTCTTCCTAACGCTGTAATGCTCTTTTAGTGCTCTTGACATATGTGCAGCTCAGGCATGCATCTGCAGTTGCCTCATAGTATTAGACCAAACAGCCCCATGCTCTGGTACACTCTCAACAGGAAAAGAAATACCTTTGTACCTCTGAAATCATCCCTGTGAGCAAGGAGGAGAGAGACCGGCAGGGAAAGGTCTGAGGTTTAGAATATTCTTTTCACATTGTTCTGATGACAAGCGAACAGCAGAGAAAAATCATGTTCTTTCTTTCCTCCTCCTTGTTTGTGTACTGGATGAAGAGCAAACAGATTGTTCCTGGAGCAAATTTTATTCCCCACCATTTAAGAGAAACAAGCAAAATCATCCCATTGTCTTGGGCATTTCTTCTGGAACGATTAGAAGGACATTTCCTTTTGAGGGAAGTCCCTGAGGATTGCTGTGAAACCTGCCTTGATTGCACAGCCTGAACAAGGAGATGCTCACTCTGCTGAAGCTACTGCGAGCTGTCATCAGTATCCCTGTTGCTCCAGAAACTGAAGTGGCTTCTTGACATTTTTTTTACCTATCTTGAGAGGACTGATGCAGATCAGGCTGAAGGGACGAACCCATTTCTCCCACTGAATGCTTTATGGGTGTAAAAGGAAGGAAAAATTGGGACAAACTCCTTGTGGAAAAAGAAAAAGAAAAGAAAAAAACCTGTGAAAATAACATTCAGTTTAAAGAATTCAAATTATTTGGTCACTTAATTCCAGTGAAGAATCAGGGTTATAAGCATGAAGTGATGGAACATGCTACCTGCATCCAGAGGTAGGACAATAGGTCAGAAGCTGGTTAGGGTCCAAGTGCCATCCCTTTGCATCCTGCCCTGTTGGGAATGGTTTTAGACAGCTTACAACTCAAGTTTGTAGGGCCTTATGGACCCTGCTATGAGGCCAGCTTCCTGTGAGTCCAGCTCCAGGAGTAGCTGACCACGCTCCCATTTGACCTCGTCTCTCTGCTGACCACAATGGGATTGAGTTCCACAACACGTGAGCAGCACATAAGAGTTGAGATGTGTAACAGTCAAGCTGGAAAACACAAATCCAATTTTTTCCAGTGTATTTCTGACTGGGTAGCAAAAAGAAGGGAAGCTCAAAGGAGTGGAGGGTTTCTGCTTTCCCAGCAGAGAGAATAAAAGAAAAAAAACTAGTTGGGGAAGAGGGTTGTGACGAAAAGGGGAAAATTGTTCTGCCAATGTAACTGGTACATCCTGTCTGCTGGTGGTAACCAGATCAAATCATTCAATGAAAGATGAAAGTTGAAGATACAGGAGGAGTTTGTAGAAAACATATTTTCAAAAGCAGCCTATGCCTCTAAAGTCTATCTCCCTGTAGACACCAGATAGCTTTTTTCAGATGTCTGAAAATGGTAGATCTCATTACATCTAGATGAGGAAAAAATAGTCTGCTTCATCAGATCAGTCATGAGAGCATGGGGATACATTCTGTGTGTATGAAGCAAAATACTTGTTAAGGAAGAGCTGAATAGTATGTTATTTTTAATTTTTGCATACTTTCATTGGTCACTTTGGTGCAGATACCTAGAGAATCTGCTACCTTTTTCCATAGGTCTCTCTACAGCAAGCATTCCATAGATGTGCTTTATTAACGGGAAACATCATCTCCTGTTCGCTCATGCTGGCAGAGCCACGTATGCTTGCCTGCCGCTTCCCTCCAGAACACAGAGATTCTGCCCGCACTTCCTATTTTTGGATTCATATATTGGAACTGCAGAGCACTTGCACGTCTGTCAGCACACAAATTGTCTCCCAGAAACTTTCCCAAGTGTTTGTGGTGAAAGATAATATGGACCATGCTGGACAAGGGACTGAAAAACCAGAGCCAGAGTGCCGGGGCCAAACAGCTCTCGCTGGTGAGAGAGATTCACAGTCCATAGCAGCATCCTGCAGCTCTGGGTCAGCTCTGGGATTTCTACCAGATCTCCTGCTCCTACGCCAAGTCAAAATCCAACAGCGGCAGCTCCACATTCTTCCTCTCTTCTCTCTTCCTAAAGCAGGCAATGTGTGTCCCTCATTTGTCTTCGTACCTGTAAAATGAATGGTGAATATAATCTTTTTTTGTTGTTGTTTGTCTGTTTTTTAAGAAAATTCTTATAGCAGAAAATACTGAAAAAAAAAATCCAAAAAAAGGAAAGAAGAGGTGAAAGGCACGTTTGTGCTTTGATACCTGCAGAGGGAAGATCCCTGCTGTTCCATCACTTCCCTCATTTTTCAGAGAGGTGTTGCATTGCACTGGCTGAAAATGCTACCTCAGAAAATGTTAATATGCTGAAGAGAAGTTGCCAATGGAAAAAATATTTTGGCCCCCTTTGAATTTCTATCTGAAAAGTACTTCAGGGAACCACAGTTGACAGGATGATAAATTTCTACTGCAGTTTTGAGATTGAAAGTGCAAGTTGGCACACAGTGATCCCCTTTCTTAATCAGTTCAAGATGGACTTGGAAGGGGCACATCTTGGTCTTCCATGTCTTGCACAGAGAGAATGTGTAGAACCACACTTAAATTTTACCTCTGGTTTTCTCAGGTGGCCATGTGTACCACTGAAAAACTGACTACAATGCTGGCATGTTTGGTCATCCAAAATGCAAACTATATCCTAGTGGAATGATTTGCACTTTGCTGTGAATGAAGTGAGAGCTGGGGGACAGGTCTGTTATACTCAGTTGCAAAACTGGAAGAAAATGAGCCCCTGGAGTGGCAGAGGAGTAGAATTAGTGACAACCAGAACTGCTGCAGCTTTTCAGGATGCAGCACCTGCCATTGGGTGGAGAGGGAGGTGAAGTTGGGATAGGTTAGCTTGTGCTGTATCAGACCCAGCTGGTACACACATTATGTCCCTGGAAGCAGTATGTTCCAGGGAAGCTGCACGTACCTGTGCTGATGGTTAATCAGTACCTGAACTCATGTGCACCAAAGGCAACGGAAATACTCCTGTTGATTTCAACATTGCTGAAGCATCTCCTGGGAGTTTGCATCGAATAAGCAACCATGCACCTCCCCTGATTGCTGAAGAGATACCAGAAAAGAAACAAAGGTTCATGGGTTCATAATTTACAACCAAAACCTGATAATTGTGCTCATCTAATCTGCCACCCTGTGCAACATAAATTATGGGATTTCTTTTAAATCTCTGGTTTGGATTTCAGACTCACTCCTCAAAGAACAGTTCACTTTAAAGCTCTAGGCTCACTGTAAAGTTCTGATTCTGGTCTGTTTGGCATGTATCATCTTCAAATTGATTGCTTCTCTGGAGCCTAAAATCTCCTCAGCAACACTTCATGGGTTCATTTTCAATAATGATATGGAATGAGATAAGCAGTTATTGACTAACTTTGCCTAGAATTCCCAAGACCTCAGAGACATCTATATTACATTTTGTTTTATTTTTGTGTCTTATTGCAGGCTGTTTTCTTATATTTCTGTGTATAAAGATGCAGGCTCCCACACAAAGAAACCCACAGACCACAGTAACCTCTTGGATGGGGGGAAAAAATTCTCCAGCTGTTATGTCCATTTTTGGAAAGTGCATATGAACTACTCGTAATCTGAGTTCATCCAAAACTATTTTTGAAGTCTAGCTGTCAGCATTTTTGTCTCAGCAATATTTGTGTTCTTCACTAAAAGTCACTAAACTAGGACATTGTGGCACTAAGCTTCCAAAAAGAGGAGTCAAAAACATTTGTGTTGAGTTGAATGTACTTTTAAAATGGGAATGAAAGCTAGGGAGAGCTTATCTAAGAAAATAAGTCATGGACTCATTATACCCTTGATTTTCTTATCTCTCAGTGTAAAATAAATTAGATGACAGGTTTGGTTTTTAGCTTTTTCTATATATGAGTCTGCACATTTAATTCTTCTCTTAGTCATGTCCATAAAATGTAGGATGACAGCTCGTTGGCTTTGAGGGCTGATGGTTGCAATTTTTACTTCTGAACAGAGTTGATCAGATCTAGTCAAGACAACCAGAAGAAGAATATGCATGTTTGCCACCAAATTAAACCTCAAAAAAAATGTCTCTGCCATTTTGCTAATCCTTTCCAATTCTAGAACGTGACAGGCCTCTTGGGTGAGTTTCTTTTATTCCCCTTGGGTCCCATTGACCCAGGACCTTTGGTATTGATACAGGAAAGTCAATTCTCTTTCGTGGTCTGGATGGTGAATGTCCAGCAACGTTGGTCATAACTGGTGTTTTCAAATCTCCTTCTTTCCTGAAAGAGCCCTATACATTCCCAAGTAAGATATTCATACCAGCAGTTTTACTATTCTTTTTTCAGATGTCAGAGATATCAACAATGGAGGTTTTAAACTTTTCAATCAAAAAGTAAAGTACAATGTGTTTCAAGAATTACTGAAAATTGTTACAAATATAACATATTGTTCATAGTATTTTTTTGGAATCCTCTACATATTTAAATCAATCAGTGCCAACTCTTTACAATTATTAGCAGTCTGCTAGGAATCTTTTTTCACGTAAGCCTGTATTATGTTTAAAATTCTTGTTTATTTTCTCACTAAAACTCTAAATAGTGATAGTCATATTTTTCAGCAGAAAGTTAGTAAATATCAGTTTTCAGATCTACTGCAGTACAGAAAAATGTTCATAAATACTGTGGAAAACTCATTTTTCTTGAACAATAGTATTGACTTGCATTAAGTGATATTAACTATATATTGTCTCATATTAAGTGAGCTAAAAAGCTTACTCTTTGCACTTGATAATAATGTGGATACATAAATTATAATAATCAGTAAAACCTCAAAAAACTTTAGAGGTTTGTAAAAGGGGCCTCTTCATCCCAATTGAGTGTGCTTTTACATTAGTTTCCTGGTGTGATATGATCTTACAAAGACCAAAAAAAAAGAAAATTTCCAAGATTCAATATCTCTTCTAAAAACAAATCTGTGCTTCTAAATATCAAAGATTATTTTCCCATTAAATGAGACTCATGTGCTGCAAAAATTGTTTCACAAAGGCCCTGGAAAAGGTGGAAGTAGAGGTTACATGTACATTCCTGTGCATGTTCTATAACCACATCAGTCATTTGCTAAACAGCAACCCCAGGACAAAACAATATAATATCACTTCTTTATAAGAGCAACATCTAAGGCAAACAAAAAGAATGACAAAAATTTAAAGCTTATAGGCAACACCTAAATTTGCTACTCATAGCAAATAACATGCAATTCTATTAAAAACTCAGAAACAGATTCTGGTAGCAATTATGATTAAAATACGGAAACATTATATTCTACCAGCATTTTGGTATTATAAGATTTGCCCAGCTAGCAAAAGAAGCTATGTAGGATCACCTGGAAGAGGTTCAGCTGTTTATACAAGTGGTCATTCTTCTACTGTGATGGTTTTAACCCACTCTTTTGGAAAGTCAAACAGACACAGAAAATGAACAAGTCTTGACAAACTATTTGATAAACCTACTGAGTACAGGAGGCTGCTTACTACCTTTTAAAAAACTTTTGTTTATAGGGCTATAAAAAGATCAGGTCCAGAAATGAAAACAGTAAATCAAGTGGAGTATGAGAGTGATATTTGGGACAGTAGTCTCTGTAAATGTGTAATATGCACAGGGCTACATTAAAATCCTCTACTCATCTTCCTTCAGTTACTTTCAATGCGTTCATAACACAGGATCAGACAAACACCAGTTGGTTTTCCACACAAATAAAGGATAGGCTAAAACAATTAGGCATTTGGGAAGAGACTGAGGACTTCAGTTAGGCTGCTAGTAGACAGATAGCATTTCTGGTTTTTCTTTCTTTCTCTACAATTCAGTGTTTTTTAAAAGCTACAAAGACAGATTGATTTGTTAGCAGCAAGAAGCAGTATAGTCCATGCTATTGTAGGAAAGATAGTGCTCTGGCTAGTTCAGAAAATGAACAGGAATTACTTTCAAAAAGCTTATCCTTAAATACATGTTACTCCTTCTGCAGGGATCTAGTGGAATTTATTATCCTCCAACACACTGAGGCTTTCTTTTCAGAAATGAGGATGAGAAAAACTGGTTAACTTGCTTATTCTAGCTGGACCTTTCAAGGACATTTTATAGTTGCAAATGTTTGGCTATGACATTTTAACCCATAATTATAAATATTGATCTTTGGTAACTTATTAGATAGTCCCAAACGTAAAACTTCAGTAGTAATAGCAACTATACCCTGTAGTTACTGTTCACAGTTCATCTACACAGCAAAGTGTTCTTTGCAGTGAGGATACCCAGGAACTTCACATTACAAATAAGGAAATGGGAGCAGAAGAAGCTGAAGAACTTCCAGAGAAAGACAGTCAGACAACTTTGATTGCTTGCTTTTATTTTTCCACCATTTTATAAAGTATTTCCCCAAATAGACTTTTCTGTAGTGCTTAAATGTTCCTATTCCTCTGAACCACACTGGTGACTAAAAGAAAGGAGATAGAGAGTTTTATAAGATTTTTTTTTTGGTAATTTGGACTCAAGTCTGTGAAATTAGGAAGAGTTCTTAAAATATTTCCTCTTTTCAGATTTTAACCAATGTATTTTTAATTCTATTCTTCAGGGATTTTATTCCCAACCTATGACATTTCACAGCCTAGTACAGTTGTCATTAGTTAATGTTTTAGTCCTCCTACAGTACTCTAAATGACAAGATCTGTGGAACATAATCCAGCCTAAGACAGCAACATAAAACGCCAACATTATCACAAAATATCCTTTTATTTTTCATTTATCAACAGCTGAAGCCAGCAAGATGCTTACCAAAGTCCAATTCAATTGCTTACAGAAGACATTCAGATCCCTAATGACTAGCATCTGATTTGTTTTACAACCATCAAAATGCACTTAAAACTTTAAAATAGAAATTTCATTTTACCTAGGATTTGAGGTAAGATAGGCACCTAAGCCATTGAAGTTCTGCAAGGATAGATATATAAGCTGTGGAAATAAAAAGCTGCTAGTAAAAGGTCTGATCTTTTTCTTTAAAGACAGACAAAATATGTACCAAACTTTTTTCAAACCCATCTCCTTGTAAGCTGATGATGAACTCCAGCTCACTTCATTTGAGGACCCAATTAATCAGGAATGTCATGTGTTCTGCTGCTGAAATATTTGTTCCTGATTCGAGAAAATAATGAAACATCAAAAAGCAAGCAAGCAAAAGTAAGCAAGCTCAGCTTCTGAAAGCTAATAATATACAGCTCTTATTTTACCAGCGATTTCTGCTCAGCCTAACAGTCAGCATAAGAGAATTAAATGACTTCTGTATTATACCACTAACTGGTTTGGGGTTTTTTTTAACAGATCCTTAAGGGCAACCCCACTACATAAATATGTCTCCTTTACTCGGAGTAATGGAACCCAGGCCGGGGTAAGTCCAGTGCTACCCAACACCTGGTTTTCTGGGCTATTCATAGAGATGATCTTTGAAGCAGCATTAATATGACCCATTTTAGAGTGACTGAGAATTTGGCCCAACTTCCTTGCCCCTCCCAGAGCTATAGTTGTTAAAGTTTCGAGTAATGGAATCCAGTAGCATGAAATAGTACATTTATTTTGCTTAGACGCACACACACACTCACACACACATGGTCATCATAATTTCCTATGACATGTAAGAGAAGAAAACTCTCATACATAATATTCTAAAGGTTGAATATTTGGCTACCAACTTTTTCCAAAATAGCTATTAAAGTTGTAATCGAAAGTGTTCCAGGCCACAGGGTTGGGTGGTTAAATTACACACTGAGGGGGAGATGGGCTGTGAACACTCAATGTGAGCTTTATTCACTCCAAACATTCTTTCATTAGGAAAACCTAAGACAGGCAACTCAAATTTATAATAAGAAAGTGCCTTTTTTTTTTCTATTGAACTGACCATTTTGGAAACGCAAAGGGTTCCAAGCATACTATTAATTTTTTACAATGTCAGCATGCTTTTTATAAACTGTTTGGCTTTTTTTTTTTCTGAATTTTAACAGTCATCCATTTTGGAAATATTTTATACCCCAGAGGAAAGATTTTGCTTTCCCTGAAGTGGGGAACAGTATCATATTTAAGCCATATGATCTATTTTTAAAAACGCCATAAATATGGAACAAACTCTTTCCAAATTGTTCACATTATAAACAGCACCTAGCAAGGGCTGTGTTTGGTTTTGTTCTTAAAGGGGATTTCTTTCATGGATTTCTTTCCTGGATTTCCTACGCAAGCATCAGGATGAAGGCTCAGCATTGCTTCAGCTTTGTGTGGGCTGGGAGCACCCTGGCACGGGAGGCCACATGGGTGGAAGTATCTCCATTGTCCTTGTGACTGCCTCCTATGCAAGTGATCCAGAGCCCACTGAAGCCTTTTAGTAGCCTTTCCAGCAAGGACAGTAAGCTCTGATGAAGCCCCCTGAACAGACATACAGTCAGGGCAGATGCTCCAGCATGCAGTGACTTGGGAGGAATTGGGTCCCCTTGGGACTGACTGTGGTCCCATTTTCACAGTACCACAGTTGCCTGCCACCCTGAGTCACAAATATGGTCAAAGCATGTCTATTAGTTGTGTCTTCCCTTTCCTCCCTTTCTTCCCTGAACCATCCCAGCCTGAAGAAAGGCAGGGAGGATATTGTTCTGAATCTGTAAATTTGAAAGGTCACAGCTCTATAACCTACTCTGTTATAGCTGAAATTAAAACATGAGAACTGTTGTATTTCAAAAATCACTCCCTCTTTCATGCGTGCTTTTCCCATCTCATCCATATAATTCTGTACTTTCAACCCTGAATGTTTCAAACACAATGTTTTAATGCTGTGTTACAAATAAATTACAGTTAATCCCTGTTTTTCAGGGGGTATTTGTTGCTTTTTAAGTTGGGCTGATGGTAACCAGAGTTCTTAGAGGCAGATAGGCCTGTCCCTTTCTTACTGTGCACACTACCTCCAAAATGGATTAAACCACATTCCCAGAGTGAGTAATTGCACACAAAGAGCACAAGCTGCAAGGAAGGACCTGCTCAGCCACGGTAGGGTTTTTTGGAGAGCAGTGCAGCTCTGCCAGGCTGGGGTTTAGACCACCCATTCAAACATTCCCTCTCCCCTTGTCCTGATTTAACAAGGAGATGAGACCTCATCTTTGAAACAGAACCTCTTTCCAGGACTATTTTATTTTATTTTATTTTGAGGTGGCATATAAAAGGCACAGCCTGGCAAAGGGATAGAGCTGAAGAATTCAGTAGCTCTCCGGAGAAATCAGTTACAGGCCTGGGACTTTTCTCTAGTAACCCAAAGGAATTAATCTCCTCCTTTCACATAAACAAGCCTTATGCAGAGCCTAGGTAATAACATAATTACAACCACACTTCACATATACATTACCATCTGCCCTGTTCTGTTCTGACAGCAGTTCTTCCTCAGGGTTATGCGAAAAGGAAAAAAATGATTAGCAGAGAACAAAAACAAATCAGTAAAGAATAATGTGTGTTTCCTTATTAGACAGCCTCTGTCCTCTCCTCCCTCTTTTCTCCAGCACATATAGAACTATAAAACACAGAAATGTTCACAGGATATTAAGTATTAAAGCGCTGATGTCAGCAAGCCAACAAAAATGCAAAGGACAATATACAGAAGTGTTACTGGGACTACCACTGTAAAGTATTCATTTTATGGCAGATTTTAAAGTTAACCCAAAAACTGCAAGCACATAAATTGTTAAATTAACTAAATCATATTAGTTCCATGCATTCTGCTCCATCAGAAACAATTTCTTAGCACCATCAGATGGAAATACAGCTGAGTCCTGACATATTTACAATAGGCACCAACAGCCTTCATGTTTTGGTATTCTTCTTCATCACCTTGCTAACAACTTACATATTTCATAATATTCACCAGGCCCAGACAGGCCCGAAGACAAGGAAGTAGATACATATATATAATATGTGAACAGTTATTCAGCCAGCAACCTTCATACTCTGAAATTTCTTTTAGGTAATTTCACCAGTAGGCTTCTCCCTTGTTCTCTAGGGAAATGGCAAAATCTCTGTTTGCCTTTGGCGTCAACAACTTGTTTGCTGTTAATCTAAACATTTCATGATGTCATGGATAGTGCATCGACATTGGTAGGGTTGGCACTTGGCATTCTCACCAAGGAGTGTGTGCGTGTGTGCACGGGAATGTGTGTGTATAAATGTGTGTGAGACGGAGACAGAAAATGTGCATGCAGGCTTTTCAGAGTGAACAAACTGGGAATCCTGGCATTTTTAATCCCTGAAGTGTGTGCAGTGCACAAGGAGTGACCTGTGGGCGAATTGATGTAGAAACAGCACATTCCTCACTCCTTCCTAGAAAAATCCTGCCAAAAACCTTAGTAAATGGTGCAGAACATTTTTTTTTCAATTGGCCCCCAAGGAGTCACAAGTAAGAAACAGAAAGACAAAGGAAGGTAAAAAGAAAGCATCTATGCACTGAATGTTCAAAGTGCATTTATGAAAAATAGAAAAGGAAGGAAGGTGGGGGAAGAGAGGTTTACAGTTTGGTCATTTTATCCCTTGAGTGCCATTAAATGTTCCAGGCTGTGTGTATCTGGGACCATGCCAGGTGTTTCATGTCCTTTCCACGGTGTTGCTGAACATTCCTGCTAATGGCCAGATCCTCTCAGACCTAAACCTGCTGACTCTTCCAGGTAAGAAATAACATTCAAGAAGGTGTTAGTGATGTGGTCTGAGCAGAAGTGCTGCAACACAGGATCTGTGCAGAACAGGCTCTCCCCTCTGCTCACTGCTGCAGAAGTAAAAGACTTTGTTTTCTATGGAAGTTGAGAGGCCTGTTCCTCAAATGCATCAGTCTGTTTCTAATCTGCCAGGAGCTCAGTGCTCCTGCACCCAGAGGAAGATCACCTGGAGAACAAGTGGGGTCAGTCTAGATGGGGAAGATTGCAAGACCAGATCCTGCTGTACAGCACACACGTCCTCAGCAGCCTTTTTCTTTCTTACAGGGGTCATATGGACAGTGAGGAGCACTACCAACGTTTCTATGGAGTGATTTGTGTCTTAGGCTCAGCATAGTCTTTGAAGGTCTAAAAACATCCTCTATAAAGAAGCAAACTGGGCATTGACCTGCTGACTGATCACCTGACTGCAGCCAGAGTACCTCTTAAATATCATTTTGTGTTTGAGCTCACCGGGTCTATGTTGTTCACTTACCATAATCTCTCTTGGGTTCTGTTTAAGATGGGGAAAATACATCCCAGTCAGTCTGCAGGGTAAAGGCAAATGCAATTCTGTCCTAAGGAAGAGTTGAACAGGACAGCTCCTGAACCCACAGCAAACATATCTCTGCTGTATACATTTCAAAACATGTGATGGTCTTGTTGCTTCCCTCAAACAGCTGGACAGAGTTCACTTAATAACCTCTCTCCATACAAAGTGCTTAATGTTTCTGGATGATCCAACTTTTCTCTGTTGCTTTAACTTTGACTGTAGTGGCCTAAGTTTTAAATTTACCCTTAATGTTACTACTGCAACAAATGGGGCACGAGACTAACATCTTCCGGACATCAAGACATGTAAAACTCCCACTTTTCATTTGTCATTATGTTGAGCATGTTTTCCCAAGAAATAAGGAAAATACTTGCTCTGCATTTCTGTCTCTAACCAAGATTTGTTCACAGAGGGAAAGAACTGGAGTCTTTGTTTTAATTGCAACTACATACCATGCTTTCAAATTGTTTTTCTTACTTGGCAGTAAGTTTCAAAGTTTAGGTCACTTTTTTGCTTCTACTTTTCTCAGCAGGAGGCAAATATGGTCCTCTTAGCTCCTAAGAAACTAAAGACCTTTTGTGCTCCTGTGTTTATCTTGAATATCTAGGACTTTGCAGAAGTTGCTCTTTTCCTATATAATGATATGTATTTCAAGGGTAATCTCTTGGAAAAGACACTGAGTGAATGATGAACAAACACCAAGCAAGAAGAAAAGACCACAATGCATATGCTGCCCAAACTTTCCCTCACCTCCTCCAGCCCCCTCAAAAGCAAATCCTCCACTAAACCGCAGAGCTCAACATGAAGCATATGTGAAAGCAATAACTGCTCTGGAGAATCGATGTCCTTCTGCTACCCTTTAAAATATTTCTGATAAATCAGTCAAACAAATAATGTAAATCTAAATTAAACCAGTTGGACGACGCTTAGAAAAGCCTGGTGTTCCCAGAAGTGCTGAAATAACTTTTCCTATCAGCCAACAAAAGATTAAAAAAAAAAAACCTAAAAAATCAAATCTAATTGGGGCAGTGTGGCAACCTTATTTACACAGAACACAGCTGGTTTTTTTAAAATACTCTCCAAACTAATTTTTATTTTTAATACACTGCTGGTCTTTCAATTAGGCACACATTTAGCTGAAGGAATTGCCATGCCAACACTCAGGAGCCAAAAAGGGAAGTAGCTTTTAAGTAGAGCAGTGTCACACAGTCCCACAGCAGCATAGGTAGGTCTGTCTCACTGCTGAACCAAACACAGGCTTCTTCCCCAGCTCCAGCCATCCTTATTCACGGTGATACCTATAATTATCATTATCCTGTAGTGTTTGGTGCTGCCATATACATTAGCCCTGTGAGTGCCATATCTGCTGCTTCTCAGTTTCCTCTAAAGACCTTGAGCTAAGTTATGTAGTGTCCTTGGGAGCAGTTACTTGTCTCCAGTTGCTTTCTGCTGATGCATGAAGAAATGAAACAAAAATAAAATATCCCTAGTACCACATGTGTGGTGACCCCACACAGATGCTGGCAAGAGCAAACAAACTAAACATGCTCCTTAAGACATGGTAACACTCCGTGATGCCACGTGGAGGTTGTATGGCATATCATGCAAAGGCTCCAGCAGGAGAGTTTGGAGGAAAAATAAAAGGAAGCAATTAAAAGATAAGGAAAAAAAGTAGTTATATTCATATCCAGTAGTATTTGAAAATACAGACTTTAATAACACAGCTTAGAATAAATCATAGACTCATAGAATGGTTTGGGTTGGAAGGGACCTTAAAGATCGTCTCATTCCAACCCCTCTCACATGGGCAGGGACACCTTCCGCAAGACCAGGTTGCTCAAACCTGTCCTTGAACTCTTCCAGGGATAGGGCATCCACAACTTCTCTGGGCAACCTGTTCCCCTGCCTCACCACCCTCACAGTGAAAATTTCCTTCCTAATATCTGCTGTCAGAACTGTTGCCATCATTTCCCAACACATTTCAAAAGCCAAGGGTGGTCTTGTTGCTAAATCACAGGACTGGGAATTAAGTTCTTTTCTCAAAAAAATGCCAAACCTTCCCTCTGATTCTCAGCAAGTGCTTTAACTTTTCAGCTTCCTTAACCTTCCAGCTCTCACCCAGATAAAATACCTAACCCATTTTAGCCAAACCTGTCCTCAATCTCCTCCAAAAGGGATTTCTGAATGTCCCTGAGACAGGCTGGTAGTGTTCTTTGAAGGCTAGCACTGAAACGTTCCAGAGGGAAGTGCAAATAATTAGTAAAACTGGAGGGTTTTTGTCAGCAGAACATTGATATTTTTGTGAGGCTTTCTGTAGCTGTGAGTTGCCAGATGGTCCCATTCTGCAAAACTTCGGTGGGAATTTCACTTTCATTAAAGCCACATCATCGGGTCAAATGCAACTCTCGTTTGCGAAATGCTGAGCACCACTGGTGTAAATCCATACAAAGTGCAACAAGGTGAACACGTTCAAGTTCAAGAAATATACCAAAAACAAAAGGGTTTTTGTGTTAGAAAGTGTGTATTAGCTACACTTTACATTTAAAATGCTGGTCTCCTGTGAACTCAGTAGATATTTTCCGTATGTCCATGTGTTGGAAGTTTCATAAAAATGCTGAGCACGTATATTTAAAATAGCTCTGACAATGTATTAAAAAGCTCTAAAATATTATGACATGGCCAACTTCCATGTTTTTTAAAATCCATGACATGACACAATATATTTTATGTGTGGAAATATACATCATAAATATTGGCCAATGTCATAATATTTTTAATGTTTTATATGTTGTCAAATCTGCTTTAAACACAGTATGTGTGCTATACATTTACTGAAACATAACTCTGAGAGATGCAGGAAATCAACTATATTCTTTTTCCATGTGGGTTTATTATATATTTTATGATTTTGTTGCTCCTTATCGTACGAAGCGTTTCTTTTTTTCTTCTTTCTCTTGCCTTCTTTCTTGCTTGCTTGCTTTTCTTCTTTGCTTACTTTCTTTTTCTTTCTTCCCGTTTTTTCTTACTTTCTTTTGTTTTCTTCCTTTCTTTTTTGCTTTTTCATTTACTTCAAGAAGAGATTTCATAGTTTTCTGTTGTTCACTTTTCTCTTAGCTATGCCTCTGAACAAAGTAACTCCAAGTCGTGTACAGGTGTGGTTACGTTAACCTTGTCTAACCACTTTAAAACCAGGGAAATTTCTGCCTCTCCTAAAGCTCCTGCAGTGTCAGAGTTTCGACCACCTCAGCCCAGCCATGGGTTGCAGCCCATGAAGCCCTGGGACAAGGCAAGTACCAGCAGAGTAGCTGAAATCGTGCAAGACCAAAAAATTATTTGCTTTGTGAGTCAATATTGCTGAAATGCAGTGAAACCCTGCAAGGCAGGGTAAAAGTTCAGCACCTTAAAGGTGTAGTGTCCCCAGGCTGGTGTTGTCACCTCCCTGGCTTCCAAGAGGCCTGGCTGGTTTTGGTGTGGATTGGCCAGATGCTGTCGCAGCCACTTTCAGATGACTACCCCTGACATCAGTGGTCACTACAAAGTGTGTGGTAAACACAGTGTTTCCCTGCACACCAGACCCTTCACTCAGGCTTCTGGGTTTCAGTGACCCAGACACAACTGAACACTGGTCCACCTCTCAGTAGCACAATATCCCACATCCAAAGAAAAAATAATAATGCAGAGTGGAAGAGTTCCATCAGCATGTAATGCTATGAAATAAGTTTTTTAAGAAAGATACCACACAAGAGTTACTTTCTTACAGATGTAGAGTGAAATCCCCGCCTCAGAGTTCAAAAGGCAAAAGGTTTTACCTCTAGATTTCTTCCTTATCAGACGTGACCATGAGTTTCTGCTGCAAACACCTTCATAAAAACATGCCTAGCTATGACAAGAAGCAGCAACAAGTAGGTCACAGAGATGACTTTTTGAAAATGTTTTAGCAGAAAAAGAATATATATGTAATTAATGATGTTTTTAGGGTGAAAGGGAGTGGTACAGCAGCTGACCAAAAATAAAACCCAACCACAAAAAGAATAAGAAAAGAACTCAAAATATTTTAAAATGTTGTTTCATGGTTTTTATTTTATTTTTTCAGGTTTTTCCCTTTCCTTTTTTTATTCTTCCTGCATTTTCCCTTTAGAAATGGAAGGGAAGCTTAATTAAAACAAGTTGTTCTGCAAGCAGCAGAGCTAATGAAACCTTGTTTCCTGTGGGTTTTCGTCCTACATCCCCTGCTGTGATAACCTTAGCTCCATTCTCATAGCCTCTAGGGCTGCCCTTGCAGGTGCCCAAGACAACCACTCAAATTCCCACACTCCCTACAGTTCCCCACCATGCTCCTAAAATTCACACTCTACACATGTGCTGTTGTGTCCCCAGTTCCTTCCTAAACCGCTGGCTTTGTCAGAAGTTGTAACAACTTCATTATCCTTGTGAGTGGCACCAAGCCAGATTGCTCGCGTGTCTTTAAAACTGGTATTTAATCTTCGCTCCAGTATCTTGCATTAATCTTAGTGTCGCCCTATAATGTTAGACACGCAAAAGAAACATGAGAAACTACTAATGTGAATGAAAATATAGGAAATGCATTCCAGAGTAGCACTCCATAAGGGTTCATATCTATACTCGGACCTGTTAAATATTTAACTCTGAAAAAATGTTGCAATTGCATTGGCACAGACAGCCCCACTTGTGATCCAGGCCATGGGCCTGCTGTGTAAATTACTACTGGATTCCCTGACGGGGTGAGGAAACCTGGAAACCAAAGCCTGGAAATTCAGTAGGTGGGCATCAGGCAATAAATCAATAAATAAATATTTCAAAAAGTGCTTGTGTCTGCAGAAGCAATAACCCAGAGCCAAAGAGCTCCTGTGCTCTGTGCCTGAAGGGTACAGTGAGATTCCTGGGAGCACCAAGACATGGACCAGATTAGGACTTTGTGTGTCATGGTCAGGGACCTTTAGGAAATGCTGCTGGGATGCCTGGGTCAAATGGGATACACTGCCTTCTCCCTTAGTTTTGCTTCTAAAATACATGCAGCCATGCAGCACCAACCCAACCCCATCAGGATGGCTTTTCCTCAGGAATTGAAACGATTTTATGCATTCCAGCTTCACAGATTGAAAAGATTGTCAGCCTGAGTGCAAATGTCCAGCCCTTTCCAAAAACCCAGCCCTTTGCAAGTGCTTCTCCTCTGTCATCCACAACGCGGAGCCACTGGCAGGCATCAGTCACTTGTGAAACACTTTGGATGGGATGGGAAGGAAGGTACCTGAGCGGGATCCACCTTAACATCTGTAGTGTGTTCTCACCGCTCACCTTCTTTCCATTAATCTACTTTACTCCACTGTCTGTTTTTAAGATACCTTCTCAGGAGCCAAAAGTTACTCCAGTCGACCTAGAAAAACAAAGTGTGCATAGCAAATATGTGAGAGAGCACATTTGTTAAAGCATTTCCCTTCTTCTTTCAGGAACACGTTCTTATAGTAATTCTGAAAGGGGATGCGAGAAAGGAAAGATCGGAACAGTTTTATTCTGGGATGTGGTCGAAGAAAAAAGGAAGAATAAATAAAAGGAAAGAACCTATAGATTTAAGAAATACTAGCTAAATATAATCAGTTAATGTACAGAGGAGATGCTAAAAATAGCAGAAAAGACAGTTTTGCTCTAAACAGCAAGATGAGACACTATGTGAAGCAAAGTGAGTGTCATCCCCCAACAATATAAGCAAATTTTGGAAATATTTGTGGGATCTCCTACAATGCTGATCACTCAAAATTAAGCCGTCTAATGCAAGTGTCCAGAAATACCGTGGAGGAAGGAAGAAAAATGCTTGAATTTTTTTTTCAGGAGGAACACTGTCATCAGCCTTGCTAGAAAGTTATTTCTTTTCTTTAGGGAAAGGCAAAAATTTTATGTTTCTAAGAGATGATCCTTGGTTCAGACATTTTTTATTGCACAGGTTAGCTGAAGACACTTGGATCTGAAACATAATTCATTTTTCCATAAATAGCGTTCTAGCTAAAAATGGTCCCCCTACACCCACAAAGAGTGTTTCATTGTTCCCTAGTAATGAAATCCACAATCAGATAGCACTGAACATATGTACTATAGTACAACAGTCTTTTTAAAGGATGAGTTCACCCAGTACGGCACCCTGGTACACAATAGAGAGAGACAACATGAGGACAGACAACAGCAGCTTCTGCAGCTAGGGGTGGAAGGAGGGAAACAGTCTCCCATCTGAGCCTCAGAGGGGCACCTTGCTCCCAACAGGATAAATACGCCATTCCGGACAGCCCAGAGAGCAAAGCGGGGGCAAAACACAGAACCTGGATAATTGTACTTGAAAAGAAAGGAATTGCAAGCAACCTGGGTGCAGACTTTGATTCCAGAGGTCTGGTTCTTCCATGCTCTCCCCAGGTACTTTGAGAGAGCAGGAACAATTACAGCTACAGGGAGAGCAAGAGTGCAGGCAAAGGGGCAAGAAAGGGACTGCCAAAAATAACCCTGCCTAAGCTGCAGAAGCAGTGATTGAGAAAACAGTCAGGGCTCTCACATACAGCCGTGCATGAATCCCAAACAGAGCAGTGAGTGTTGACTTCAAACTGCAGAGCTTTTCGTGGAGGGGGAGAAACCCCACTACCTCTTAGTTCTGGTATAATCGTACTTCCACTTGCCACATCTTATATCCTGCTGTAATTGTGTCCCAGTGAGCCATGCCCGTGCTGCATATGTACTTCCCAGCCTGCCCATATGCTTCTTAAGTGGTGAGCTCATCTAAATCACCCCTCTCATTTACCTCCTACAGAAACTATTCATGGCCAGTCTATTTCTATTCTGACCAGATCGTTGATGCTCCACAGGACTTTGTGGAGCCAACCCTACCGAGATAATTGTCAGATTTAGAACTGGTTACGAAAAGCTCTTCCCAAAAATATTTATTTGGTTAAAAGAATCCAAGAGATTCTCAAATTCCTGCAAACAGCAGGTGATTGTTTTTGCCAACATGTACCCTCAATTCTTTTGAGATCTTTTTATACAGCTGTGGGCACCAGGCCCACTAACCTCTCCGAGGCCATGCTTGTGTCGGTCCATATCAGGCTGACAAAAGCTGACAAGCAGACACGAAGGTGAACTCAAGATGTCTTAAAAGTTGTATACAAGTTCATGTGTGCCCAGAGGTATTCAGCACACACAGTGGGGCAACAAGTGGTCAAAGCTGCCCACGGCCAAATTTCCAAGAGCTCCATTTCCACTGCAAAAGTCAGAATTTCAAAATCTTTTCTAAGTCTCTAAATAATGGGCTGTACTTTTATGCAACGTCAACCCAAGTGGCTGAGGTCATTTGACAGCGTGGCCATTCATTTAAGTATCCAAAGAGGTGCAAAGTCCTCCCAAAAAATCACAGCTAAAATGTGCTGGTTCGGAACACTTGAGAAGTGGGTATGAAAAGGTGAAAGACGCTCAGCTCCTGTAAACACATGTTCAGAGGCGATCACTAACATAATTCAAAGTCTCTCTTTGATTCAAAGCAGTATGACTGTCTGTATTCAGGGTGTTCCCTAAAGTTCATTTTCAGAGGACATCAGCATTATGCCTGGATGTGTGAAAGGTGTAAGCAGAATTAATTGACACTGTCAAAATTTTAAAGGCACCATAAATTTTAGCGAGGGATGGTTAGAATAGAAAACCTTGTTCATATATGAAGTTCTTGTCCTCATATGGCACCTGTCATCATACAAGCTGGAACAAAGCTCCAGCTTTCTGTTCCTTCAGTTCCTTTCCTTTCAGAGCAAAGGTAAAAAGAGACAATCAGATATGTCACTATACAGTGTTATGGGTGGGGAAGATAGTAACAGATAGCATCTGACAGTGTTTAGTAGAATTTTTTTAAATGGAGTGATAGGTGGGTTTTGAAGGCTGTCTGTTCTAAAAGAGTGAAACGTATTGTTTGGAATGGCCCAATGGGACACAGCTATGAACTATGGAACAAAAGCACAGGAAGGAAAATTCAAGATAACTGTCAGGAAAAACTTCCTAATGGTGTGATACACAGCCTAATACTGTGGAATAATCTTCTAAGAGAAGAGGTGGAAGTTCAGCTGAATGAGTAATTTTAAAATTAGACTGTAGGAAACAATTCAGTGTTGGCAAGGGGAATGGACAAGATGACCTCATCAGCCTTTTCCATCTCAGATTTCTACGGTTCTGAGGACAGAGAACAATAAAAAGCCACTGCACAGATTCAATCCCAGAGAGAGTTGCAATGGGATAAATGGAATTGGCTATTAAAAGATGTAGATTTCAAAAGAGATTGTAAATGAGGAAAAGTGGATGCGAGGAGAGATGAAGTCATCAGTGTGTTTAGAATGTAGACCTGGAGGCAATGATAGGCAAAGTTCTGGGCAAAGAACATAAAATCAGAACAGACAAACTTCAAAGAGATAAAAGGCAGCAGAGCATGGGGTAGGGAGTCTAGACAATTCTACATGGAATGCATTTGCATTTAGCAGGGGCCAGCTGTGCACAACTGTCTCACTCATTAAAAGCCATCAAGTGTCAGGGCAAAGCCACTTTTAATACTAAAAGATTATGTGGGAATTTAAGGATGATGCCCAGGTAGTTGGAAAAAGAACGATACGGATGTTGTGCTTTTGTTTCACAGCCATGCACATCTGCTGGGCTCACCGGCATTTGCAACAACAAAGGAAGTCCCCACTCGTTTGGCTGGAGGGCTCAGGGTGTGTGGATTTGTCTTCTGAGCCAATGTCATCACGGGCTATTTTCTCGGCCAGTACTGGTGATTAAGCACACACGGATTTCCTTTTGCTCATGCCAAGCACAAATCTGGTTCTTTGGTATTTATTAGAGAATAAATCACTGCAAGAAAGAATAACATTCAGAATTCACCTCAATGCAGCACAGGTAACTAACTACACAATCATTTTCTGCTGGGGAGCTGAAAATAGACACCAGCTTCACAACAAGTACAAATGTTCAAATCGCGTTTGTGAAACTGGAAACACAGTGTATTTTGGCCATTTTGGGAAGGGTTGAGAGTGAATTGTTTCTGGTTTTTGCAAGTGGATTTATGGTTTATAATTATTCAAACCCATTTTCAGGCAGCTCCCAAACTGTATTTGTGATGTGTGCTGTATCACATGTCCTGAGGTATTATTTCTGCTTGTTGACTGGATGACCTTTTAAGCTGTGGTATAGCAAATGGCATGTAATAGACTCCATAGTTCAAAGTTCATGACAATTCCAAAATGCTCCAAAATGGTCCAAAATTCCAAACAGAAGTTTTCATGAATGCATAGTGAGCTTTAGAGTATTTGCAGAAAACAAATACTGTGGGCCTCTCCATCACTAACAGACACAAGCTAATCAAATGTGAATTATTTGTACATTGTCCAATTTCTTCAACCAGTTTCAAGACAAAACAAGCAAAAGCGTATAACGGCCTAAAAATGTTATGCAACCCAATTAAGAACTTAGAAGTGCATTAGAAAATTATTAATTTCTATAGCAGTAGAAAGTGATGCCAGCATAGTTGCTGAAGTACCTGTTTAAACTGTAAGAAGTCACTGTACCCCGGGGAGGGGAGCCCTATATTTTTTTAGGCAATAAGCGAATAGTATATGGGAAAGTTAGCGTTATCCAAAATAAAGAATAGGAAGTCAATTTTCAGGAAAAGTATGGAAAGAAACTTAATTCAGGGAGAGGTGCATTTACTGTATTTATTCTGTGTTCCTTTTTAGAAGTACCATGATATTAGTAGCAGTTGCAGGTATTCTTTTCCAAAGGAAAACAAGAGAGAACATCTTATTTAAAGCACACATTATAAAATACTGTCATACATATAAAAATACAATAAATTCTGTGCTATAACATATCAAAGAATACACATTTTTTGCAATATAATTGTGTGTCATAGACTTCAGTATAATATCTTAGACAGAAACTAGCAGATTCACCTGCTATTAAATAGCTGTTAAGATGTGATTTATTTTTCCCTAAACTCTTGATCCTCGTATATTATCAGGTTGCTATTTATTATTGTTAGATTTGCTGATTGTCATTACGAACATAATTTATTTGATACCATAAATGCAAATAAAAGCTGCACAGCATTTTATAGTCAAGTCAGATAAAGGGTCTTCTGGCACTTCTCAACATAACCACTGAACGTTATTTTAGAACCTTTCCCCTCAAACAAATAAGGTAATTTTGAGGGCACCTGGATGAGGGAAAGCTGCTACCATCAGCAAAACTTAAAATATCTTCTTTAAAATGCATTCTAAAACGGTGTGTAATAAAGCTGGATATCAGCCGGCAGAAATTTGAAAAGGGGAGTTATAAGGGGACCTGAAAAATATGTTATTGTAGAACATTGAATGACTGAGGAAAAAAGAGAAAGGCACAGTATAGAAAATCAAAACCAAGAGTATTATGCGTAGGAAATGAATACGTGTTAAATAGTGACTGGAGTTCAAAGAGGTTTTGCTTGGTTTGATATGTAATTTCATAAAATGTGTAGGTTTGTCTTATATGATATTTCTAAAAAAAAAATAAATCAATGTTATCTTAAGGAGCCATCTTGAAATACTTCTTGGATGAGTATAGGAATGAATTAATTTCACTGTAGAGGTATGCTAGCAAAATGAAGCTCAATTAATTCCCAAAAGTTCTTTGAGCACTGATTTTCTAGTGTGTTGTCTCTCCTTTATATCAATTGCCTGTAGTATGATGAGCCTTTGGAATAAAAACACTTGCTGCAATAAATAAGTTTCATTTGAACTGAGATTTTTCTAGGATGACAAGCAGTAAGGTTGTGATGTCACTGTTTTATTCAGCCCTTGAGCTGCCTGTTACAGCTCAGCATAGTTATTACCAGAGAGAATAACTTCAGTGGTCTAAACCTGATGTCTGAACAGACATCCTGAAACTATAAGGTCTGAACATTGGCAGAGCAAAGCACATTCTTCATCGTTCTGTGGTAGCTCTGCTTTACTGGTAGGCAGTTTATTGAACAGGGGACTTTAAACTGTGCCCTTAGAACCCAGAACTCGTGTGAAAATGAAAACTCTCTTGTTGATTTCCATGAGCCCACAAGACTGTTCCAACACCATGGGCCAAAGTTTCCCATTCATCCACTTCTGGGTTTTATGCTGTTCATTTTCTGTCATCTACTGCAGGAATGGATGTGTGTCAGCAAGGCTGTGCTGTGAGAAGCAAAGCACTGTGGGAGCCTTTGCGATGAAAACTGCTACACTGAAGTTAATCATAATTATCATTAACACATATGTGAGCCACTTTCAATGTGTTCTGTCCAGACCACAGTCAGAGCTGCTAAAGACTCACCAATTGACTTACAATTTATAATCCTGTTCTCAGCTCACTCTGCAGTGCTTGGGGACTGTTTAGTACCTCATGCATTTAATGCTCAAGACCTGTGGTGATATTGCCTATTATCATGATTTAACACTGACTAATACCCTGCTATTCCTGGAAATACCTCCTATTAGTTGAAGGAGAGAAAGGATTAAAAACATAGCTGGGGCATTCACTGCTAGTTTTTGTGTTACTATGCAATGAATTCTGATGGTAAATATTCTTACATACTTTATATACTTGAAAAAGAGCCTTTTTGGCTAAAAACATATTTTGGCCCAATATGGATATCTTCCATATATGAACAATATGTATAGATGAGCCAACAAAAATATATGTATAAGAATATATCTGTGCACATACTTGTGGGCAAACACAATGCCCATAGTGCATTTACAGTAAATGTCATCATGAGTACACTCCAAGTGCTTCACTGGCTGTATGTTCAAGGTCAGTACAAGCAGTGCTGAGACGCTCTCTCAGGTGGAAAGTAGCAGACATTTTGCACCAGCAGCTCTACACAGCTGTGTTTGTGGAAGGGGAAGCAAAGTCTTCCAAATTAAACTGTTGTAAAATTTAGATAGGCAAAATTCAACTACCAGAGTTGGACTTGGCTGGCATTCTGAGACCTTAATCCTTGCTCTTGCAAAAGGTCCCAGGTGACCTCTACAACCACAAATGGTATGTATCTGGTTTTACATCTCATTCAGGAGATAGTAACATCTGCATCCCGGCAGAGGCGTTCACCTTGCACAGCACTGCTCTGCCACAAGAACTTTAGCAACACACTTTCCTGTTCTGACTGTTTCTTCTTACTCCAAGGCTGTGTTGTTGCCTTGCATTTCTCCAATCTATCCACCAGTCACCTCACTTGTCACCCTTGCTGTCTTCGGAAAGTCCAAACAGGCACAAGGCTACAAGTGGGCTGTTACAGAAGGAATTTTTAGAGAATGGGACTGAAAACTGATACATGCAAGCTGTATTGTTTCCAAATTAGAAGAAGAAGAAGCATGGAAGACTTTGCAGATGACACAAAGTATATGGACCAACCTGGGAATGCTGGGAAGAGCCTGAAGCAGTTCAGAAAAAGTAAACCTGCAGCCTGGAGAAAAGCACTCATTAGGGCCCCCCCAAAAAATTAAAGTAAAATTAATATCTGAGTTTAGCCTCCCTTTATTGTATTCCTGGAAAGCTCTTGGCCAATTTCAGTTTCCACTACCTAAGAAAAACCCAACAACAATGAAACTTTTTGGTTAATAAAACAAACTTGGCTCCTGATATTGGAGATCTACATTTATTTCTCAATTCCGCCACTAATATTCAGTGTGTTTGGGCAACCCAATACCACATTCACTCTGAAGTCGAGAAATAAAATTTCTTTCTTTAGCCCATAGTACTTTCCCTGCTTTTTACACAAGTCCACCAGCTGGACTGTGATCTCCAGGGATACAATAAGCATTTTCTGGACTTGTGTAGTGCAGGACACAACGGAGCCTGTTCCACACTACTGTGGCAGAAATAATAACATTACTGAAATGACTAAGATGATGCATTTTCAACTCAAACCAATATCTTCATTAGCAATGCCTCCAGGAACATTTATCCACTGCCAGTAATTCCTCTTACCTGCCAGAATCTGTTCCACTGAATTTGGAAAGTGTTTCTTTAGACTGAATTGACTGTGGAAATATCTTTCTACTATTCACCTATTTGCTAAAACATCAAAACTCTTTCTCTTTTGAACTGGATGTGTGAGAACAAACAAAAAGAACAAACAAATAAAATTCTAAATGCTGCAGATGAAGAAAAATGCTTTCCTTTCTTCTTTTGCCACCATGCAACCAGAAAGACTATCGGGACACATTTCTCACAGTACAACTACAAGGCATCACATTTCAAGTGACTTGGTTCAGGAAGATTGTCCTAGGTACATGAAGTGACTACTCAAGAACAGGACACACACCACCACATTCAGAAGCCAAGACAATCACAACACTCTGTCACAACTATTTGTAATTCTTCCTTCCTTAAGAAGAGAAAAATATTTATGTATTGAATGGCAAAATCCCTCCATTTTTTTACAAGTGTCTTAATTCCTGGTTGATTGTATTAACTGTTTTCCTAAATTCATTCATCAGTCTGGCCATTGTATCATGCTCTTATTCCTGTGCAAAGCTGAGCTGATGGCTTTTTGAAGCTGCCATTCTCCACAATGGTTAGGAGGAGGGAGGAGGAAAGGACGGGGAGCCAAGAGTCGAGGAGAAGGATGTAGTGGAATGAAAGATGATCAGGGAAGGGAAAGGGAGAGTCTGTTTTGTTAATGCTGTTCTGGCCACCTCTCATGTCTTCCTCCTGAATTTTTTAAGTTCTTCAGCTGCATGTATTTAGCTTTCTGGCTGGTTTTGTTCTTTGGCTACCCAGCCTCTCTCTTTGCATCTACTCACTTTCTTTTTTTTTTTTTCAAGAAACTTGCTTAAGCTTTTCCGGCCACGTCTCTCTCACATTGTGTGGCCGCTTGTCTCAGCTTCCTTGCCAGGCTCCCAACCAGGGCTGCTTGGCTTAGACCTCCCCCTACTGCTAGATGCTGTTAGGGAGCTGCAAGAATCTGCAGTGTGGTGTGGGCAGAGAGCACCAGACACCTTCCTAGAGGCCGTGGGGTGCTTCATCTCTGCTAACAAGGCAAGGTGATGAGGACTAATCTGCCTGGCTCCCTTCTCACCTCACAGATCACACAGCAAAAATGTGCCTGGAGAAAATTGTTCCCTCCTAGCTCTGCCTCTCCTGGGGTATTAATATGCAGTAATGGATAAAGCAGCCAAGGGCAGGCAAGACAGCTCCTAAAACACTCTCTGTGCCAGCACAACTGGCAACACAAAGTTTCAGGTAGCAATCTCCAGATGCTCTGGTATGGAATTCTTGGGATTTAAGACAGTTCATGTACGCTCATACACATTTGTCTATCTACTAGCCAGTCTATCTATAAATGTTTTGCTGCGGCAGATAGTAAGCTGTATTCCTGTAATACAAAATATCTGTATGAAGCTTCTGCAGACACTTTGTGCATTCATCTGTTTACATAGTCTTAAAGTAGGAAAACACGAGAATTATAAAATCAGGTTTATAGAACTGCTTCCTGTAGCACTGCCTCATAACTCAAAAGCAATTCACCAATGTAATTAAAAAGAAGCTTAACCTTAAACATACACTTTGGCACGAGAATGACACTGTTTATATCACTTGTAACATTTGTTCTGAGGTGCAAACAGTGTTCTTACTCTAAAAAGAGCAGCACAAAAATAATTTACCCACTAGTGAAGGGGAACAAGAGAACAGTGGTGTCAATGCTGCAAAGTTACAAACAGCCTTTCAAGTGTATAATGTGAAATCCATCCCAGCAGCCAGGAAAGGGAGAAACTCTCCAATGCAGTATGTAAAAAGCTGAGAAATGGGTCAGCTCATTGAATTTCTCATTCACCAGTATATATTCACAGAAGCATTAGTTGCGTATACTATGTTTATGAACTGCACTGAGGAACTAAAGTATTGAAGGGTTGGATTGTCCTCTTTGTTCCCACTGTGTTCTCCAGTTCATGTAGCCAGGGACTTCTCCCAGACCCTCAGCAGCCCTTGCAGCAGGGTGTGGTCTACAGAAGACTTCCACACTCAATTGATGCAAAGTCCTGGTGACTGGGGAAAGCAGGGAGCTCCTGAGAAACTCCAAATTCCCCTTAAACCTTTGTTTTGGTATTTGAGGGGGGCTTGTTTTGTTTGGTTGGTTTTTTATTTGTAGCAAGTTATGATAGTTACTGAATGAAAAAGCAAAAAAAAAACCCAAATCTTTTCCCTTCTCTGGCAAGCTCTCAACTTCTGTATTCTTCTGGCATCTCCATTGCTTTTGTACATACTCCCAAGTGTTGTCTGGCTTTTGATCTTTTGACGTGGACAAAGGGGGATCGTAATTAGCTATAGATTCTGATCCCTTTCAGAAACCAGCATCTCCAAGTGTTCTAGCACACTCATGTGTTGCTTTAAAGCTAAGTTGTACAAATCATAAATGGGGGGGTGGTGGGAATAGCCAACAGAAAATACCAAACAACCATAAATGTAAAGTTTTACATGAACAAGTAAAATTCGATTTTCTGGCTTCATTTTTTTGAGTGTTATTGAGGTTTCTCTAAGTCTGAGTGAATTAGATTAAAAAGCATTTGCTAAGGAGATAATTTATCTATTTCAAATCATTTCAGCTGTCAGAGATTGCCCATTCACCTTGGTATGTGGAGCACCTCTATGGCAATGAGTGAATGGTGGTGACATAAAGAACTGAACTTGGTAGAAGACAGGATTGTGGTCCTGCACAGAGGGTGTCTGCCCTGGTTGGGGTAGTGAAAACATTTGGAAATGTTGAAAAATCTAAGTTTCTTTTATCAACCTAAAAGAATTCCATAAAGAAAAAATCAGGTTGAAATTTGCCGAGTCTGACAGTGGCCCATGATAACAAGTTTTGGGAAACAAATTTTGGGAGTGAAAAAAAAGAGAAGTCACAAACCAAAAATGGCAGTTCATTGGTACAGACATGAACCAGTCCTTTCCCATTCCTATGTACATGTGGAGCAGGAAGAGACACTACTACTAAGTTTAATTCCATTAAATATTTTTAAACTACATTAAGGAAAATAAATTTCTAATGCATCTATGCACCAAATTAAACAAGTGCACGGAATTGTTACTAAAATATATGGATTTCAGCATTGCTTATCTGTATTGAATTTAAAGAGACTTCCAAGTGGCTTTGTACATTATAAACCAACAAATACTATCTAAGCTTCTACCCTTTCTTCATTAAATGTCTCCCACTGAATACCCGTCTTCAACGCAGCTGATCCAATGCCATGACTTTTAAAGGTCCCTTCCCACCCAAACTATGCTATGACCCTATGATTATTCTGTCAGCCAAGTGTCATTAAGGGATCTTTTCAACACACTGAAATGCATCTATCCCCTTGTCATTGCAAGAGCAGTCCAGTTTCCATTGAAGTCCATGAGAAGATTCCCTTTGATTTCCATGGAGATTGGCTTGTTTCATACCAGCTTTACATTTCTCTGACAGTGATACAAATCAGGAAAAAACCTACTTATAGTGATACAAATAAGAAGAGGGGAAGGTCTATAGATTTTCATGTTCATATTGAAAGGTAATACTCCACAAATTGCTGTTATGTATAAATAATTGTCAAATATTAATAAAATATTAATTAGTATCTCAATACCTTTTTATTAAATTATAAACAGTTAAATATGTAATTTATTTTATACCGAAATAGTGTCATAGAAAAACTGTTTACCTTTCTGTTTAAAGCTGTAACTCTTAATGAGAGTATTTTATATGAAATAAACTTTGCCAAGTGAATGATAAATTCCACTAGTTTTTCAGATGTTCCTCACTCCTATTCTTACAGGATTTTCTAATTATCCTGTTAACATGTATTACTTATTTCTTTGTGCTTTGCAGCTTGTATTTCCTTTAAAATTAAGACAGCATGTTGAATTGAAGCCATTCTTTTTCTTTCCACATCAACAAATTACTGTCATTGTGACTGAAGGATTGTGATTCACCATCATGAGAAAATGTAAGATGCAGAACAGAATAGGAAGAGGGACAGTAGTGTTTTGCAGCTGTACTCTCTCTTTCCTTCAGCAGAAGCAGTCTGTTTTCACAGCAGTTCTCTGTAGGTACAGACACAGAGCATCAAAAGTTGAGCAGAAAAGGTGGAAGTGAGTTTGCGATTGATTTTCACTGCGCAAAGAGGAAAGTCAGACCCATGTGCCCTTGACCTTTTCCTCTAAATAATGGATTAAAAATCAAAACCATTTAAAGTTTATTGTCTCTACCAGTTTAGCAGCAGGAGGAGACCCTTAGGAGACACCCTGTTCAAGCACCAGCCATGTGAAGAGATTGCACTTGAATGGAACCAAAATCTGTGCTACCTTCTATAACTGTTTTTTATCACAAGATTAGCTTTGAAAGATGCTGAAATGGTCCTGATAATGGCTATCACTGAATGTTCTTTGATGACTGAACTATAAGTTTAGTAGTCTCATTTCCTGTGCAGTGAATAACAACATAAATTAAATAAGCAAGATACCAGCAGTGGTATTAATGTGCTGCTTTGCTGACAGTCTCATGAGAGATGCAAGTGATGATTAAACAGACACACACACTGCACCCTTCAACTCCTCCAGTGTTTTTCCTTTCAGGTTTGGACTACCACACCTGTGTAGGGCAGCACGGGAGAACTGGAGCAGTTCTGTGGAAAGGCAGGGGATTTTAGTCTCCAGGACTGTGATTCAGACACGTTTTACAGCCTCTGAATTCAACATGCACATTTAATTTAATTTTTTTTTCTAAAAAACATTCTGAATAGGCTCATTCTAGAACAGCCCCAGTGAGAAAGAGGCAACTGCAGAGTCTGTGCAGCTGATATGGCCAAGGATCCCAGTGCACAATAAATTATGACTGAAGAAGCTGCTAAGAGAGAGGCTTTGGACACATGTCTGACCTTAGGCCACTTGGCTGCACAATTTCTCTTGTAGCTGAATCTCTCTCACCACCTTTGTAGTGCTTGTGGGTTCATTTGTCTGAGGAAACTCATATCACAGTATTTCCACAGTGGAGCTGCAGAAGGAGTTGTGTCTGTTTAGAGATTTACATAAATCTGTGGATCTGGACCTAAATTCCAAGAGATACTACATCTTAGCAAGTACTGCTAGTCATTCAGGTACAGAATCCTTCATTTTTTAAATCTGCCAATATTAGCGTGTTTATAGCCTTTCCAAAGGCAAATTATTCCAGGAATAAGGAGAAGGAAAGCATTCTTTTTAGCAGCAAGAAACTGAAATCTCTCAGGAGCCTCTGAGTCTGTTTATGTGTGTGACATTGTGGAACATGCTGTGAATTATAATTGACAGCACAGACTGTAAAATTATGGTCCCTTTCTAACTGCTGTCTCTGCACTTGAGCCCTGCGGTATCGTTTCCCAGGAACATGCATTTCTCATCCTTTAATCTGGAACCACTTTCATGCCCTACACAGGCTCCATTACACGCCCGTAGAGACTATCTCTTCCATGAGGATGCTGCCCAGATGTCTGGGACTTACTGTCTGGGGACCTCATGAGACAGAAGATATCTGACACTTGCGCCCAGAAATTTATTGTCAATGCAGAAGTACGACACCAATAAAAGTTACTTCAACTTACTTGAGTATTTCTGAAGTGCTGTTAATAATGTAATGTGGTGATAACCAACCTCATAATCCACTTGAAAAACTACACGTTACTAACTGACCACGAAACAGTTTTTCCCATTGTACTATTGTGGAAACTTCATGCCTGCAGGCAAATAACTTTGGTTAAGGGGGGAAGGTCTTGAGAACTTTCATGGGTTTGTGACAAGAACAGCTTGTCTGAGTCTAATTTTACCCAATAGTTGCATAAATGAATTTTTAAAACATGATACATATTCTTAATGTCTAATCCAGGACTATGCGGTTTCATGCAGGGCTAATCCCATGGAGTAATATATGACTTAAAGCCTTGGATCAGAAAACTACTGAATATCAGTTATACCAAAATTGTGGTGCCTGACGATAGCTGAAATAAATAGAAGAGAATGGCACATAAGTGAAAAAATAGAAAAGGCAGATAAACAGTATGAAAAAGGTTTTGTCTGCAACACTAAAATTCCCTAAGATATCATTTAAATACTTGGAATAAGGACTACATTAGTCAAAGAAGCAGATGGCAATTAAATTGCCCAATTCGTGTTGGGCAAGTCCATGAGAAAGAGAAGCTACACTTGAATGTTTAAGTCAGAGGATTAAGAGACTCATAGCAGAGACACAAAAACGCTGGGGGACACAAAAATGTGCTTCAGCTACCAGGCAGCTGCCTCTCAGAAACTTCATTAAATTGGTGAAAATTTCAACAGAAAGAGTCCCCCAGGACGGGAGGTCCTGTACACACACATGTTCCTGGGAGGTGTAAGGTTGTGCCTCTTTGCATTCTCCCACCTCTCCTTGCTTTGCTTGACACAAGGACTTGCCAACCTGGTGCTGCCCCTCACTACATTCATGTGGGCAAGAGCAAGGATTGCAGTGGCTGAGACAGTGGGAGATGTTCTCTTTCTGGGTTACTTCGGGACTTGCCCCTGCTCCTTCTCCAGCAGAGCAGTGGGACATCCTTGCCTGGCATCCCTGGGGGATCCTGCTCATCTCAGTATTTCCAGGCCTGTAGGTCCTTGCCTTGTTGCTCTAGATCACACAAACATTTAGTTGGTGACACCTGTAATGGATTAAGAGAAGAGTTTCTTACACAACTCCAGCCTGTTTGCATCACTTTGTTTGTATCACAAGCTATCAAATAGAACATTGCACATGTACTCACTTCAAGAATGACAGAAAATTACCTCCTGAGTACACTCCACAGAGCCAAGGGATCACTTCCATGCTGTCCTTTGATGGCAGAGTGGATTGCACATGCAGCATCTTGGAGGACAGAACTCTGAGCCGGCACTGACCTCAGCACCATCAGCCCTTGCATGGGCCTTGCCCCAGGGCTTGCAGCCACAGGATTTGTGTCAGCAGAGCCTCTCTGTCTGCCCTGTCCCTCCTGTGCTGCACTGGGGGCAGCAGGCAGGAAGCCAGTGGGACCCAGCAAGAAGAGAGGCAGACTCCTGCTGTGAGCACCTGCTGTGCCAAAGAGCTGAGGAAATGCAGCTATAGTGGAGAGGAGTCAACAGCCACCAGATGTGAGGGATGATCTCCAGATGTTGGGGGAATGTCAGCCTCCCAAAACCGGGAAAGGTGCTTGCCACCATAATGGCGGAGTTGCTCTGTAATCCCTTCTTTTCTCTCTTATTTACTCCTGCCAAAGCAATCAGCCAGTTCAAAGCTGTCACTGAACTCAGACAAGAAGGGGATGATTACAGAGCACAGCAATATTCTGTGTGTAAACCAGAGCACTTCCCATTATGTAATGCAATGGCTTCCACGGTGTGCTACCCACAGCTCATGGGAGCCTGCTCAGCCAGGCTGCCTTGGCCCTTCATCACATCCTAACCTCATATTTCGCCTCTGGAAGTCTTTAGTCGTGTCCCTGAGCATCAGTGCCAGCTAGAAGGCAGTCATTATGCTCCCTTGGGTTTCTGCTTCACTGATGGTCCAAGTCTCCTAAAAGACACTTGTAAGACAGCAAATGAGCCTGTTCTTAGCTTTAGCTGATGAATTAGGCAGCCAAATCTATCACTGCCTTTCCCTTGGATCTTGTGAAATATTATCTGAAGAGATAATCCGCTGTGATAAATAAAACAAAACAAATGAGCTCCTCAACAGATGGTTTCACTATTAAAGTCTGAAATCAGAGCTGAGAAAAACTTTATCTGCTATGACACAATATCTCACCAAATGCTGACAGATTTTTCCTGTTGTTCATATTTATATGATGAAAGCAATCAACATGATTTTTCTTAAAAGGCAACCAAGAATCTCAGCCCAGCCTCAGACAAAGCTTTTATTTCCAGATGTTCTTCTCTTCATAACGTGAAACATAAGAACTCTTGTAACAGGGTCAGGATAAAGATGCATCTAGTCTAATGTCCCAGATTCGAAAGAGAGCAGTCAGGGGTGTTTTAGAATGTGTGTAAGAACATGGCAAGCACACCAGGGTCCTTTGCCTAGTCTATCCTCCTGGATTCTGGAGTGCTTTCTACTTAAAAGCATTGTCCTTTTGGTATAGCATTAGCCTTGCGCACTAGGCAAGATTCAGTATAATTAAAAGAATACACAGCTTGGATGTGTGGATTAAGTGAAAACTTCTTACCATGAGCATTTAAAACACAAGCAAACCTCAATTCCATGTATAGGAACATTTTAGCAAAAGATATGATTTGTTTTAATTAAAACTGGAGCGGAAAGACAAGACCATTCTCCAACAAAAACCAGATTACTTGAAATGTTAAAAGCTTTCACTTTCACTGCAAATATTACGCTTCCACTACAAAGTCGTGTACCTCTCTACAGAAATATTTACCCTTTGTCTTTTCAATTCCATGTCTGCTTTCCTATTTAGTTTACCTCAGAAGAGCTATCTTCTTGCCATTTCTCTAAAAATAGAAGACAAATTCCCTGTTAACCATAAAGAGAAAACAGCCACTCTGAAAACATGCATGATCAGGATATACACGCACATTGATCCAAACGCTATGCTCTGCTTGGTCCACATTTGTGTGGAAGTAGCTGCAGAAATAATCACATTCAGTAACTTCAGACTTGTGGCAGCATAATCAAGATCAGGCACCTTTGCCTGGCTGACTCCAACACAGACACAAGTCTTGAGAACAGGTCTCTGTCCTTATCCAATGGGGTCTCTATCTCCAGTGTAAGATCCCACACAGTAGCCCCCATATACAAGAGAGCACTGAAAGGCTGTGAAAAAAATCTGGCTTGATCTCTTAAAAACACGTTGTGAAGCTGGCTAGGTCTCTTAAAAACACATTATGAAGCTGGACATTTTAGGTTAAAAATACAAAATAATTTTTTGAATGATAAATTGGTCTCTGCTTATGAATTTTATGCTGCTGGAAACAAAAGAAACCACTATGTGCACCTTATGGTAAGGTTTAAATAAATATTAGTTAAAAAAGCAAAAGTGTGGTCTCCTTTATTGCCAATTACAGGTTTACAAAGTTAAACAGGGAAAAGTAATACTATAGCCAAAACAGACTTCCAGAGAGCCCTCCAGAGTCTCACTTGCTGTTCACTGGACTAACATTAGTTATATTTTTATACCACAAGAATGGGCAGGGAGTATTATTAGGGTTTTGGTAGCTTTATGATCAGCTTCATATTCAAGATATTTTCTTCCAGAAATCTCGAAGTTTATGTGCAATCCTTAAGAAATATACCAATGAATTGGAAGAAGCAGTAGTAGTATTTGCGAGGAAAAGAAAAAAGCCAGGCTCGGGGTCAGTCTAGAAGTAGATATAGCTGTAAAATTTGCTTCAACACATTCAAAGCAAGTTGCTGGCTCTCTGCTCCCTGTGTTCCAGGAAGAGAGCATTCTTTGGCAGGCACTTCATTCAGAGGTTTCAATTTATGGGAAAGAGGCTTGCCTCAAAGAGGTTATTTTTCTTATTTGACCAAGGTTTGGTGTTTTCCATCATTAGAACCCTTTGCCTCAAAAAAAAAAAAAAAAGGTTAATTTTCAACAGGTTTGTTTTCATCCAGATAACCAGGAGTTCCTAGGATTTTGTACTAAGACACTCCCAGACCAAAGTGAAACCTACAAAACAAGTCTTAAAAGTGTTAGAAAATAAAGGTACCAGCCCTTAACCAGATGTGTGTGATCTTTGTGGACACCCATACTGATCCTAGTGCTGCAGCAGCACACCCAGGTGTGCCCAGGTAAGCCAGGGAAGGGAGCTGGCTACATTTTGCACACAGAAGCAAAGGGAGCTCTGAATTGCCCACAACTGCATCATTCTTGCAGCAGAATTCACAGTTGAACCCACATTTCCTGAGTAGTAATCCAGCACTGCTAACCACAAAAGAAAAGAAGGCTACATCTCAGTTTCACCAGCCTTACATTGTCTAAAGATCTGGCCCAATACACACTCACTGTGAGATTTTCATAAAATATAGGGGTTTTTGGACTATCTGGTTTCTTATCTCAGATTTCAGATTTTTTTCAAGAAGAAAGATTTTCACTAAAAGGGGTATTGTGGATTTTCCAGAGTTAGTGTGCATGTAGCAATGGAACATAATTTGCCATAAGGATTTACATGAGGTAATGCCATCTGCATCACATCTCTTTTGCTATGGAGAAAACACTAAAATGTAATTTGAGGTCAAGATTGTAGGGATTAAGATTACTGCTTCTTTTAAAGTACACTATAAAGATGGAAATTTTAAGTGGGCTTATAAAATGAAAGGATCCTTCTGTCAGGCCATATTTTCAGCACATTGCCTGTTACTGCCTAGAAGAGTATTTAAAACTGAAGTAAATGTCCACTGTATTGTACCTTGATGTTTGTGCCACATGCCTTTTTTCTATTTGATTGTGTTGATTTAGGAATCCCTTTGCCCGATCTTAGAAACTTTTCAGAAAGTAACATCATATCTTGAATCCCAAGGCAGGATGAATCTCCCTTAGCTTAAGATGTCTACATTGTGCATATTTTAGTTTTGCCATGTGGCCCCCTAAGTTTTGCATTCATTTTGTCTCATTCTTTGACCTAAAGTCTTGGGAATCTGGAGAGGTCCCGTCTGACTGGAAGCTGGGATTGTCCCCATTTTCAAGAAGGGCAAAAGGAGGACCTCAAAAATTACTGGTTTATTAGTCTCACTCCATTGCCTGGTAAAGTTATGGAGAAGAAGTTTATTCTGGGAGGTATTGAAAAATGCCTTAAGGACAACCCAGGCGTTGGTCACAGCCAGCATGGCTTCATGAGGGGAAAGCCCTGCATATCAAACCTGATTTCCTCTTATGACAAGGTAACCCACCTAGCTCTTCAAGGGAAGCCAGCTGACGTAATGTTTCTGGATTTCAGTAAAGCTTTTGATACTCTCCCTCACAGTGTCCTTCTGGAAAAAATGTCCAGCACTCAACTGGATAAACACATCATGGGATGGGTAAGCAAATGGCTCACAGGTTGGGCACAGAGGGTTAGAGTGAATGGGATGACATCAGGCTGGTGACTGTCACCAGTGGGGTTCTGCAGGGCTGTTCTGTTCAACATTTCCATGAGTGACTTGGACGCAGGACTGGAAGGGATACTCAGCAGGTTTGCAGGTGATACAGAACTGTGAGGAGCTGTTGACTCCCTTAAAGTCAAGAAGGCCCTGCAGAGAGACCTCAATAAATCAGAGGGCTAGGCAATCACTAAACATATGAAATTCAATGAGGGAAAGTGCCAGATCCAGCACCTGAGAGTAAGGAATCTGGACTGCACAGGGGCCAGTACTTCATCCAGACACTCTGTAGTAATAGGACTACTTCTATACTAGTGGGGATGCACATAAGCATACATAAAAAGACATTTGTAATGCCTGTGTTTGTATGGTTATCCATTTTTTTTTACATGGGCTTTAAAAGCAATTTTCAGACTGAGAGGACAAAGAGAGAACATACAGCATTTCATAAAATTGCATTCTGTTGAACTGCTCTTACACCATCAGAGAAGCTCCCCAGGTGGTGAACTAAGTGGCAAGTTTCTAGACTGTCACATCACTAGTCCAAAAACTCCCCATTTGGCAATGGAGCAGAGACATCTGCTGAAATTGAGAAATTCTTATTAGCTGAGTTCAGATAGAGAAGCCTGCAGCTAATCAATGACACCACTACCACCATCATCACCCAGAGCCACAAGTGCAGCCCAGATGAATTCTGAGGCAGGGTTTCAAAGACGGCATGATAACAGAGCTAAACACTGAGAACAAAAAAGATTAGAGGCTTTAGGGATCATGGGTCAAAGATTAAGTAGAGGTCAATCTAGCCATAAATAAAGAAATGGATAAATCCTCCCTGCAGTGAGGCTGAGTAATGAAAAACAGAAAAACTCCATATTACCCAAATTAAAAGTACATGAAGCTCATTACCTCTTTTTACCCTCAACTACAACCAGAGAACTGGACCAAAACAAAATTCCTGCTTCTGGGAGTGTTGACTCTGGACCATGCAGTCACACTTGTTGAAAGGGACAACAATGCACAGCTGTATCAGAAATCTCCAACAACTTGAACAGGTGAAAACTTCTAGCACATGTAGTCCTTTAAACTATGTAAAGCACAGGTGTAGCACAGTGGTGGAGCTGCTCTTACATGCACACACTTATCAGCACCAAGCAGGTGAGACCCACCAGAGATTCCAAATATGTTGTCATTATCATTTTTTCCAGAAGTTGCACTTAAAGAGAGGATTTAAGTAGATGAGATAAAATCAAGCACAGAATAGTTCAGAACTGTTTTTCAATTGTATTAAAGAACCTAATTATTTTTTTAAATCTTATCTGACCGGCGCTGCAGAGAGCTCTTTCCATGAAACTAAGTCATTCCCTTGTTATAGGAAAACAATACAACATAGAACTCTTCTCGTGCCTGAGAGTTAAAAGATGAAAATTGATTTTGAAAAAACCCAGCAGAGAGTATGCAGAAGAATAAAAATGGTATTTAAACTGCCTTTCACTTCCACAACTGACTGTGCGATTAATAAGGGCCAGTGCACCCCATAACACCATAAAACTTTGGGGTTTTTTTTTACTTCAGGCCATCATGACAAGCTAGTGTAAACTGACAGTGCAATCAGAATCAGACCCAATTTTTTACACAATCTCTGAATTGATCCACTTGTGTTTTAGTCATTACTTACTTACACTGCCTTGTAAAACTCATCACTGCCACTAAGTATGGCTCATAACTCCTAAGGATACAAATACTTATTGTCTCTAGTCTGAACACATTACACATCCTGTCAAGAATGAAAGTGCTTTCTTTGTGCCCTTGAAGTGAGATTGAAAATGTGCTTTTGAATATATTTTTTTTAGCACAGGGAGAAGCAAGACAGCAAACCCATATGATCCATTCAGCTGGCAGAGCCCACAGCTGAAGCACTGCACCTTCCTTCCCTGCAATCTTTGAGTTCCCACAGGACAGTTGGCAATTCCCTGTTTCCAACAAGTGTCTGAGGATCCTGGAAACCCTTTGAGGCTGCACAGTAGTCACTGGAAACTCAGACTTCTCAGGGCACATTTTTCCTTCAGGGTGGGACATGGATTAGGTGGTGCTGGGATTAGACCTTTACCAGGGCTAACCAGCAAGAGTGCTGCACAGGCTCAGTGTGGCTATCTGGCTTCCAGAGATTCATATATTACTGATTAGGACTGTCCCATGCCAAGGGGAACTTTCTTACCAACCTGCACAGAGCTCCAGGGTCACTCCCTTGGCCGCACTGCTCTTTGCTCCTTGCCCAGGCCCGCCTTGCATTCGGAATACCTCATTTAAAAATAAATAAAGACTGCCTAAATCAGTTTTGCTAGCTTGTAATGACACATGCATGATTACGTGCCTGGCAAATTTTCACTGGATACACACAGAGGGAGTGAAATGTGTAAGTGCTTTTTCCTACTGTGTGTATGATGAGGTATTACAACACGAGGATGCTCAGTTGAAAGCAAGGCTCTGGTTCAAAGGAAATGCAGGTGGTTTCGATTGTTCCCATAGACCAGAGTGCCTGCTTAATAAGAACAAGCAAGTACATGCAGAATTCAGAGGATCAACAAACTGTTCTCATTAGAGGCTTTCCACCACAATGTGCCTACAGACACATGCACACAAAATTAAATAAATGTCGCAACATAAAAATGTGGGCTATCAGTTATTGTATTTCAGTTCACTCAGGGATAATTGACCAAGCAATGCACTCTTTAGTGATGCAATATAAGAAAACTACCTTCTAATTGGCAGTAGTAAGTAAGTAACATGATAAGAAAGTATAATTTATAGTGTAGATGCAATTCAGAGTGTATGTGTTCTGTTTACCAGGCCACCATGGAGGTTGATTACTTTGGTCAGCCATTTTTCCATAGATTTTAATATAGCTGGTTAAACAGTAAAGATTCTTATTTTTCCACAGCTGCCACCTGCCTGGAGTACAATAGACACTTCTCAACTGGCACCTATTCCTGTTGGAAATAAATGTACTAACTACAAGGTGGTCCTAATTATAGGAAACCAGAAGAAATGTATTGTTTGGAAGCTGTATTCTGTTTAACATCTGTGCCAAAGACCTGGAGTGAGTGATGGAGTGCACCTTCATCAAGCCTGCAGATGACACGAAACTGGGGGGAACAGTTGATAGGCTTCAGGGTAAGGCTGCCATTTGAAAGTAGGGAAATGGGCTGGAGAAGCGACCAACAGGAACTTCATTAAATTCAACGAGGGCATATGCAGAGTCCCACACCACAGAAGGAGAAGCCTCTTGAAACAGTACAGGATGGGGACTGTCTGGAAAGCAGATGTGCTGAAAGGAGGCTGTCCAACACAATTCGTTCAAAGGTTCCTCTTAATTCGTGGTTCATAGACCTCTAGTATTCTCCTTGCCTTTCTTTCCACTTTATCTGGTTAGTCTGTCCTGAAGTGTGGCGTTGGGCTACCAGTATTGAGAAGTGAGAAAAGATTATTTCACTTGTCTGGTAGTCTATACGTCTGTTCATACTTTCCAGTATGACACTTGATTCTTCTAATGCAGTGGTTTTTTCTCTGACCGTGGCTAAACAGCAACACACCGCAGACAAAGATGGAAGAAACACGCAGGAGTCAAGTCTGAAATTATCTTTCTGCTATATCTGGACTGGGTCTAGTATCTTATAGCCAGGAAGAGGCTGGGTAACATGGGGTAGGCCCAACTCCACCTTCTCTCCTTCTCTTTTCTTTCCCAGCTCATTCCTTTCCCTACTCTTACTCCCAGCTGTGAAGTCCCACTTACAGCCTTTGCTGTCTTACTTTAACTGCCCAGCAAGCCAGATGAACTCAAAAATCCAGCAGATGTTATTTGCTGTATTAATTATGTTAGCTTTCTTCTGTCTTAACAAGTACATTTGGCCTCCTGTGGAGCCTGAACCAGAATAAAAGATGAGCAGGAACATGAAGGGGAGAGAGACATAAAAGAAATAGGACAGCTTTCCCTTAATCTCTATGGCACACAGCTCATGTCCCCTGTCAACATTTTTGGACTGGAGGGCTTCCAGTGAATGCTCATTAAACCTCATGACACCCCTGTAGATCAAGTCTTGTCATCTTTAATGGGTGAACAAAGAAAAGTCCAGAAAGTAATGACTTTCCTCAAGGACATTAAGCAAGACAGGAGGAAAGCCAGAAGCAGGACTAAGCTAAAAGCCTCTTTCTCAAGTTCCTTATTTTCCCCTTTATCCCCATGGCACAATCCTCATGCCAGTGCTGCTTTGTAAGTTTACAACAGCTGAGATTTTGCATGGTTAGAATATTACTACTACAAATAATGTCCCTACATAAGAATATGCCAATAATACAGATTTTGTCAAAGGTGAGCAGGAGAGATCGAGGGACATATCTCATAAAAGAGCATAAGTATAAATATAAGTATTTAAAACCTAGAAGATGTAAAGGTTTATGGCCTCCATAACAGAACTCCCAAGTGATGGGCCATACATAGTAGCTTTCAACACAGAGCAAGCTAAACAAAACGGGATCAGAAACTGAAGTGCTTTGGGTAGTGACCTGTTTAATGTTAACACACTGAGTTAACAGCTACGTAGAACTAGTCATCAGTCCCCCTGGATGGTTTCTGCTTTTTATCTAATACTTGTTTGATGTGAAGTACTTGGCTGACAAAAATCCATGGCTCCGCCCTCCTTTCTGATCACCTCAAGTCACAAAACCACACTGTCACACTGGTTTAGTGAAATTTTGTCATATTTACACAGCTTCAGGACAAGATGAAGAAATTGTGTCAACCTTGGCCTGTTCAGTAAGATACTCTCATAAGCAGCGTGATAGGGGGAGACTGAAAGAACTAAAACTGAACTTCTTGCAGGAATGTTATCCCTATCACATCATGGAAAAAAAATGAAAGAAGAAAGCAAACATGAAAGCATGGGAAGACAGTTTTCCTGTCGTTGCATTAAAAGTGGTAACTTCCATTGGCACTTTCTGGGCAACACGATCTTCCCAAAGAGCTAAGCTTTAGTGTCTATTCTGAGGATCCTGTTCAGGTGCAGGTATGAGCATAGTGCAAAGCTGCACCATCCTCTTCAGTGTGCAAAAGTTGTGAACAGCAGCAGAGAAGCACCTCAATCTGCCAGGGAAAATGGAAATCCAAAAAGTCAGATAGAGCCATATCTAAGTGTCAAGAGGATTTAGGCACCCAGGCTTTCAAGTCTCATTTCAAAACTAGATTAAATAGGGACTGCACACTGTGTGGCCCTTTCCGTATACTTTTCCCCAAAATAGTCCTTGGTACCAAATGTTTCAGCCTGGGTCTCTGACCAGAGTTTACTTCAGCTCCTTTACATCTCACAGGGCCGGGATTTTCTTCTCGGAAAGACCACCACAGGAGGGGAGGTGCTGTGCAGCACTGCCTCATTGCAACACAAAGCCACTGTGCTACGTGGCTACATACCCAGCCTTGAACTATCAAAGCCCTCTCAAGTCCATCAATTCTCCAAATTAAGCCTTGGTCTTTATTTGAACATTCTTTTCTCCTTCGTGATCTCATTTTGTGAGTGAAACCTTTATCTTCCTCCAAGTAATCACCATTTTGGTATCAGGAATATGTGCATTTCAGCAATGTTTATTCTTGATAAAGAGGATATGAGGAACTTTGCAAGTACATTTACTGTAGAGAATACTGTATGTGCAAGGTTAGATATCCACCTAAAACCTGGTCCTGCAAGAACTCCACACAGAAAAATCACTTTTCATTCAGGCACTGTCACTGTCAACGCACCCAGAGCTCCCTCTTGGCAAGGCAGAAGCATTTTTAATTGTCGTAGTAGGTGATCCTAACAGGTATAGAAGTTGATAATGTAAAATTCTATGTAGGTGAAATAGTATGCACTCACAGTTCCACCAAGAATCATCCAAATGTACTGGGATTATAGAGGTTTATAAGAAACATTACCACAATACACCTGGTTTTGTACAAGGAGTTAACTTTAACAAAAACAACAAAGGGACAGCGAGGATTTGGGTGCACAACCTTACCACCTATATCCTTAGAGAGGCTGCTAAGATGGATGTACTGGAAATTTTTTGGGCCTGATCCTATGAAGCAGGTTCCAAGTCCTATAGTTTTACCCAGCAGCAAAGGCTGTTAGAAACCTGCAGGACTCCCATGTTAACCTCCATGCCTGGTATCTGAAAATACGCACAATTTTCAAGGTGAGGCTGCCCCAGTGCAGAGCAGAGTGGGACAATCCCCTCCCTTTCCCGGCTGGCCATGCTGTGCCTGATGCTGCCCAGGACTGAGTTGGCTGTCCTGGCTGCCAGGGCATTGCTGACTCATGTTCAACTTGCCATCGACCAGGACCCCCAGGTCCTTTTCCCCACTGCTGGTCTCCACCCTCTCATTCTCCAGACTATACACACAATCAGGGTTGCCCCATCCCAGGTGCAGAATCTGGCACTTGGCCTTGTTAAATTTCATATGGTTGATTGTTGCCCATTTCTCTAATTAATTCATTGAGGTCTCTCTGGAGGACCCCTCTGCCCTCGAGTGACTCAACATCTCCTCCCAATTTAGTGTTGCTGGCAAACTTGTTCAGTATCTCTTCCAGTCCTGCATCCAAGTCATTAATGAAGATGCTGAAGAGAACTGAGGTGACAATGGAGCCCTGCAGAACCCCACCAGTGCCGGGTCACCAGTCTGATGGCACCCCATTCGCTGTAACTCTTTGTGCCTGACCCATGAGCCAATTGCTCACCCATCACATGATGTGTTTATCCAGCTGTGTGTTGGATATTTTGTCCAGAAGGATCCTGTCAGAGATAGTATCAAAAGCTTTACAGAAGTTCAAAAATATTAAGTGTCCTGGGCTTTCCTAGATCAACTAGGTGTGTTACCCCATCATGGAAGGAAATCAGGATTGACAAGCAGGACTTCCCCCTCATGAAGCCATTCTGGCTGTGACCAATGACCGCATTGTCCTCTAGGTGCTTTTCAATACTTCCCAAAATAATCTTTTCCAAGATTCTACTGGGCACTAAAGTAAGACTAACAAGCCTGTACTTGCTGGAGTCCACATTTTTGCCCTTCTTGAAAAGGGAACAACATTCACCAGTTTCCAGTCAGCTGAGACCTCTCTCCATCAGGCCCCGTAGATTTGTAGGGATCCAGATGCATGTTATTACATGAATTTGATTTGTTTGATTTGTTCAAGAATAAAGGAAGACTCATGTAAATCTGTTTTTCCTACCCAGACACTGTAGAGGTGGCTGAAGCAACAGCAGATTATAGACCTCAGCTCAGCCCAGGCAGAAAGGGTGTGAGGAAAGGTCTGGGGGGCTTCTCCCAGCTCTGTCATATTTTGGTGAGGCCTCATTCCTACACCAGGGATTTTGAGAAGAGGGATTTCACACTGAACCTCTACCACTCTGTATGAAACCCCCCACCCAGACCCACTGGCTGTAGCTGAGCTTCAGCTGCCAGAGCCTTGGCTTAGCCCCTTGCTGTGCAGTCAAACCCATCACTCCTGAGGTACTAATCTCACATTTATAAGAAGTAAATCTACACTTTAAAAAAAGTACTTTTTTTTCCAGTCTTAAAATTCTGCTTTTAGTAACCAAGCTAAATATGACATAAATATCCTAGACAAATGTGTGTCTCTGGAAATACTGAAACCCTGGCCCCATGACACGGCTGCTGGGATTCCTGCCATTCGCTAAAAAGTTAAGCTGGGAAACACTTTGTCCAATTACTAAAAACAATGAAGATATAAAGGAATTATAACCTAAAAACAGAGGTGTTGAAAGAAAGAACACAGACCCACGTAATAAATAATATTGATTTAATTAAGGCAGCAGAGTAAAACATTCACAAGCTTGGATGCCCCTGGTGTGTGTGTGTGTGTGTGCAAAGGAGGGGCAGGTGGGTGTGCATGTGTAACCCCATGTGTTCCTTTTGGGAGTGGTTCCTGCCCAAACCATAACTGAGGTGTCACAGACAGGAGGGACATAAAGATCAGCTCCTCTGCTCTAAAGCTGATGCAGAGAGCACTAATGGCATGGACTCTTAGAAGCATTCATGGTCTAGACCCCATCCCTGGAAACCAGTGCTGGTTTTGCATGTGAAGATGGACACTGAGATGGGTTTTTGTGCTCTGAACTTCTGAACCCTGTAGGAGACCCGAACCACCGAACCACACTTGGGTTGTTTGTGAGGAGAGTAATTTATTGAGCTCCATCCTGGAAGAAACCACAAGATGTTCTGAAGGGCTAAATTCAATACCTAAAAATATTCCTCCAGAACTGGATGAAATGAGAAAGACTTCAAGATTTAGACAGACGTGTGTTTCCAAAGGCAGTATTTTGTCCAACTCTCAGAAAGTAGTATTTTAGTGCTTTTGGTAACTGGAACAAAGACGCATTCAGCCCCCATTGCATAACGTCAAAATGACCACTGAACAATTTCTGGTTGTCCTTGTCAGGTGATAAGCAAGAGCAATAACATGTTTGGGAGTTCTCATTTCTCTAACAGGAACCTGCAGGCCACTTGTGAATGATTTGTGCTGGAAAGGTGAATAAATAAACATCATACATCAGCTGAACCTGAAGTGTTCTGCAGAGAGCAAGCAAGAGCACGAGGAAAGACAAAGAGGGGAACTTTATGTGTTTATCTTGGAAATTATGTGAGCACAGACAAAAGCCTGTGATTCTTTACCTTTGCCTCTTGGTTTCTGAGCCTCTCAGGGACACCTACACCATATTCTGAAGCTTTTCTTTCACACACACAGAATTTAGAAACTATCTTTAAAACAAGGTGCATGAAATTTAAGATTATCATACACTCTAATACTGCAATGGAGGATCTAAACAAATCACCAATTATCTTGGGATTCAAAATGAGGTGAGTTGGTAAGAGTCCCTGTGAAAGCAGCCACCTAGTATCAGGGTAGAAGGAAACTATAATGAGAACCATCTTATTTCAGGATTGCCAGAAAAGCCAAACAACTATTCTCAACAGCAGATATTTTAGGGACCTTTCCATTATACTCTAGATTTTTTGGCTGGTCACTTTCTAGATGATTCAATTCCTGTTCCTTTGGAAGTATGCTGAAAACCACAGAAATAGCCGTTAATCTTTGGGAATGCTGAAGTCTTAAGCATGTCAAAGCTCCCAAATGCATTTCAAGAAGTCTGAGCATTTCCCCATAGGAATTCAGGGACTTTTATTTCTAGGAAAGGGTAGTTATAGACACCACTCGAAACAGACTAGAAAAGCAGACATGAAATTATAATGTAGTTCAACAGTGAGTTGAAGCACTTGGGGAGAGGGGTTTTGTCATTCCTGAGTGTGTAGCTGAGGCCCAGCTAATTGCTAATGATTGGCTGTGAGGAAGAGCATCTATGCACAGAAAGCAGCCAGCTCTGGTTTATGCTCAAGGCCCTGAATGGAGCTGTGACTGTTTACACTTTTTCAGTGACCACCCGACTGCAATGCAGGGAAGTTATAGAGAGGAGACTGAAAAAGAGGATAAAAAGCATGGGTTTTCCACAAGCAAAAGGTTTGCATGTTGCATTTCCACATGCCAGAAATATGTGTGCAAGTGTGATACTACAAAATAAATGCCAATAATTTTGTCCTGTCCAACAGAAACACTCTCTCAATGAGACTGGGGGAATTAAGAGTTTACTGCAACTTTTTCTGCTGCAAAAGAAATAGAACCCCGACAAAGTTGTTTTGTTGAGGGTTTTGTGGGGTTTTTTGTACTGTCTAGATCTGATCACTCATTTTTTTTCAAGTGACTGTATTTTCACATAAGCAAATACTGAGAAACTGCCAGAAGACAGGCTTTCAGAAACAGGCTCTCTTATTTAACTAACTAAATGAAATTGCCAGATTAAATACATTTAAATATAAGGCTACTTTACTCGGGTGACACCTTACTACGCTTTGAAATTTTTTTTCCTGACAGGGACACTTTTGTCCCTTACACTTTGGAAAAACTGAGCTGAGCTTCTTACCCAAGGAAAACATTGATTACATTGTTTACTGTTTCAGGAAAACACCAGCTACTGGTTTTGTCATTTTCTTTTTACTTTACTACAGTATCACAAACAGGGAAAGATATTAAAGTCTTTCAAATTTAGTGAGACAAAGTGGAAGTATAAAGGAAGAAGTAAGAGGAGTTTCACAGGTGAATATTCTGCATAGGACATAATCATATCTGCCTGTGTTGCACCCTGTAATGACTGTGTTTGATGCCGTGAAGCTTGCAAGTGTTACCCAAACACAAAGATGATGATAATGATCCACTAATGTATTAATTGTTGTAGACTTGCTTGCTTTTACAGAACTATTTGCATCAAATGAGCTGAAGGTTGTTTAGTCCAACCACTTCCTCAGCATAGCCTTTTCATGCCATGGCATCGTAGCCTTTACTTTACACATCACCATGTGATGTGTAAAAAAAAGAGAGGTAAAAAACCTCTCTTTTTGTGACTGACATTTTCTTTCCTTCAGAAGCCTCACAAATATGTCACTCTTTTCATCCGTATCTTTACTGCATTGGTAGTCACATCCCATTTCACTGATTTTCTGCCTTTTTCTTTTTCCACCTACTCTTGCCTCTACATTCTCATCTCCGAGGCTCCACTGAAGGTTCTATTCCCTTTGCACGCCTTCATTTTTCTGTTGCTTTTTTCCAGTTCCCTCAGATGTCACTTTTGTACGACTTGTCTAGCTGTGAGGAAATATATTCCTGTAACTCTTAATCACACAACACTTCCAAAGACTCTTTTTTGTCCAGGAGAGATTGTACTATGCATCTGATTTCACGTTAGCAGAGCAAAATCTGGCTGGCAGACACACATGCCCTTCTTTTAACAAAACAAAATTCCTCAGGTTCAACACAAACATATGCCCAAAGCAAGCATTGTCAAAGAGTAAGAAAAATTTTAAAGAGAGGGGGGAAATGAAGGCAGCCAGGGAAAACACAGCTTCTTAATTTTGCTGCAAATTATTCTCCAACACTCCCTTCTCCCAAACCACCTTGATCAAACAATCAGTCCACAGCTTGCACTGTGGCTGGGTCAGTTGTAGCAAACATCCAGCTGTGCCTGGCATGCAGGTGTTTGGGTTATGTGTTGCCAGCTACAGGTGGACTGATTGATGTTGTGGTCGGTTTTTTCTTGGGAAAGGGGCCATACAGGAAGGAAGGTGAGGGAAAATGACTGGGCTAGGCATGTTCTGCACTGCAAACCTCATGGTCCACTGGCATTGCAAACCTCCCTAACAGACCCAGTGCTGTATTCAGAGTCCCTTTCATATTTCCCTCTGCAACCAGGAGTGCTGGACAATTTGACACTTTTCCACAGCTTGGAGTTTACCTCTGAAGTGCAGTTCCCTTAGGGTGGGATTAGGTGGGCAGATGAACTTGTGCTTGCTACCACAAATCCTTTTGAAATACGACCTCACTTCTGCAGCCCTTCTCAAACACTTACCAGTTCAGGAAGAGCAGGTCAGGTCACCACGGCAGGGGCTCCACACAGCACACAGCTCAGGAAACAGCTATTGTCCCAAATTACATTCTGCTGCCTGGATTTTTCCTGTAGTTTTAGTTTAAATAACAGAAGATAATGCCTCCTGAATTCCCTCCTGCCTCATCCTATCTCACCAATGCATTAGAAACTGAATGTATCTGAGGGTTTCCAGCTGTTAGTTTTGGTGATAGGGCTAAATCTCGTTACTGAATTTAGCAGTCTCAACCTGAAATGTTTGTGTGGTTGAAGAAAGTTAATGAAATCTTTCTGGTGCAGCTGTTACTTCGAGTTAAGAAAACATCTCTGCACTGCTGCATTACCATCTCCTCTGAACATTACTGCAATCACAACTCCAAGGATTCCCATTCTGGTTCTTCATAAATAAAGTTGTCACAGCTGATGTATTAGCAACTAACATTTAGCAAAAGGGCTTAATTCAGGTTTCTCTTAGATGTTATCTGTGCATTTACATGAAGAAGGGCAATATATCTATGACATTTTGCATGGGAAATGCACAAATGTCTCTCCAAATGTGGTTCTGTTTCCAAAAACAACTGTGACAACTTTGAGCTGTTGTTCTTAGGATGATAGAATCAGGTAATAGAATTATCTACACTGACATCACCATTATCAGTGTCTGATTCCATATGTTTGTATCTCCTGGAACAGAACAAATTTTGTAGGAGTTTCCTGTTCTTTACAGATATGGAGTGACACTCTCCAAACGAATGGCATTATCTCCCACTTTGTGGTGGGGCAACTTCCAAACGTCTTCATCTTCTCTTTTCCCTTTAATTTCCATTTTCCTTCACTGCCCCTTCTTCTTTATTCCCAGAGGGAGGGAGAATGTTGGCAGCCCACCTTCACACCTTGTCTCCTTGCAGCTCTCCAGCAGAAGGGACAACCTCGTGTAGACAACTGTGCTTAGATATTTAGTGAACAAAAGCCAAACTAGTAAAGCCGTGGCATGGGCACGGTTCTCAAGATCAAATCTGCTGTTTGCAGGCTGCATTGCCAGTACTTTTACGTCAATTAATGCTTTTCTGCAGTCAGGTGTTTTTCATTAACAAGAAAAAAGAGATTCCAGGTGAAGATTTTATAAATGTGTTGACAAATGCCAACATTTTTTTATTCAAGTTGTGATTAAAATGATTGTAACCTCCTAGGGAAAATGTTAGGAATGCTCTTGATGTGGTTAGGAGCGGGAAAATTTGGCTGAAGGTGCCAGAATGAACTCTTTGATTCTGCAGGAAAACCGGACAAGCCAGAATGTAATTTGTTCATACACACGCTGTGGATATGAGGCTTAGAACAGTGTACTCATACACAGGTAAATAACTGAACCACGGAGGTGCCATTCTGATCCAGGTTACATTTTAAACTAAATGCTTAAGTTCAACCACTCTCCACAGCCTGAAGCCCAAATCCTAACCTTATGATGTAGAGATTGACCCCTGTTATCTGCATGTTCTTCTCTTCATCATTAACAGCATACCAAGCAGCACAAGTGACAATGGCTCTGTACTTCTTCTGTCACCTTCCCCTTGGGATACACAGGTAAATATGTGCCTGTCCTTATGGTTGCATTACACAAGGCTGCAAAGAATGGCGCCTCTCATTTGAGCAGATAGTCATGATTTCTGACAGCCCTGAGGTCTTGTTTGTACTTACAGGTCTATTCAAAATCTGTCTTGTGTTATATTCCCTGCAAGCCTTGCATGCACTACTGAGAATGAGTGTGTAGTTTAGCCCAGCTGATAACCAAGGCTGTTCCCTGAGCTGGCTCCCAGGAGAAGCTCTGTGTGAAATTATTTTCTGTCTCAACACAGCCATAGTAATTACAGAATCACAGAATATGTTGAATTGGAAGGGACCCATCACGATCATTGAGTCCAACTCCTGGCCTTGCACAGAACACTCCAAGAGTCACACTGTGTGCCTGAGAGTATTGTCCAAACATTTCTTGTACTCTGTCAGACTTGGTGCTGTGACCACTTCCCTGGGGAGCCTGTTTCAGTGCCCAACTACTCTCTGGGTGAAGAATCTTTTTCTAATATCCTACCTAAATCTCCCTTGACACAGGGATAATTCCCTTGGGTCCTGTCACTGGTCATATAATGGTAACATGAATCCCAACTTGACTCCTTTGCATAGTGAAGGCATGCTACTGCCGTCTAACAAAGTGTAATACCTCATCTGGCAGTCATTCGACAACTCCAATAAGTTAAAGAAAGAGCAGACAAGAATTTGTACGTGGGTTGCCACCAAATCAGAGAAGGATTCCTTCCCTAATCCAGAAGAGCTCCCTCATTTTTTCTTCTTGATTTCTATGCTTTTACAGAATGTTTTACTGTGACCCCTAGAGGTTAGAGAGTCAGTATTTGGCTGACTAACCCCTTTTACACTGGGATTGTGTCATCAGTAATGCTTGTATTTTGAGTGCAGGATTTTTAGGCCAAGGAGTTTCACAAAGGGTGAGAGCTGCTGTTGCATCCAGGGTTCAGAGGTGTAGGGTCCAGCACCACAACAATCAAGTAGCAAAGACCAGAGAGCTCTGCACTGAGGTCCCACACCTGCTGTGCCATTGGACAGTGCTGGCATCTGTCACACTGCATGTCCTTAAAAAAAATCTTGTCTGAGATGCCAGTGCTGCAGCAAATCACATTTCCATTAGCAGTTGGGAGATGTAATCTATTCTGCAAGTACTACAACCCAGCAATACTATCAGCCCAGCCACTTGCTTAACGTGTACATTCCCAATCTTTTTATTAATAAACTAAGCTATGAAACAGCAGATTACTTTCAGTAGATGAACACCTAACCTGATAAAAGAGCATATTCTAAAAATAGAGTGACATTCATGCTTAAAATAACCCCAAAAATCATTAACTGCGTGTTGTTTTGAAACAATAGGGAGAAATTAGTAAATTGTTTGTCAGTAGAAGTGCAAAAGAATAAAATCACTATGGAAAGAATTTTTACTTTCAAAACTAGACAGATGCTCTGTTGTGGTTTTAAAGGAGAAGGGAGGAAATGTTGGTTTGGCCCATTTTGATCTCTAAAGGCTTGTAAATCAGTGATAATAAGCTTTCCTAGTCTAGCCTGGGAGAGGCGGTCCTGGAGTGATTCACATTTCAAAGAGCTCAGGATAAACAGAGCACGACTCTCCAGTTTGTTCCTGTGGAGTAAGCAGGACAGTACAAATTGGGGAAGACTGTTATTTAGGGTGGACCAAATCTTCCACTGACCTCAAAGCCAGAACAATTAGTACAGTGGAGCTCAGCTGCTTTCATATTCCAGCCAAAATCACTCCCTTGTTAAACTCTGGTAACTAAATAAAGGATAAATAAACTAATGAAAGGCAAAGGATGACTGTTCCCTGGGTTTTGTTACTGAGTTGTGTCACAGGATCTGTTTCCTCCAGGACCCTCCAGGATTTTGTGCTTTAGAAAAAGTTTGTTTATTTTGTTGGACTCTGCAGAAGGATATTGGTTCTGAAAAACAGAGGAGGATTATGGTAAATATAATTCATCTAAAAACCGTAAACACTCCAAACCCTTTGTGTCCATTGAAAGGCCATGAAGAAAATTGTCTCAAAGTCAGCTAAACAGTAGTAGCAAGTCAGAAGGCAGTGAAACTCTGGGGCTCACAATGATGGCAGTGGAGAAGGGACCATGGGCCAGTAAAATTAACAGCTTTGGCTACTCCAAACAACACTACACCTCACAGGGTAGACCAGAAAAACCTAACTCTTATGTATGGAGAACAGTGTAACCTAATGACTGCATTTGTACCCATAAATAAGTATATAATATCCATGCTTTTCTCACAAAATCTCATTCCTAATACAGCAGAAGGCCTAAGTGTGTCTCCAGTTGAGGAAAAAAAAAAACAACAAAATTTCATTTGTATCAACGCAACTGATAATTAACAAAAAAACCTGGAGATTTGCTATTGCTTTAGCTGAGAACAGAGAGCAAAATCTCAAAGACTGCAAAACTAGGTAGACACTGCAGGGTTTGAAAGGCAGCCACAAGGCATAAAGTAGGTCTGGGCAAAACAAAATAAATGGTATAGGCTCTCCATCATGAAAGTACAGGGATTTTAGCATCCCTGGAGTAGAAACATTATTCCAGGAACAGTAAAGATGTGTGTACACAACAGCCTCCAAAGACTGCAGAGCTAATGCTGAATTACAGGCTGTAGAGGTTATTATTTCACCATCCCCATGTGGCCCTGGGCCTTGCCATATAGATCTCAACACCACACTCCATGGCACAGGCTCAACATGCCCTATACAGCACACCTGCTCATGCCAGACCTTTGCCTTAAATACCTGACCAGCTTACTCCAATCTTCTCAGTAGGATCTGGAAAACCGACCTAACCAAAAAATCAATTCACAGAAAAAAGATGTCATGGTAGTAACTAGGTGAAGACATCGAGGAAGAAATGGGTCATTAGCAATCAAAGGCTGTGAGTTTGCATTCTGTTTGGTCTGCCTACAGCAAAAGGAGTACCTTGGAAAGAATGAAACTCTCTCCCTCCCCCATATTTATGTTAAGGTGTGCCTGGAGACTGCAGTCAGCATCGAAGCTGTGTTGTGCTAGACGTTCCACAAACACAGTGAGAGATAATCCCCCATCTGAAAATAATTTGAAATGTAACCAAAAATACAAAACAGAGAGAGGAACAACAAAGACCCAGAGATGGAAGGACTTGGCAGCAGTTAGACGAGTCAGTGGAAGAGCTGGAGACAGAGCCATGCCTCCTGCCTTTCAAGTGAGTGCCCCCACCACTAACTCTTGCTCTAGCTCGGAGCCAGGCAGTTTGTATGCTATGAACCTCTTGCTTATAACCCTGTATGTACTGCTGCTCCCTGAAAGGCTCTGCAAAATCACACTCCTTTCATTAGGGTATAAAAGAAAGATCAAAACACAAAAATAGATTGTGTGGAAGGCTGTTGATTCACATTTTGGAACAAAATTCATATTCAGAGCATGAAAAGCTTTAAGGTAGCAAACAAAGCTGAATTATAACTATTTTGTTATCCATGAGATTATATCTGCATAAAAAGGACCTGCCTCTTGGCTTTAAATATGGTCTATAGAATAAAAGAAAGCAAAAAACTGCTCCACCTCTTTCATCTCTACTTTTTTGTTCACTGGAAGAACAAGGAGATTATTACTGAATTACAAGGCAATAACTTCTGACACAACTACTTCATGGGCATAGACTGAAAACATCTTGTGGAATTTGCTTGTAAGGGAGGTCATGAAGTCAAAGAAAAGTTGGTCTTTTAGGAAGGGCTGAATAACTTCATGAGTCATTACCACTAATTCTTGATTTTATGCAAGGAAATGTATAAAAATCTTATGTTTAGAGCACAAAATGACCTCTTACATATCTCATTTTTAACAGAATGAAAGACTGACTAAAATATTAGGGAGAAGAGTTACTGTCTGATATTTATGCATTTCTTCTAGTTTGGTTTGCTATTGCATGTTCCTGGTGTCCTCTTTGTCCACGGTTTTGCTGGTTTTGGGAGAGGTTTTGTCCTAGTTCTGACATCCCAACATAGAGGATGCAATTAGGTAGTGGTTCAAACACACACTCTATCTTTGCATTAAAAAAAAGAAAATCCAAGATTTCTGTCCTCTACAATTCCCTCAAATCTATAATTTCATGAGACATGAACATTTAGTATTTTCTAACTCTGAAGACTTGGCAGCATTATATTTTACACCATATTATTGCTGACTATAACAGCAGCACATCCATTAAAATTATGCCAAAATTAAATGCCAGGTGTGAGGTTTTCCATTCTTACCATGTTCACTCAAAATATCAAGAGAAAGTGAAAACAGAGATTCCCATCATTTATTACACTCTCAATGAGAAAGATGTATGCTGCCACCAAACTTACTGTAAACACTAAAATACTATTACTTTAGTAGTTTAAAATACAATTGGCTTCAAGTCTGAAGACAAAGAAGAATACTGTATTACAGACAGCTCACCTAGGTGCTCTGCGGTGATGCTGGAGGCACGTGCTTCTTCCCACTGACAATCTAAGGAAAACTATCCACCGAAACTTAAAAGGCCCTGAACCTCATGTTCTTTGTCTGTCTAAAGTGATTTAAAGTAAATTATGCAGATACCCACGGGTGTGTTTGCTGTTGCTTATTTTACTCACACAAGCAACATGAGTAATTCTATTTTAAGGCAAATCAGTCCTGTTAGGTCATTCAGTCTACATCCTGTGTAAAACAAGACAGGGAATTTTGCTCAGGTTGGTAGTGAGTTCAATGAATGTTACTTGAAAAAATCTTACATTTAAACTTCTCAGTCTGAAGTGCCTCAGGAACAGCCATTCCAACAACCATTGTGTCAACACAGATTTTTGTCTACACATTTGCACTTCTTCACAAACCATTTAAAAAATTTTGGAAGTGACAGTGCTCTTACACTCTTTGCAGAGCTGTAGTAGAAACAGATCCATTCAGTAATGATGACACAAAAAATACAAAGATATGGAGAAATCATGTCTCCATTTCACACAGAACACTACAGTTTAATCGTCACCACCATTTTAAAAGCTGGAACTTTATTTCTAAGCCATAAATTCTTAAAGGGCTAAGCATGCACTGTAACAAAGTTGTGTAGCTCTACTTTGTTTTACCCAAGTGAGTTCACATTGTGTAAGATAAATATCACTCATTTCATTGAGTCATTTTCCTGTGGATCTCAAGGGAGAAGTAGACTTCAATACCTTGATGTGACTGTCTTGGAGTCTGGGGTCATGATAGGGATAATCAAGATGACAGCATCTTTCCTATCGCAACCTCTTTTGCTCAGGAAGCCTCAAGTTTTCGGAAACTACGCCGGGGCGGTCTCCAGCTGGGGATGTGCTGTAGCGTGGATCACGCCACAAAGCTTACTCCAGTTTCAGGGATATGAACTCAGTGAGTAATTTCAGACAAGCTACAGCAGCCTAAACAAGAACAAAGGGCTGGTGTACATAAATAATAACTGCATCCTCTCAGACAGAAGACACTAAGAGATGTTAAAGAAAACATACACTTTCCACCTTAAATAGAAAGGCTAAAACATCACAGGCTGGAAAAATAGAGTCATCCTGCCACAGCACAGAAGAAAAACAGCATCTTTTAGCTGACCAGAACTGAGAGATCTCTCCTGTCCTTGTAGCAATTTGGACATGAAGCCACAGCCAAACCCTTGTTCATTGCTGGCATGTGGGTTAGCCATTGCTGGGTGATGCTGAACTCTGACTACTAATCTTTGTTTCCCCCAGACAGGTCTGCCAGCCTCGTCAGTCCTCTGCACAGTCCCAGCCCTCTCCCTTCCCGGGCAGAGCAGAAACCATCACTGTAGTTACCTGGGGCAGCAGGTAAAAGTATGAATTTAGGCAGTCTGTCTTGGGTAAAGCAGAAATCATGCTATCTGAGCATTTCCATTTCAAAGGGTCGGGTGTTTGGGTTTTTTCCCATTGCTCAGTTTTCTCATCTTTTTACGATTCAGTTTTCTCCACCTGACTTTTGCTTAAGACAACAGTTTATGCTAAGTTTGACCACAAACAGTTAAGCCATTTCTGAGAATGGTGACAGAGAAACATGAGTATAAATTTGCTCTTTTTTTTATTTTGGCAACATTTTTGATTTTGAACAGCTCAGCATCTCAGCAGGAAGTGGAAAAGAGTTAAAATTTGACCCTAGGTCAAAAATATTTTTTGATGATCCTGTGAAAATCCTCTTTTCTATCACCAAGTCTGTAAGACACAGAGCTTGAGCAGCTTGCAGTGGGACATCCAGACAGGGGGTCATTCTGGTTTTCATTGTTTTAGTAAGTCCTAAGGCCATGAAATTGTTCTTAACTAGCTCTCCTCTGAATTTTCACATGGCAAAATTATTTGTTTAGGAACTATTAGGTACTAAAGTGTACCTCTTTATTGCTGTCTAGATAGGACCTCTCGGAACAAAAACTTTCAAAATGTGTGAATCCAAGTTATGTTAAATTATTGAATGGCTGATTTAATTTAGGGTTAGGGTTGCTTTAGGCCAAGATTTAATCAAATTAGAGCAAAGTGTGATTACTTCTCTGAAAGAAGGTAACTATATCAACTTTGCCAACACATCCTCCTTCAGCTCTTTTATTTAATCTAATCCAATCTTAGGTCATGTCCTTTGGTGTTATGTAGGAAACCAGAACTACACTTATTCAGGGCACCAAATGTTCAGTGGGAAGAAGGGTGTTTCTGTTTGCTGCCTTGCTTTGTGACAAGCACCTATCACTTCACAGCTTTATTGCTCCCCAGGTGCTCACCCGGGGGAGGTGACACCCTCAGACCGCCAGCTTTGCCATCCTAAGATCCACTGGTGGAACGCGGATATAAATTGCAACTCGCACCCGGCGGGAAGGAACTTGTAAACACAAGATAATGCAATGTGTACAAAAGCATTGGCAGGAGCGTGGGGGTTGAGAAAGTTAGCAGCTTTCCTGGCTGGAGGAGCCAGGCCAGCAGATAATTCTTTGGAGTGATTTCTTCCTCTTAGAAAGCACTCAAGTGACCTTAAGCTGCTGAGCTGGCAGCGAGTACAGCTCGAGTTCAGCGGATGCACATGTCTGCACTGCGTGATTCCACCACAGGGACCCGAGACCTTGGGAAGCAACTTTAATTGAATAAAGCCATCCAGGGCATGGACAGTCCTTGTGTTGAGTTGTTGGAACAGCATGAACTGAAAGAAGCGCTGCGGCCTAAAAAGCCATAAAACTGGGCTGACCGCATCCTCCAATCATTTTTTGGCGCTGAATTACAGAAAGTTGTCTTTTCTTGTTGTGTTGCACAGATATATGACAGAGATTATTCCTTCATTTTTCAAGAGATCATACATAAAATTATCTTCAGAATGTCCCTAGATGTACTGCTGGAAAGAGCAGCATAAAATCCCTTGCAGAAAGGGCTTTCCTTTTTTATCCCTTTTAAAAAGAAATACATGTGTCTGTCTCTTCAATTTGAAATGAATATTTGTTTATCAAGTGTATACATACACACACATATATATAATGTATGTATTTATGTATATTTGCATTAACCCTATTTTTTAAAAGTTCTGAAATCTATGAGAAAAAGTGCTACAAGAAAATCCTCCTCACATTTTTATCTTGAGTTTCACTACTCTCAGTGTAGCAGTCTCGGCTTCCTATAGTATTTAGATTGAGTACATGAAGCATTTGAAATGTCATTGATAATAGCTCGCATTGACAGTATTGACTGCAGAATAGTCAGTAAAAATAACTCAAGTTTGCCCAAAGGCTATCAGTTTCCTTTCTTTTTATTTTAGATGGCCCTGTAACTTTCATTTGCTTTAAACACATTTTTTTATACTGCACAAGAGCTAGGAGCAAGAATGTCCAAGCCCAACTTAATTCTATATGGTTAACAAAAAAATAGAAGAAACCAATAAAATTTTATGTCTTTCACTGTCTACACCAACACCATATGAAAGGATTAGAAGAAAGTTGCCCATGCAACTCATGCAAGACAAAGATTTTCGTGCCTTATTCTGACTTTTCATAGAGTGCTCTTTCATTGGGAAAAGGCATAACATATTGTGAAATTCGAATTAGCAGATAATGTGCAAATAGAGAGAAAGCTTTTTATCAGATAGCTAGAATTAAAAATAATTATAAATCCTAAATGTTTTCACTATAATTTTTTTCACATTACCTCACAAGTTCTTCCCCCATTGAAATGAAGGCTAACAAAAGGAAATAGGACAAGCGAGACCTGTAGTGTAAACCAGCTTATAGTCCCTCTGTCACTAAATAAAATCATGTGAGAAAAATGAAAATGTTACCTAAGCTTATTTAAACAGTATTGTGGGTCATACATTATTCATGTTTAACTTCAGTGTCAAAATACATGCTGAAAATTTTGCCTCTACACTAATCCTTTTGGCTCAAAACAGGCTCTGTGATGCCATTCCAGCAACACTCAAGCAAAAAAACCCTGCACTGTTTGGATGAGTAAAAGCAGCAACAGATGGAGCTATCTCATGTGAGGTTCTTGTAAGGCCTCAGCTTCTGAAAGCACAGAACAGCTTATATGAAACATGTTGCATTATAAAGAGCAAATGAAAATTTGTAACAAGAGGTGAAATGCTGAATATAACGCCCTGAAAGTGTTGCAACTCTTACGCAGCAAGATACAAGAGACATTGATTCCATGATCCTCAGATACAGTAGCAGACTTAGTTAAGAAGAGACCGGATGCTCCTGAGTGTTGATAAAAGGCTGCTGCCCCTGCCCCACAGTGCACATGGAGGCCTCTTTCATCTGCATCAGATACCCTTCTGAAGAATTGCAAGGCTGAGCGTCTCCCTGAGCATAATCCCAGAAATCAGTCAAATTTCTTCATCTGGACCTTCAAGAAATATCTCAGTGTTTTAGGAAGGTGGGAGGTTAATTAATTCAAACATTCTTTTTCTTCACAAATTGCTTTTCTCTGTGAAACTGCTCTTCATCTCTATCCCAACTGTCTTCAACGGACAAGTTAGGGAAGTTGTCACTGGATAATTTCCTGCTTCATAATAAGGCTTTAAAGCTTAATTTATTTTTATTACTACGCTGTATCTAAAAAATCATGGTAATGAAAGTTAACCTGTAACATTTCAGCAAAGTCAGCAAATATTGTTTCAAGAACCTCAAGTATAAGCACTTTATAAAAACACTTCCATAAGTAAAAAATTACCCATACTTGAAAGGCTGCTCAGTCAGGCTTTTATACCAAGATTGTCATTGAGGTGTCTTAGAAGCTGTGGGTTTTAGAAGCTTAATTTCATTTCTTTCTTGTATTTTTCTTCCCTTTCCTCTAAAAAGCTTTTTCTGCTCAATGAAACATAAATAGTAGATCTTTATCAGAAAGAGACAGAAAGATATTCTGGAGAGCATCTAATGCACTTCCAAACCACAATTACTTTAATGAAATTTCTTCCCTGGCTCCAGTTTTTCATCTTATTTATCACGCAAATATAACACCAAAAAAAATCAGATGCAAAAGCATAAATGTATTTGTGGCTTTGTTATTATATAGTGCTGTATGAGATTTTTGACCTGAGACAACTCTAAGTGACGTTGAATGAAAACAGAATATCAACCCTCCTCATGAGTAATAAACTAGCCACTGTTTGTAAGTGTGAAAATCATACAATCTTATTCCCCCCGTATTCCATTTTATTGCACTTCTTCTTTCACAAGCAATTCATGCTGCCAAATGCTTTTAGAAGATTTACAATACCACTATGCAAGTTTTCAAAGCAAATATGGTAGGTACATTCCTCATTGCATGCTTTTTCCCAAGGAATCATGTAGGTTAGCTGATGGTTAGTACTGTTAGAAAACACTCCGTACAGCAATTGGTTGCTTAAATGTTGATGTTGCAATAGGAAATCTGAAAGGAACAAGAGCATTTAGTTCACAATTCCAAGTAGGAAAGAAACTCCGACAACAAAAACTAGACCTTTAAAGTACAACTCTATTCCTCTATAAAAACGTCATTTCATCAGTTTGATCTGGTTCAGCCTAATCTAGGATTTATCTCCTTTCCTGGCCTAACACTAGCTGTCTGAAACAGTTTTTCAGGTACTGGGATCTTAAAAATGTCATGTAAGACTTCTGAAACCATCCTCAATTTGGGATTCTTACTAGGAGCAAACCCCAGGGCTGACACTTACAGAACACAGTTATATGCAGTGGTGATTTGGGGGTAGTTCTTCCTTGGCTTTTGTACACTCTTCCTCGGGAAAATGAAAGCTTTTTCCAGACACATGAATTAGACTGGTTGGTGGCTGAGGGAAAGCTGTCTTTGAGGGGAAACTGCAACTGTTTGTTACCTGGCCTTGTTAGGAAGATTTACCCACTCTCCTTTCTACTCACTGATGAGTGTTGGCAATTTTGGCCTAATAGCTGAAATTTTGTGGTGATACGTAGGATATAGAGAACACTCTCTGTCAGCCTCTTGCCCTTGGGGTAATCTTCTCTTTGGGAAGACACGTACAACACCAGCTGTCTTTCAATGGGACATTTGAGAATCTTCTCTTGTGCCTATTATTATGACGTATGATGATCTTGGGGGATTGCAACTGTTGTAAACTCTGTGAAATGACATCAATGTTATCCCTTTTGATAGAGATAGAAATTGAGATGTAAAGTGACTACTTCTTCAATTTTAAGTGCTAGGGGCTTAAATACTTACAACCATTTCGTGTGGTTTTGTTTCTATTACTTAGTCTCTCACACACTGCAATAACATAAATAGTATTTTAAAAAATGTATAAATCTGGTGGCCATTATGAGAGTTCAGGGTGTGGACATCATGAGCTTCAGACTGGAGTGCAGAGGGAATTACACAAGGGAGAAATCTATGCAATCAGAATAGACTCTCTCACAACTTCTTCCAAATGCATTGATGATATATTGTGGGCTCTTTTTATTCATGTACACGGTGATCTCAGCTTTATTCAGCTCTATATTTGAGTGCCAGCATTTTAACCTAATAGATTTTAAATAACTGAAAGGAGTAGGTAGCTCCTTAGTCTGATAAATTGTCTCATTTTTGATAAACATCTTCCCAGACCAGTCTTTGAAAGGAATTCAAAGTACCATTATAAGGTCTTAGAGAGCCAAGAGAGTGAATGACTTACTCTATCACTTCCCTGTGCTTCAGATTTTCAGCTTCCTTTTCAAATACATCTGGTGAGAGCCTCATTTGCAACCTTGGTGAGTGCCAAAGACTTGTGTCAAGGGAGCTGTACTCTCTGAAAGTGCCTGTGTGAAAAACAAATGCCACTGCTGTTGCCACTGCAGAAGACTCTTTCTGTTAAAGATGTGTAGCTAGCGTGTACAAAGGGTTTGTTCAACACCAACAATGGGCCTGTTTACCAGCTCATGATGCATTCATGCCATATGTTTGCAGATGTTCTACAGCCTGAAGTATTTATGAATATCTTGATTTAAGGGGTATCTGTTGCAGACAGTAGAACAGGGCCCCCTTGACATAGCTGCTGCTACATCAGCTCTTGAAACTTGAAAAAGCTGTGCCTGTAGCATTCTCCCCAGTCATCTCTCTTGGTATATGTTTCTACTTTCTAATTTTAAACTTTAAGCTGTCTGCTGAAGAATGACTCAGAGAAAGGATGGGTGACTTAGTATGGAGGAAATTAGAAGTCCAGTCATAGTTAACCCAGACTTCTGACCCTGAGCCTGAGTCACACTAATTGTATGTGCTGTAACCCCCCACACACAAAAAACATGTACATAATCAAACAATTACTTTTTTAAAAGTGTCTGGACTTTCATGAAGGTCTGACTCTGGCTTGGTCTGGAACTGAAAAAGGACACAAAAGAAGAAAAGGCTCTTCGTGCAGTTTTTCCAGTCCTGTTTAAAGAAAAAAATTGCACAAAAATCTTGGCCTTACCATAACAGCAACATTGTGCTTGGCTTCATTGGGCTACTCAGGAGTCCAAAGCCTTTTAAGTATGTTTGGGATTCTCAGCTGATAAGACAGGCACCAGGTTTCCCACTTCAAAAAGCTGTGTCACAGTTCATCTCAGTCACTGGCATTCTCAAAAAAGAGGGTAAAAGCTACAAGGGTTTGAGGGACAAGGTGGCTTTCTGCCTTATGATTTTTCTTTTTAAATTAAAAAAGGGCTATGAACAAAACCCTTACTCCATATTAAGTTTCAAAGTGCTTTTAAAATCAGATAAAAATCTGCTTTCCCCATTTTAGGAAGGGGAAACTGGAGAAAGCTATGGAAAGGAGATGCTTGCAAAAGGTCACAAACAGAACAATGCGAAAAATAAGAGCTTTTTCCTCTTGTAGGCTACCCAGCAATGCTCTGTCCAGTATAAAACCATCCCATCATCCAGGGAATATCCAGAGCAAATCATACCTTTAAGATGAATCTTGCTGATTTAGAAATAAAAGGAGACATCAAAATTCTTATTCTTACTGTTCCTTTACTTAAAAGTTCCTATCATCTGCTAATTTAGCCCCACCTGTTGTCTCTGACAGACAGGACTTCTGATCCTCTGATCATCTTAAGGGTAAAACTTTGGTGATGTATTTCTTTCATTTGCTTCTCTGTGCTTGAATATAAACATAAATATAGTTTTCTCTTGGTGATGCAAAACAGAAAATATACAGGAGATTAAATACTACACAGTTATAGCTGCTGGAACAACTCCAGTATTCAGAATTTTCTTGGGTTCAATCTTTTTTCTCACAATTTTAACTTTCCAACATCTGAGGAAAACTATATTTGTAAAAATTTCCCTGAATACCATGACAGCAAAAAGGAGAAAGAAAGTTTTCTCCAATATCCCAGAAAGGCTGTGAAAATTAGATTGGAAGAAGTTGTGTCTTTCAGGGTATGCAGGGATCTTCCCAGCTAAAAAGTCAGCTAGTGGAAGATTTCATCAGGATAACTGAGAGAGTTACTTAGTTCTTCTCAGAAATGTTCCTCCTCCCCTCTCCCCTCCCTGAACGTGTATACACAGTCACCATCTCCTCTTCACATAATCTTTTTCAAAAGATTAGAGAGGAAGTTGGGGTCCTTTAGAAGCTCTCAGGATCCATCCTTGATGAGATGCAGGCTCCCTATCCAGACCTTCCTCATCAGTGCTGCACTTTGTAACTCTGAGAAAATGACATTAAAGACAGGTCTGAGGAAGGAAGGTCAGACCCCAGGATGGGAGAGGCAAGGCAAGATGCCCCTGCTTCTCAAAGAGATAACATATCCATTGCTTCTCAGACTTTCTTTTTATAATATCTCCCTGCAGCAGCACAATTGTACCCAGGGCCTCCTTTACAGTAACAACAATGAGGAAAGATGTACTTTATTACCCTTAAGAAGTAAATGTCATTAGTCAGTTACCATACATCTGGGCCTGCTGGAATCGGTGACTGCTCTCAGCCCACATCCAACAGTTCCTGGGTCAGTCTAAGCCAACAGCCCTCCTGCATGGTCCCAGCAGAATTTCTTTTGTCTTTACTTCTGTTGCAGCAGTTACAGACGGCACTTCACAGGCTGGACCACATAGCAGCATTACCTTCAATTCTCTTCCCTGACAAGGAAGATTGCAAGTCCCTTAACACTGTAATGAAGAAGCATTTTAAAAGAGAAAAGTGATCTTTTGAAACTTAAAATGGGGCCAAAGAGGTTTGCCTTTAGGAAAGAGCAATCCTTCAGCAAAGTGCCAAGAAGAGAGATGTCTCTGCCACTCCTGACATCCGAATTCATCCAGAATCAAAAGTAATTTTTTTATTTTCGTATCAAACTTAGAAAAAAAATTAACAGCCTGTTGTCTGCCATCCTTTTGTAAGCGTTAAATGTAAAAGGACCAGAAAGACAGAAAAATCATGAGGCTACCCTCTCCATATACTTTAAATCTAACAACCTATCTGCCTTTCCCTCATTGTGACAGTGGTCTCATTCTCTTCAAAAGCTGTTTCCATCAGTGGAGCCCTGAATTTTCTTTTATGTTGCTGTAAATCAGGGTAGAACTGTTATGATAAGTTTGAGACCTGGCCTAAGATAGATCTATTCCACAGACACAGTCATTTATTCAATTACATGAGCTCTATTTCTTTGGATGATTTTCTGGGAATAGGAGCGCATGGATTTGGAGGAAGTTCTATTTCTAAAAAGCTCAAATCCCTGGGGATCAGATATTCATAAGTCTGTAACCACTATACATTTAAACAAAAGGAACATCTTCTGCCCACAGTGAAATGTGTTGATGGCTCATTCTCACCAAATGTGGTATTTGAACATTGGTTCAAAGTGAACCACTTCTACAGCACTCAGAAAACATTGTAACAATTTTCTACATCTATAAATAAGGGGCTTGTAGTGCATTAGACTATTTTCTGGAAGTGAAAGTCTGGTCAATACTTTTGTGGCTGTTTGCTCAGAAAAAGTTTTGCCTGTGAGAGTTAAAGCAGTCGTCCCGAAAATGCTGAATTCTTTCCTCCCGTTTATTAGCATTCCAGTCAGCAAAACTGCAGACTAGTCATGCCCTACTAGTCAGACTACCTGAACACAGAGCAAATAGTTCATGACAAACTTCCAAATCTGAAATGAAGTGACTCACAATAACTGAACAAACTGAATAGCTGGCTATTCATAAATGACTTACAAAGAGAACAAAGGTTAACCTTTGGAAAGTCATTTAGTACTCATAGTTGGCCATGATCTCTTTTTTTGCCTTTTAAAATAACAAGAGTGATCAAAAAAGCAAAACAAGCCTTGAAAGACAAGCAACCTAATCTCAGAGAGATGAATCTTTAGATCATGCATGAAACACCATTGCTGGCTCGGCACAGCAATTACTTTGTACAGTCCTGTGAGAGGTGGGAGCTGTGAGCCAAAAGAAAGAAACAAGGCCAGAACCAGCACCAGCTTGCCACTAGCAGTAAAAAATGTAAAGAGGCTGCTTTAACTAGGCATTTCCAAATCCACAGGGGTCTCTCTCTGCCAATTACTCCAGCTTTCTTACTTGTATTCTACCTGGCTCTACATGGGTCTTTATGGCATATTCAGCTGAGCATCTGAGCAGTTTTTATTAGTGTAGCAAACAAAGTGTCTAAAGACTCTCACTTGTAATCTTCCACTTCATCTACCCTTTCTTCCAAAGAGACAGTATGTGTGAATTGAATATTTGAGACACTCTCGAGCATGATTCATGATTCCAGCTGACTAATACAAAACTCTTTCTCCTCATCTCTTGCATGCCTTTTCTGATGCCTTGCTTAGTGGGCAATGTGGCCTTTTCTATCTCATCCAAACCTGGCCTGAGATTCTGAAGAATTATTGGTGAATAATGATGTTACAGTTTTCATCTTTTTATAGGGAGTAATTTTTCAAATTAAAACTGTATAATGGAGGCAAAACACTTGTGATACATGCAATACTGTACCTAAACTGCACATGTGTGTGCATCCCTGCCCAAGGATGGTCTGTACCTATGTGGTGTTGTGAGGGAAGACATCGTTAAAGATCTAGACCGTTGTGGGGGTGGAATTTCACCACAAGTTTTGCAAGGGTCACCTGTCTTATTACTACAGCTACATCCATGATCAGTGAAGCAAATGATTCTGTCTGTCAGTTATTAGTACTCCCAGCGCTAGCAAAAATAAACATGTCCAAAACACTGACATCTTTTGATTTCCTTTTACATGTGTCTTAAAGGCCTCTGTCTTTGGAGTTAGTTTTAGATCAACATATTGAATGGATTTTCATTATGCATTTCCTTCTTCTTCTGCCACAGAATACAGCATTAAAAAGAGCTCAATGGGCATGATACATACAGAGAGACATATAGAGATACATAGAGATATTTAGCAAGGCTTAGCTTTGCTCTTCTCTGCTTTCATAACATGTGGAATCACGGAAATTCGATTCCTATCCCATTCAGTTTGATTCATTTCTGGGGATGGCTTTGCATTTATCTATCCAACACTTCAAAGGTTTTGGTGTAGAGGAGATGGAATGTATCCACACATCCACTTGATCAAGATGAGGCTGCACATCACCTCATTTAGGTGGTTAACAATAGCTATAGACCCTTCCATGGATCATTACCTGATCCAGTGAGTTGTGCCGTGTCAGTACACGGATTCAGCATATTCCTCTCCTGGGTTGATGAAGTATGAGAGTGATCATGAATAAATCTAAAGTCTTATAGTGTAAACCATCTTCACTATGAATGTCAGATCAAACTCCCTTGAAATTCAACAGGCAGAGTGAAGTGATTCAGTTTTATGATCCCAGACAGTTTGTTGACTGCAACATCTAACCTCTAAAAGGCCTCTTAGATGTGGCCTACTAGCAAAGCCATTTCTGAAGTAATGAGATTGAATCCTGACAGATTAAGAAATCTCAGTATTTTACCATGAGCAACACCTGGATTTGTGAAAGACACTTTGCATAAAACAAAACAATAAATCTTTCTTAACTCTGGTCTTCAGACCACTGAGAACTAAGTAATGATGAGCAGCATGTGTAGAGTTTAGATAAAAGAGGAAACTTCTTATGTTGCTGCCTATAGAGGACACAACAGAAGAAGATTCCATTCACACCATTTAATTCCATTCACACCAATTACCTGATCAAACCTTGTATTAATCAGAACACAGATAGCAAGGTACAGGTTTATTCCATGCCCTAAGAGATCTTAGCTTAAGATCCTCAAGTGGAGAAGGGGAATTAAAAACTTCCCTTAATTGTTCAGCACATTACTAATGAACATTATGGCCTTGTAAGTTTTTGGCAACACGTACTGCTGGGGTATTATTTTAAACTTTGCTACCTAAATCACACAGCCTACTGTTTCAAAGCAATTTTGTTCCCTATCCTAAGTATTAGCTCAAGCACTAACAAAGTGGACCATGGAGGGCTGTGACAGAGATGGCGTGTGGGCAGTGCTTTGCTAATTTGACCTCTCTTCACAGAAATGAGAGGAAACTGTGATCTGAAGTTGACATTTCCTTAGAACATCGCCCAGCTTTCCTAACACTGGGACCACAATTCACTGATAACAGGGCTTTGAAGTAACTGGAACAGAGCCAGGAAACATTGGAAGTATTCTTCAGAGAATATCTGTTTCAGATTACCCCAATTTATAGTAAGCCACACATGCTAACTTTAGCATTTCTTCTGCCTTTAAAGCTTTTCGTCTTCTGGATGATTGATCTTGAACCTTTTCCTTTGGCTCAGCACAGTAACATTTCTTGTCCAAACACTGCATTCCTACTTGGCATCCAATTTCTTCCCCACCGTGTGTCAGTAAGTTCACTTATCTTTCTCATCCTCTGACCCACATTAACTTTTGTAAATATATGATTTTGCTGGATTTGAAGCAGAACCTGTGGCAAACATTGCACTGAATGTGGCTAAGCAATTGCTTGTTGTGGTTCTTTATTCTGTTCATTCACACCTGCAGTACTGAGTATTCCAGTTCTACACATCCCCTCCTTGCCGTCAGAGGCAGCAGAAAGATAACTCATAGGCAGGAATTTGGTTTTCCTAGTCCCATTTGAATTCAATTGGAGTTGTACCTCTAGCTTTTACAGCACATAATGCAAATCAATAGAAGCAGCTCTGGAGGGCAAACCACTTGTTGCTCTGGATCTGACATCCACCTTTTCCTCATTCTAAGTCTATCCTGACCCCAGGTACTGAGTGTTCATTTGCAGCCACATGGTTTTTTGTGCGTGTCTTCCAATCCGGTTTCATACAAAAAGAAACCAGATCATGAGCATCACAACCCTGTGCTGCTGCAAATCAAAGCTCAGCAAGAGGTGATGTCTAGTGATTTTCTTCTGATCCAGGCTGTAAGACCAGTACAGAAGCACCATTTAATTCTTCAGAATTATTGGCTGAAAAGGGTGCCAGAGCAATCATCCCACACAGCGAAATGCAGAGCAGTTACAACAAGGGGTGGCTCTGCCAGCATCCCTCTCTTGTCCGGCCACTGTAGAATGTCCATGGCTCTGGCTGAGCATCTCTGAAACAAAGCATGATGTTCTTCAAGCCTGACCCTCACTGTCCAGCCCAGCCATGATTTCTAGGGCATGAATGTTGATAGCCAGAGCCCATCAGGTCCATCTGATAAGTCAGATGAACAAACAATGCCAGCATGGTTTAACGTCTAACCCATGGTGTAAAAGTCTGTAACCTGCTATGAAGTTCTGAGACACCCTTTTGCCTCTTCCCCAGTTAGAACTTAACAGCAGTCAATGTAAGGCAGAGCAAGAAAAGTGGATAGCAGGCTCTTCTACCATCAGGCACTTGTGTTGGAAAGACACTCAGCATTTTCACAAATTCTTAGTTTCAACACATCATATAAAAACAATGACAGTAGTAATCCATATAAAAATCTCCCTTCATTGTCAAGTACAGCAAAAAAAGTCTGCTTTCCAATAGGAAGAAAGTATTTCCGTTTATCACTATTGCAGATAGCTCAGTGTGCTTTGAAATCCAAACAAAGTCACAACTAGGAGTTGTTCTCCCAGACTCTTACATTTTGGATTGTTGGGTTTAGGCCTGTCATCTATTGATTCTGATAATTCACTCTGTCAGTAGTAGCATAAAAAGATTAACTGGAATGGTAGGAAGACCAGCTCGTTCAGTGGTGAGGGAGGGACCATACACATGGCAGATGGTTGCTTGTTGATCTTCCTCACAAGCCATGAAGAAAGCACAGACAAAAAAGAAATCACTCATCCATTTGTGCATCCCTCTAACACCAAGGCTTGTGTGCACTGCAGTCAGGAGCTGCACTATGTTGGCCACTGCCTGATGCTGTCTGGGAACCTGGCAGTTGTCTGGAAATCTAAGAGAATCTTTCAAAAGGGGAAAATCTACATATGGTTTGGGGGAAAATAACAAAGCCAAACCAAAAACACCAAACAAAAATGTCCAGAGAGCTCCAATTAAATCTTAGTGCTGCCATTAAACAAAAGACGGCCTCACATACTTCCCTGAACTAGGACTAATTCCCCATGTTTCCTACACTTCAGCCATCTCCTTCTTATGTAAAATACTGTTCTTACTAGTTTGGGGGATTTCCTTTGCAAAAAGTTACTGCTGCACATGAATACAGATATTCACCCAAGCGCATAAGGCCAGTAAACCTTGGGAAAGCACAACTGCCCTGCTGTTATCATGTTTTTGTCTCATTCTCTTCTTCTTTAGACTATGATTTCACAAGAGGCTGCCTCCTGAAATTTTTGAGTTTCCTTTGCTGTCACGAGAACAGCCAAAAAAGTAATAATTTTGGAAAAGACAAAATTTAAGTGAATATATTTTCCATACTGAAGCAACATTTTGAGACCAAATTTACCTACATTTATTTTCAGTGAAAGAATGTCTGTCTGATGCACTTTATTTTGAATGGAATAAATATCTAACTACAAAAATGTGATGGATGAGAACTGACCTCACCAAAAAAACTGCAAGTCTTTCATTTCCAGTTGACCTGACACAATGTTTTTTCCTTCCATTTTTCGGTTCAAATGTAATTGTTCAGACAGTCATTTGGCCGAAGACTTTACCATTTTTAAAGAAAAAAATTCACTTGGCTATCAAAAGCAGTTGTGGAGGCAAGCACTCCTGTTGGGACAGACACCCACTGAGACAACAGGTACCTTACAAACATGAAATGCATTCTCTAGGGTGACTTAAAAAGTTCAGAAAAAGGTACAGACTGTCCTTCTTCCTGATTTCGATTGCCATCAACTACATTTTCCTAATTGCATCAATTGCAGCACCTGAAAAGTAATTAATGACAATCAGAGACTGCTATTACATCGCAGTCAAAACGACAATTTAGCATTGAGACACATTTGCAGGACTTCCTGTTCAAATTGCCTGAATGAAGGCAAACCAGTGCTAGAGAAGAAATGGAAGGCTCCAGGAAACTGGCATGTGTCCGCTTCATCCCGGTGGTCTCGCTTCGCGCTGTGTGTGGAACAGGGTAAATTTCTGTGCATTAAAGTCAGTGAAATCTTACTCAAACTTACATCCCAGAATTAAACTAGCTTCTAAATTGCAAAAGAACGTTACTAATGATGACAAGCTTCCCTCTCTGCACTTAACCCACTCTTTTCAGAAGCTACCATCCAGCATGTGGGGACACCATAAACTCCCCAAGCACCATGGTGTCAAGGCAGAGAGCAGCGGTTTCACTAAGGTCACACAAAGGTTGCACGTGGAAGGTGAAAACGGAGCTGAGTTCTCCCGTGTCCCACTAAAGAGCTTTGACAGCAGACCATCGTCTCTCACTCCTCTGTAATAAATGATGTTTCCTTGGTGGGGAACTGCCCAATCTGACATCATTAGCAGATCTGGAATTGCTAAAAGGTTTAGGGCTTCAGCATGTTTTGCTTTTAATTGAGCATGAAGCTGACTTGGCAATAATACCAAAAAGAGCCTTACACCCAAATAAAATCTGTTTGGATTGGCTGGTCTTCATGAAGTGATTCAGAACAACAAAGCTGTACCTTCTTTCTTCATGTCGGCACAGTTGTCAGGACTAAATATTGCAGGCTGCATGTCTTCGAATGAGATTAATTGCACAATCTTTGCTAAAGTGCAAAGCATTTGAAATGCATCTTCTGTGGGAAGAAAACAAATGGATCAACCCTCCTCCCCTTTGAATCTATTTGGATCATTATAAAAACAGATAAACTGCTGAGTAGGAGACATAAGTAGGGTCATTCTTGCAGGCAAGTGTGCTTATGTCATGTTCACCCTGGGTAAAACTAATATATCCTCATATGGCTTTGGAAAGATTTCTTCTTGGTTCCCAAAACGAACAGTTGACAGTTGATGAGAGCAATCTTTAAAAATAAAAGCACATTTTTACATTTAGGAAAATAGCACATCAATCCCTGAACTTAAAATCATCTTTAACAATCATTTTTCCAGTGAACATTTTTCTTGCTAGAGCATGCCACTCTCAATAACACATGCTTTTGAAGATCAGAATTCTACAAATACTGAAAGACCTTTCCCCCATTCCCACCTGACTCCTGGCTCCCCATGAAACATTCCCCATGCTCCATCAGGTGCAGGCTTCAGTTTCCAGAATGTATATTATCCATAATTGATTTAATCCCTCAGCATTGAGAACTGTAACTGCATAATAAAATAAATGGGTCATGTCTGTTTCTTGTTCTCCTCACGCCCTTGATATATGCATTTCACACAGATGACAAAGACGTTTCTACTGTAGCATCATCAGATTTATTCAGGAAGAGCCCAGTCCTGCTACATGGTAGTTTTACTGCTCATTTCAGCAAGAGCACGGTCCCAGTCTGCAACTTTATGTCTAATGGAGCATTTTCACAGAGGTTTCAACCCATCTGTGAGGTGCCTTCAAAAGGGGTGCCTTGCCTTTTCCCTATGAGAGTTCTTGTTGACATCTCTGTACAAATTCCAGCAACAGTGTGGCCCTGCAATCAGCCAGGCCAATCATCTAAGAGGAGAGAATAGAAGCTCTGCCAAAAAAAAAAAAATAAAAAAAAAGAGGTGGAGTCTTTTTAGCCAGATCATCTTGATGCATGATTGCTATTGCCAAAGCAATGGATGGGTGTGAGCACACTGGCAAGAGTGGAATAGTCACTTCTCTTACAGCTTGAAGTCAACTCAACCTTGCTGGGTCATCAGCAAGAAACATATCTTTCAGATGTACTGGGCCACATCCTTCGCTGATAAATCAACAAAGTTAGGTCATCACTAGAGATGTCTGGACCGGAACCAGCTAACAGTTTGTCCTGTTATAGCCAGTCTCCCCCTGAAGCTGAATATATTAGGTAGTTCTCCAATAAAAATGAAATATATCCTCACCATCAGTCACTCCTGTTTTCAGAGAGGGCAAAGCAAGAAGATGTATTCTTAATCACATGCCTGACATGGCAAAACACATCGTGCTTATCTGTTCGTCTGCCCACAGTTGTGACTCAGCTGTGATTATGACTCTTCCCCTGAAATAGCAATTCCATCTATCATTATCATCACTATTATTACTGCACTTTTTTTTAAATGGCAATAGCATCTATCTTTGTGGAATGTAAGAAGGCTGTTTTACTTTTGATATTAAAAAGTTATTTTGCAAAGTAAACATTGGCTGAACCTCAGAGTTGGTATACTGTTTAGGAATGCAGCCTCGCACAAAGCCAGAGGCTTTTCAGGGTGTTAAAAGAAACCTCAGGCATTGAAGTCATCCCCAGGAATCAGATGAAAACGATGTGTACATGTGTCAAAATGCCAACTTCAACTGTGTGAATATGTCAACATGATTTGAGCTGGTAGGAAGGCAGGAGCTGTTTGGAACAATAAAAAGCACTGTTTAAAAGGCTATTTTCTAAAATGGATTAACTGCATTAAAAAAATAACTTGAAAAGGTAACACACAAAAAACAAGATAAAAGGAAAGTTGAAATAGAACTTAAGAATGAGTCCCTACCGCTGCTTTTTCAAACAAAGTTAATAATTATAAGCACACCAAAAAGTAGTCTGGAATGTCATACACTTTGCTCGTTTGTAATTAAGACTTCAATGTTCTCCTAATTTGTACTTTGTTGCACATCCTTTGTTTCCAAGTTGGAAAGTCTCACCAGCTGTCCCAAGCTGATCTTATAGCAGATCTTGTTGGGAAGAAGCAATCATTGCTTATAGGACATAATCTTTACACTATAAAATCTCCAGACCAAATCAATATTTTTCTTTCCACAACTTAACTACTCTCTCCAGCATTACAAGAGATTGTTCTCCTTACCTTAAACATAATATGGAATCGTGGCAAAACCTAGTTCTGTCCTGGCAGGTCATGTCTGTCTGGTGCTCAGAGACCCTGTGTGCCTTTGCAGTGCTGGACCCAGTCCTGCTATTCAAGACCTGGAGAGGGAATAGAGAAGCTGGAGAGGAAGAGGAGCTAACAGCACTGCCGCAGTCTCAGGTGTCTTTGCATAATTTGGCATCTCAGCTAGAAAACCCAGAAGAAATGAAGAGATAAAAGGACAATCTGTTAGGCCTTCAGAGTGAGAGTCAGGCAGAAAATGGGAAAGAAAGGCATAGGAGACAGCTTTTCAGTAAAACTATTAGGAACAAGAAATATTTTGATTCTGAGTTACTGTCCCAGTGCCTTAAGGGCCATGG
>VZRJ01010517.1:89082-114996 GCA_013397565.1 Ptilonorhynchus violaceus | reverse complement strand
CCTAGAGCAGGTGACACAGGAATTAATCCAGGGGGGTTTTGAATGTCTGCAGACGCGGAGACTCCACGACCTCCCTGGGCAGCATGTTCCAGTGCTTGGCCACCCTCAATGTAAAGGAGTTCTCCCTCATACTGAGGTGGAACTTCTTGTGTTTTACTTTATGGCCATTGCTCCTCGCCATGTCAGTGGGCACCACTGAAAAGAGTCTGGCACCATCCTCTTGACACTCATCTTCGAGATATTTGTATGCATTAATGAGATCCCTTNCCACCCTCAATGTAAAGGAGTTCTCCCTCATACTGAGGTGGAACTTCTTGTGTTTTACTTTATGGCCATTGCTCCTCGCCATGTCAGTGGGCACCACTGAAAAGAGTCTGGCACCATCCTCTTGACACTCATCTTCGAGATATTTGTATGCATTAATGAGATCCCTTTGTCTTCTCTTTTCTAGACTAAACAGGCCCAGGTCCCACAATCTCTCCTCATAAGAGACACTCCAGACCCCAAATCATCTTTGTGGCCCTCCATTGGACCATCTCCAGGAGCTCTTTGTCTCTCCTGTCCTGAGGAGTCCAGAACTGGACACAGCACTCCAGATGTGACGTCACTATGCTGAGTAGAGAGGCAGGGTCATGTCCCTCACCCTGCTGGCCACACTTTCCCCAGTGCACCCCAGGATACCATTGGCCCTCCTGGCCGCAAGGGCACTGCTGGCTCATGGTCAACTTGTCATCCACTGAGATTCCCAGGTTTTTCTTTGCAGAGCAGCTCTCTACTAGGTCGGCCCTCAGCCTGTGCTGGTACTTGGGGTTATTCCGCCCCAGGTGCAGGACTTTGCACTTGTGCTTTTTGAACCTCATTATGTTTCTCTCCACTCAATTCTCCAGGCTCTCCAGTGACCTGTGATGACCGTGGCCATTTCCTGTGACCAGACACAAACAGAGTTTCAAAGCTCACACTGAGACATTTGCTGCCCCAGGACGTTCGTGTTTCTGAAACTTGGAAATCTTACACCCAATCCAATCTTAAAACCACCACCCTAAGGCTGTGCTTCCATCCTCCTCTTGCCTTGCAGGCCCCACTAAGAGTGATTTTGGCAGTTTTGGTCCAGTAAGCAGAAAGGCCAATGAAGCCTCTTGCAGTTTTACAGCTCATGATGTGTAGCAATAATCTGCTCAGAAAAGCACTACTTAAAGTTCCCTCCTTCATACGCTGGATGGGGAAAAGATGAGCACAAAAATAAAGAGTGCAATATAAAAGGCTCACAAACTTAAATCACCATATCCTATTCACTTACAGGCATTCGGTATTTCTTTGCCTTGCAAAAAGCAGTGTATGTGGCTATAGCAAAGTTAGAATGGCATTCAGCCACTGTTGTCACAAAGACCACTACAGTATCTTAGCTAGATAATATCCAGGCTTCTATTCTACAATTAAACAACACAAAACCCCTATCTCAAATCATATCTATTTGCTAGAGTTTCTGCTGATAGTTGTAGGGTTGCTGCTTTAAAGGGTACATCAGCTTAGCTATATCAGATTTGAAGGATTCATTCACAGAAAGGTATGATAAGACATCTTTTGAGGAGAACTGCAGAAATGAGCTATTCAGATCAAAGTAGATTGCTTGGGGAAAGATACCTTAGAATCATGCATGGTTTTGAGAGGGGACTGACAACTATTGTGTGCAGTCAGGTGCTAGCAAAAAAAGCCTTCTATTTGACTGTTCTGCATCATTCCAGAGCACTACTTAAAAAGAGAATAAATAAGAGGTCCTAGAGTCTGAACTACCACTTAGTTTTTCTTTGAAGCTATTTTTCCAGGCATTCTAGTTTAAAGAGTAGAAAGCTTTGAGAAAACCAGACTGACAAAAACACATGAAGTACACTCAATTGTCAGTATTACACAGCAACCTCAAAGCAGGTTTGAAAGTTCAGGTCAAACAACAAAACCAGAAAAGATGCTGAAAGGTTGGAATAAAAAAATATGATGCTGAAAGGAGAAGCAATAAGTGGAAGTGTTTCTAGAACCACAGAAAATAAAGTTTTACTACTTTACTACTTCTTGCTCAGGGCTCTTCTACTTTTGGGAAGAAACAATCCAAAGGAAATACAAGGATTTGAATTGTGCACCAGTTCTTTACCAAAGCAGAACAGCTGTTTGATTAATGTGATTTTAGGCTGAGTCATAGACAGTTTATGAAATTTGCAGGAAAATCCCTTTTTCAGATCCCAAACCTGATGCCATTGACAATGACTCAGTTGGGTAACAGCTTCAGCAGCTTTGTGCTACACTGCTGTTGCTTTGTTCATAGGCTGTCACTCTCCTGCTGATTTCTTGTGACTGCTGTTTTTAACCACATTTACTAATGGCAGTCCTGACAGCAAATAACGAAGCCTTCCTCATTTCCACAGTCCAAGTCCTAATTCAGGGTTCTGCTTTTAAAGCCACAATTTGATGTGCAGTCAACCGTTGCTGGGACTGTGTGTTATCCTGTCAGCACAGTCTGACTTCCCATGTTCCAGCAGAATTTTGCTTGCTGGAAAAATAGAAATGCTTTGTCAGATGCAGTCAATTTCAGCTGAAGCAAATATAGCAGCTATTCTTGGCTATAAGGTAGCATTTGAGGGAGGACCATGTTAACCCTAAGAAATTTTACCTGCCTTTCCTGCCCCAACTGCAAGAATTAGTAAAGGAATATAATCACAAAACACCAGCAGTGCAGGAACTGCTACTGCTATACCCAACCACCTCGAGTACAGACTTTATGAACTTACTGCTTATTTTCAGTCATAATAAGTGATCTCCAAATCTTAAATACTCTCTTTTGGATGCCAAAAACTGTTTTGATTCATTTCATTGAAAACTGAAATGTGATCTTTTACAGATTTAGCTTTCCATTCTGTTGTCCCTTTCCACTTCAGAGAAGAGATAAACTTGTCCCCTAATGCAGCAGTATCAGACCACAACCCACTAAATAGGACAGACTGAAAGTGTCTAGCACAATTTTACACACAGCTGTTGGATCTGTGTTACTGAGTCTAATAGTAACAATGAGTTTAGTTTAGATAAATGTAGTGCTGAGTCTGTTGTCAGCAAAACTGGATTTGATACGGTTTGTTATAATAACCTGTATAATTGTACCATGCTTCAATGACAGTTTCTAACAGCAACATAGGCCATGCTAATAACATGTTCACTCAGAAATCTGGGAAAATTGAACTAAACTGATGCCCAGGCACTGTTTTTAATTCCTTCTCACATACTCAGTGAGGTGGCTTAACAAATATCACTGTATTGGATATAAACCAAAGAGTATAACCACAGACTATTTTGAATCCTCCTGCAAGTTCTAGGTAAAGGAGCTGCTATGTTTGCTCATTTTTCCTGCCATAAAAACCTCATCTCACACCTGCACTTCTCCAAAGCAGAGGCTGGTGCCTTCCCTGCTGGGCCACACGGTTGCATCCAACCTGCAGCAGACTGAGCAGCATTACAAGCTGCTCTGTCCTTTGCAAGTTGCTCCCCCCAGTAGTGCTCTGGCTCTGTTAGCTGCCTTAGCTGCCTGCTGCCCTTCAGCTACCTGCTCCTGCTCTCCAGTCCGCCTCACTTTTCAGCACAGTGTCATGAAGCACATGGTTACATGCTATCCCTACTTCCTCAAAGGAGACTTCTCAAGCAGACATCCTGTTTTTGATGCCAAGCCTATAACCCGTAGCTGTCAGGGTACCATTGTCCAAAGTCAGGGTGAAAACATAAATGGTCACACTTACTTGGCCTGGTATTATATGCACAGTTCCAGTTAAAAAATTTCCACCAATAATGGAATTCCCTAGACTTGACACAAATAAACACTAGCCTCCATTAAGAATCCTTTCCAGTGAAAGTTACTCTCTGCTAATCTTTTTTATATGGTTGTGTGATATCAGAACACCTGTAATTTTTCTCCTAGTTAATCCAGTATTACAGGCCACAGGGGTAAAGCCTGTGGACTGTTCAGCAGACATTTTGTGTGTAAGGACTTCATCTGACCTCAAAAGACTGACATTGTTGTGTCTTCTTGTCATGGTTTGACCCGGTGTGAGACAATTTGATTGGTTAAAAACAGGTAAAGGACAGTTCTATGAGCCATTTAGTGTTCCTGTGACGTCTCTGTGAAAGAAACGTTAAAAAAAAAAACCTAGGAAGTGATGCAGGACTCCTTCACTTCCTCTCTTGCTCCCTGCTGACCACCAGCAAGGGAGGGGCTTCCCCTCCACCCCGGGGCCCCAGCCTGGGGGGCCGGCGGGGGCAGCCGGCCTCGCCCCACACTGGTCCTGTGCCGTTCCGGACCTGAGAGGAGCTGGTCTGATACCATCTGGACCAAGGCCCAGTCAGAGAAGCAGCTAAGCTGAGCCGAGCCAAGCTACGTAGAGAGAAAGCCAAGAAAGCCGAGAAAAAAAACCCACTTCTTTCGAAGGTGTACTGGTGAGATCGAAGAGTGACCTTGTTTTTAAGATAAGAAATTATTAGCAGCCAAAAGACTTACTAAAAATTTGGATGGCTGCCAGTGGAGAGAGGCGAACGGGGGAGGCCCGGGGAAGCAAGCCTTACAGCTGCACTATCTTAGCGGGAGCATGTAGTTGTTATAGATACTTTTATAGGCATTTTCTGCAAATATTAACCTCTTCTCTAAGCTACAGAGAAAGGAAAGCAGTCACGTGAAAGACTAAATATGGAGGCCAGCAACCAAATGGAAGAGAAGACAAGGAGTGGCAGGAAATGCCAGAGAAGCCATCTTTACTGGCACCGGGATCCATTTTTTTTTCTGTGAGCTGTGCTGTGTGATCTGGAGTAATACCAAACTGTGTTTTTCTTTAAATCGCAATAATGAGCCATGGCAGAGTGAGAAATCTGCAGCCTAAAATAAGAACATTTTTATGTTGTGTGCAGATGAAGCTTGCAGCCTTTGGAGATTATGAGTAAAGCAGTAGCCTGTTGCCTTTGATGCCTTTAGGCTGGAAAGACTTACTCTTAAAATGTTTAACCCAAACAGACTTTTCTTGTGACCCACAAACTGCAGAGTGTTTGTGGGAGAGAAGATACACCACTGCAGAAACGTGGGCGGGCTGTGGTGTTTCTGAAAGGTTTGGAACCATACTGAAGATACTTCTTTAGGGAACTGTCTTCCATGGGATGGATCCCCCTACACTACAGAAAGAACTCTCTTTATCCTAGGAGGTGGCAATAAGAACTCTTAATCATAACATCAGAATGTCATATTTATGTCCTTTGCGTGATCAGTGGGAAAGATTAAAATGTATGGGGGGAGAATGATATTTGTATATTATGCCTTAATATTTTTCATTCTTTCTTAGTAGAGTTAGCAAATAAATCATTTAATCATTTCCAAGTTTGCAGCCTGTTTTTTCCTGTCTCTTCTCCTCTGAAGAACTAAGCGTGGGAATCTGGAGTTTGCCTCCAGGTTAACCTATGACACTTCTATAGTTTTAGTGGAGCTGTTTGTGCATTACAGCATTTTCTGGTGGAACTTATTCCCCCAGCTTCTTTGAAAGGCTTTAGATTCAGAGAGGACATGAGTCACCACGTCTTCGTACACCAGCATTAAAATTTCAGTTGACTGCTCAGCTGGCTCAGCTTTTACTTAGCTATGAGTTAATCAGTGGCCTTCCATAACTTTTCCTTGATATGTCAATATTTAGATCCAATGATCATTCAGATCTTCCAGTTTTCAGTTTAAAGCTTAAAAATCACAGAGAACAAAATAAAAAGTTGTGTTTTTAATGGGCTTACAAATTCAAAAGCTTAAAAGGCTACTGCTACTTCCAAAACTAATAAGTATTCTATTTTTTTGTTGCAATACCTGCTTTTTAAAGCAAAATGTTGAAGAGAAGCATAAGAGCAAACAAGATACAGAATAGATATGAGGGTCAAAGGACAAACAAGATACTGAGAAGTCACGAGTCCTTCTGAAAACCAATCACAGGCCTTAAACCCTTTTCTAACCCTTAAAACACAATCGTCCCTTCTTGTCGGCGACTGAGAAGTGGACTCAGCTGGGTGCAAGCAAAGCCCACTTTATTCCAGGCAACAATGCCTTTTATACTGTTGTACAAACAATTAACTACCGGTTTCATAACCCCCTGTCCTCCCCAGCAGCACAACGTCTGGCATACAATGTCCTTGGTCAGCATTCTGTTACATGTTAGCAGACAGGAGTGAGGTTTAAGGAGTCACCTTCTTGTCAGGGTGTCGGCTCACACCTTACTCTGCATACTTATCTTTCCCAAGGCTTAACATTTACCAAGGCTAAGAGATCACTGCTGCTATCTACATCTCCAGGGGCTATTGCCCCAACACCTTCTTTTTTAGATCAGTGACATGGCCCTCTAGGTTTCTTGAAGTAGTCAGGATCACTTCTTCATTTGCATTGGAATAGATATTAGAGCAAACCTGTGCCTGTACTTGCCATGTCTGCACACCCTGCCACACCTCTACCCCACAGGTGCTTGTGCCATGATAGTGATTCAGTCCCTATCTACCTAGGGAGATAAAAACCAAGAAACATCAAACATCTGTACAAAAGGAAAAACTGTGTGATGTTTTCCAAACCAGGGACTGTGACCAAACCCAAGATCCCTAGGACTCCATCTTCACACCTTCATCAGCCTTATTGTAGTTGCCATTGGATCTCCCTGGTGGGTCTCTGCAGTCAAAGATGAGCTCACCTGCCCCAGCACTCCTGCATTTTCAAGGGAGAAGTGCGAGGGCTGTAGTATCACGTCTCACCACGAGATGGTAGGTGTTTCCTGATGGTTAGAGAGGAACAGGCTTTTAATAGACCTTTGAGCTAGTGAACTCAGCTTCAGAGAAAGCAGAGGCAAAAGTAAATTACGACCAAAAAATCTGTTCATGGGATTGCGAATGAACTAAAGTAGGGGAAGCTCACATTTATTGGGTGCAAAGATGAAAATAAATTCTCAATTTAGACACAAGATATTATTGCTACTGTAAGGCTTTGGGTTAAGGAACTGGCTCTTTCTGTTAACAAACTTTTTAGTTGTGTAAATATCTTTTATGTCATCATCAACATGAAACTTTGGTTATTTCTTCAGACAAAAAACGTTCCCAAATTAAATACTGGGTGATTTTGAAGCAAGTTCATAATTGAATAAAAAAGCACTTTCATGTGGATGTATAAAGTTGTGTATCCATCTCACACTGCACACAGATACACAGAACATGTTTATTATCCAAATTACTAACGCATTAGTTCTTGCTTCTGGACTTCCTCAAAAAAAGATGAAAGATGTAATTAACTAAGATTTTCATGCAAGGAAACTACTTCTGTATATATAACAGAAGGAAAAATAAGTTAATGCCATAGAGATTATTTCTCACCAATTACTTCTGACAGAAGCTACTTCTTTCTCATCTCTTCTATAATTTTAATCTTCATCTTCATACCACTGTGAAAGCCAGTAAACAAAGCCTGAAAAAATCCAACAACCAATATTCTCAATGTTGGAGTTGAAAAAGGCCAAAGCCAACCTTGCTAATCCCATCCTAACAAGAAGGCACTGCTCTATCTTTCTCATTTAGGAATCTCAGGTGACTCTCATTACCACAATAACAAATATACATTTCCCCAAATGACCTGCCTTTGAAATCAAGAATCACTGTTTTACAAAGGTAAGATAGAGATCTAACAAGCTAGTAAGCATGTCCAGCTGTTAATTGTCCTCTGCCCCCAACAGGGTAATAGCAAGCCTTCCCCAAAGCTGTTAACTTCTCTTTGCCATCAGTTTCTTGTAAGATGGAGTCAGTCCCAGTCCTTGGCCAAAATACAGGCAAATACCACAGACTGCACCTTTCTGAGTAAGTTCTTTTAGTGCTGTTGATATTCAGCCTGTCTGACCAGTAGATCCATACCTTCCCTATCCACTTAAGGCCAACTTGATGACCACAGCCATGCAATCAAGACTAGGTGAACTCAGGGACCAGGAAAAACACTTTTCTGTCAAAACAGGCAACAAACCCAAGTCCTTATTTGATGGTGCTCTGCCCTTCTGTCCAAAACTGAACCAAAATTTAAACTTTACAAGATATATTGAAATTAGTTGTGAATAACTAATTGCTTTGCTTTCATGGACAGAAAAATATGATCTGCTGTAAAAATTACACAAGCAGGCTGCTCTTTATTATAAATGCCATGCACTTTCTTTGACCTTGTTTAAACAATTCCGCTTTCTGACAAATAATTTCCAACTATGTCTGGCCACAAGTCAACAGTATTACCCTAGCTTAAAAAACCATAAGGCAGGATTTACATTTTTTCCTCTTGCTAACAGCTTGACTTGGAACTGTGGGCGGCCTTTAGAGACAGTGAAAAATATGCAGTCTCTTGCACTAAGCAGTGCCCAGGCCAACCTGCAGCTCTCCATTTTTCAGCAGTGTTTCAGGAAGAAGTCTGGTTTACAGTTCCTGTTCAACTTATTCTGAAGCAAGCATCTGAGACCATGCCGACTATCCCTATCTCTTAAAGTAGGCTTCCAGAGGACAGTCCCAAACTCATCCTGCATTTCTCTCCACAGATCCAAGGGAAATGCATGCAGAGAGGAAGGCAACCCTGCCACCATTTTGCTGGGGATGCCCCAAAGTTGACTTCACAGCAAAACTAGGTTCTCCTGGAGCACAGCACTGTAAGTTTGCCATTGAAGAACAGTTATTAAGCTCATTATATCTTAGATAAGGTTGCAGGAATGAAATAATACAGTGGTTTGGGCAGCTTCATAGAAGCTAAAGTGGATGACAAAGGTCACTGATCATCCTGCAGGTACAGAGACAGCAGGCAAAAAACTGGAAATCCCTAAAGGGAGAGCTGGTCTTATACAGGAACAGGAGAAAGATATAACAAAACTGATAGCCTAGTAGAGCCTTTTTAGTGTCCAGGATCAGACTGGTTATTAATTCAGGAAGATCGCACCCAGTATATATTTCATACCTCTCTCTAGTCAGTAACTCAGCTGCAAGTTTCTAGATGAACATCTTTGTTCATCATCTTATCAAAATTAACTCATTTTTCATATGGAAAAGATTAAAAAAATGCATCTTCCTTTCTTGAACAGCAGTATCTGTTGTAAACGTAAGTGCTTTAAGGCGCCATGAATTTCATATATAAGATATATTTTAGAGAGTACAACCAATTGATAGTTCAGTAATTCCAAGGTGACTGGTGAGAAGGAAAACAGCTGTTTCCCTAGCTGTAATAAAAACAAATACAATAAAGTTAAACATTGACAATCTATATTTCTTCTAAAAATAGTATACATTATAACAGAAGATGTAAGAATAAATTGAACACTCAGAACCAATATCTTGTAAACAGATATAAAATTAAACAAAGAATGTGTACATCTCCACTTATGCCATACAAAGAAGAAAAAGAAAAAGTATTTCAAGTATAGTAATGAGTAATCCAGTGTGTGGTGAAGTTTAAGACTAACATTTTCAACCTTCAGAGCTGAATTTATACAGAATCCACCTAAGAACTCTCCATAGCAGCCTTATTTCCATCAGGCACAAATTCTTGCAGCTGACATTGACTTTTCAAGAGCTTCAGGGATCACACTTTTCTTCACAAGACAATGGAGTTTCTTCAAAATTTTACAATTTTTGGCCAGAAAACAGGAGAAGGGGTAGGTTTCAGTTGAACACGTTGATTCAGGAAAGCTGCTGCCTCATTTCGTATTCCCATTCTGTTTCTTAGATGAGAGTTCCAGCTCCTGGCTGGACTGGATCTACCACACACATATACCTGTGGCATGTTCCGGGGGGGAAATGCTATAGGCATACATGCCAGCACTCATCACTCAGAAGAACAACTTAACCTACGATCCTGAATCTGCCACAGCAGTAGTCCCCAAAGCTGAATCTAGAGTATCTAACTAAAGACAGAAGATTATTTGTGAAAAGTTACAAGTTGACAGACATCTATTGGGAAAGCCCAGTTCCTAGAAGAGGACCTTGAAACATTTGAACTGCAGCCCCAAGAAGATACAGCAGTAAAATTTCCTCCTTAAAACACAGCTGGAAAACTAGAGTTCTAAAGAGTAGCAGCTTTTTTTGAGGAATGGTTAAAAAAAATTATTACAAATTCCAGTCTTTTCTAAAAAAACTAAAAATTGCAACCTCAAATTTAGGTCAAACTTTTCACCTTGAAACAAGATTTTCAGCTTCTTGAAGTCACTAAAATAAAGTTATGTCACCCCAGAACTAGTGCCTGACATCGAAAATGTTAGTCTTTACTTCCAGCTCCTCTGTAACCATATCACTCAGATATATAGTAGAGTATTACTAGAGGTCCCTTTTCAATCTCTTACAGTAAGAAACTCAGTATACAACATTAGATTTCCCTCAGCTTTGCTACTAATTCTTAGTTATTTCTACTCGAGAAAAGTAAACAGTGTATCAACCTGCACCCCATTCTAGTTTTGCCCCACATCTTGACCAGTGCTTTGGTATATACACCTATGTACATACTAGTATTGTCTGAGATGTCAGAAGAATGGTAGGAAAAAGACCAATTTCTGAAACATTTAAAATGTAAACAGTGTAATTCAGAGTATCAAAATACTTTAAAAAAAAAAATCAGTCTAAACCACTGTAAGTGCTTTAATAACCGTCCACCTGGCTTGTAGGTGAATTTACTGGTTAATTTTCCATTAGAGTGGCTTTAATCAATACATAGTGCTAGTTTCACACAGGTGTGCAACTGTCTTGGTGTGGGAGAGAGAGTAGGTCAACCCACAGGACTGTAAGGAAAACCACAGCCTGTGAAAAGGGAAGTTATAGTCAATACTAACAATACCCTGTGGTGCCATCATCTTGCACTGCAAAGTGAGAGGCATTTGATATGTACTCAGAGTGTATGCTGTCTTTAAACCTTTGGAAAGTAATTTTAAGCATAGAGTCTTTTAATTGGTTCTTTTGGCCCCTACAGGGTTGAAAAGTCTCTCAGAATTGCATGATTTCTTCTTAGGGTAAATATATCCCCTATGATGTAGTAGCGTGTGAGTAATTATTTTGTTTAACATCTGTTATTGTTTAATGTCTATTCTTGTTTATAAAAGAGACTTAAAGCTTAATTTGCTCAAATGTGATGTTGGAACATTCAATTAATTATAACACGCAAATCCAAATTGCTGCCAGGAACGCTGAGGTGTACCTGTGCTGAAAACAGTGTCACAAAGCTTAAAAAACAACTAAAAAGGAAGAAAAAGGTTACACCTCATCTTGTACTAGGTAGAACATACAAAATTGTGGAAGGGCTGCCAGTAAGGCCAAGAGACTTGCCTTCTAATTGTGGCTTTCCCAATAGCAACAGCACACAACTGATATGGTTCACAACTGCTGCAGTAAAACAAGTCATCTGGCTCTTTCATTCCTCTTCTGTTTAGGAAGGCTATGAACAGCAGCCAAGAAACTGAAGGCATTTTCAGACTCAAGAACACAACCTGGATGATTCCATCCACTTTTGGAAGGTTATCTTTGCAACCCTGAGGGCACAAAGCATACATTTGTGTATACAGTAGATAAAGCTTACGTAGTATACAAACCCTCAGTACAGGCTTTCTCTCTCTTGCAAGGGAAACTTCCAACGTATTAGTGGCAGCTAGTCCCAGCATTTAACACGTACAGACTAACAACTTTTTTTGACCTAGAAGTCATTCTGGTACATTCTGTTCCCTCTCTTGGGCCATTCCTCCTCCACCCATTTCAGCAGCACTTTCACAACATCAATTCTCTTATAAAATTTACAGAGATCAATCAGCTGCTCCACAGTCCGGTCACTATTCCGTAGCAAGAACTCCAAGGTGGGACTTTGGGGCTTTTGTTCAAGGAAACACAATTCATCATAAGTCATCCCCCACTTGCTTGCTAAATTTCTCCAGTTTTTCACTGTTGGATGGCAGGGATCCAGCTTTAGCCTCACTGTGTACAACAAGTCCTCATCATTGAGCATGTCACTGATGGTCGGTGCACGGAATAAGCACAAGGAGCAGGTGACATTTTCCTTGCAGGTTTTCTTGAGATCTGCAGTGAAAACAATTACATGGGAAGAAGTTAGGATCTATTGCTGTGGTTTCACCGGGAACAAAAAGTTAAAAGCATAAAGGGTTGAAGAGTATTATGTTCCTGTGAATCACTTCTGAAGTCAGAATAGTCACATGCAATGCCTTTCCTTATCAAGAACTCATGAAAATAACTAAAACTTCTCTCTTCACTGCACTCTGTGGCTTTAATCAAAAGCACAGTAATTTTGAAAGTACCATATTTATACTTTTACAGAAAAGGCATAGGATTTGATGCAGTGTGTAAGCTAGGATAGTCCCCTTTTTTGTTTTTGGAACAGTGTCGCTTCCTTGAATCTGCCATAACCCCCATTTACAAGACCAACAGGATTACATGTGCATTCCATTAATCTTGTATGCATGTGTTGTAGAATGAAGGGAAAGGTTTTGCATTTCTGAGCTGCTGCCTTCATAACAATATGAAATACGTGCATCTGCTGATAGCTCCAGACACAACTAACATCTAGTACTTTAACACAATGAAAAAGTAGAAGTGTTCCTTTGCTTTGTAAGGGCTCTTACAATAAAAACTATCCCTGTTCTACCAACAAAGCCTATTTTAAATGTACATCATGAAAAGGAGTAAAGTGCATACTCCTGCATGTGTGAGAAAAATAAAAATAACAAGTTGCTGGAAGGAAGTGCTGATAGGCTCTAAAATCTGCATCAAATACTGAAAATTGCCGTTTAGAAATCTCCTACACACCACATCAGTATCTCTCCAAAACTGGAAACAGTGTGGTGCTATCAGACTATATTATATATTAATTAACCATAAAAGCATGTAGAAACCAGTTCTAGTCATACCTCTAGTCAAACTCTAATACCAAGACCTTTAACACTGCAGCAGTGTAGGACACGAACTGAGCATTTTGCTGCAGGTAAGACCTTAACTCTCCCTGCTCCTTTTTGAAAGCAGGGAGAATCCAAAATCTCCAAATAGTAGATAATAGACACAGCCTAGAAGCACTTTGTAAAGTTTCTCTGCTCCAGCCTCATTGTACAGCTTGAAACAGGGAAGTAATTAGTCCTACTTCGGATAAAACTCTTTGAAAAAGGGGCCGATATTAATCAAAAGATTGATTAAAACCAGCAGAAAATACAGACACACAATTTACAAGTGCTGGATCAGAGGCCTGAACTGCATCTCTGGCAAAGGACAAATATGGTACTTAGTGCCACCTACTCATAAGGGCAACAGCATCTGTTAAGGCTGTTTCTTTGTGGGGTTTTGTGGCTCTTTTTAAAAAAAAAATTAATTTATTTTCAGTAATTATTGTCAGTTTGTGTGAAAATTCCAGAATATAGCGTCTGCATACACTTTGTATTTTGTTTTTAAAGAAAGAACAGGCTATTGTTATTTTTGTAATATTGCTCATCAGATTGCTTTTTTAGCAGGCTAAAGACAACTTCTGAAGTTTTCAGCAAGTTAGGACGTGCAGCAACAACACTGCTGCAGACACATAGCTTCATACAAATGCTTAGAGTCCCTGTTAAAGGGAAACGTGTTCTGGTGACATCTTTGCTCACAGGTATTCCACAGGCCTTGCAGCTGTTCTCCACAGAAATTATGTATGTTAACTCTTCTGTTCTTCTTGTGCACCCTAAACTCTTGCTGAAGTAAGACAAAACTTTATTGCTTCATTCATACCAACATTTACTTATACAAACAAGGCAAAATGAATATAATCCAACCAAATTTCTGGCTGAGCTTAAAGGCAGGAGAGCACCCTATCTGAATTTCATCTTATTTACTCTGGGGCAGGGATGCCAGAATAAGTTTTAGCCTCCAACAGAAACAGGGAAGAAGGGGTAAAGAAAACATCCCTGTAAAAGGGCACAGATATAAGTAAACAAAACTAAACCAACCTGCTTCTTGTGCTATACCATCTGCAAGACTATCAAAAGCATCATAAAGAATCCTACTTTTCTGAGATTCTCCTGTGTTAGGCACTGACAAGCAAATGATGACCTACCCAACTAATTGCATGATCCTAATACTACCAATAGGACACTCTCAAGTTCTTACTGTTAGACTAAGAGAACTGTGTATCATATACACGAGCTCATCCCCAGCAGAACTCATACAATTATGGGATAAGGCCTCACAGCCTACTGCCAGCTTCTGCTCTCTCCTGACAGCTATTTACAGATCACTTCCAAAGGCAGATGTACTAGATTTATTTGGAAAGCCCAACTTACATATTTTGTATAGTCTGGGTTATTGATCACCACCCTCTTAGAACAAAGGGGAAGCTGTAAATGACACTAGTAATGAAATGAGCTCCATAAGCACTAATTATCCAGGCAGTTCTTTGTTACGCCAAATAGCAGTTTTTAAAAAAGCACTTTCAAATAAAACCTAGGAATAAAATATGTAGAACAATAAAGCTGACATATTACCTGAAAGTGATTCATCAGTATGGTTTTGTGTGTCTTTGTCTTCTGGCTACAAAGCAGAAAACAAATATAAAATCAAAACAAAACAATGTAATTGAATATCAGAATAACTATTTGACTAATTTACAACTGGCAGGAGATTACTTAGAAGAATCCCAAGCTACTTGTAAAGTCAGACAGGCAATATATATATGGTTTTGAGGAATTACTAACAATCTGCAGTCTTTTCAGGCAGCATTTCCACACTTTGGCTCACAAAACTGTCCTGTTGGTTGTATTCACTGAACAATACCGTTTTTATTAATGATATGCTACAGCATTGCATCTTTTGAGTAACTTTCTCTTAAACCGTCAACAGCTGTTTAACAATTCATATGGTTTGATTAAAAAGATTTTTTTTAATGTTTTGCAATGAAAAATCCAAGAATTTTGCCTGTAACAAGAAGCAGTAAGGGATTGTTTCATTGATCTATGCAAAGGGGAGAAGCTTTTTTTACACACTTCTTTACATACATAGGAAGCTTTTATAGACAACAGGTGGACTTGGACATATCTGCAGGCTCACATCTAACCCTCCTCCTGTATGAAGTTAACAGTCCCTCAATGGTTTTTTGCTGCTAATTAAACATAATGAAATTACTTAGCAGCCTAAGACTGTAACACACATTGTAACATTTCAATTCTACTACTTAGCAACATCTAAAAACTGGAAGAACAGCCCCTTGATTGTACAACTGCAGGCAAACTGCAGCTACCCTTACTTTAACTATGCAGGTGTGGAGCCAGGTGAAATAGCTTTCTTCTGTTGAGGATTTAAAGATGAAAGTAGAAGGGGATTTTCCCCTTAGATAGCTGCAATAAAGTATTGTTGATCTTTTTGTATTGCATCATTCTTCCAAAACTATCACAACAGGCTTCTTAACATTTTGCTGGTTGTGCATACAAACACAAGTCAATATATGGGTAACAGTATAGTGTAATAACATACTCTAGTCCTACCTGCTACACCTTCTTTACTAAGAAATCCACTAAAAATAGAATACAGGCAGTTTCAGTTGCTGTGGTGAACTTGCATATGTTCACAATCCAATTATAAAGAAGGTAAACTCTCTCCAAAATATTTACAGACTTACTTAGGAAAGGAAAAATTTGCATACTGTTTTCAGCATTTCTTTACTCCCTGAAAACTGCAAGACCACACATGCAACATCCAAATGTCTGCTCTCTGCTCAACAGAGATCTAACACTGCTCATGCCAATTGCAACAGAATAAGCCCTGCCATTATCTTCTAGTAGTTTACTTTTCTACTAGCACCACAACAGTTTTATCTGGATAGCACTTTTTAAACATGAACTTGGCCTTCGTGGCAAAATGTGAGCACCAAAAGTTTAAGAAAAATTAAATCTGAAGTTCCTGATTATAGTGATTGTCTCCACTCCCACAAATTTCTTAAAAAGGCAGAATATTATTACAGAGCCTCAAAGAGCAAAGTCCCAGAAGGGTAACTCATGGGGGAGAATGAGGAACTTCCCACCACAGCTCAGCCTCCCCAGAGATCTACTTCAAAAGAAAAAAGCAAGCAAATTAAAAAGAAAAAAGAAAAAAAAAAAGAAAACCAGATACTGTTAACTTAATTGCTGCCCTGACCTTCATTTCCTAGACTTCACAAATTCATGAAAGTTTAAACCTTTTTCTGAAAGCTAATACCTAAATGCCCTTACATCATTATACATGCCTTATGACAAAAAATGAGTGGGTAGTACTGCAAATTGTACGAAGAAAAGCAGCAATACTTACCTGTGCCACACATCTGTTTTCAAAATTCATATTTTTACTGATCAGTCATTATCTACTTTTATTAAGTCAAATGCATTCAGGTTTATTCAAGATCATTTTCTTGTAATGTAATTGCAGTAAGACAATGTAGTGTTACTGCCCAGGAAATGAAGGCATTAAGCAAAAATATTTTTTGCCCACAATGAAGATCCAATCAACCTCTACAGGTCTAATCAAAGCCGTAAACCTATGTACAGTCTGAAGGTAAGCAGGAAGTTTTCCAGCTCTGTAGAACCATTAACACCCTAATACATTGAATTATCTTTATAGTGATTCTAAGTTGCCAATAAACGCTCTCTTCTTGATGATGGGAAAGAACCGTTACCTCCATCATCTGTGAAATGCATACCAAACCCATGTTTGTTTCTGATGGAATTCAGCAGGGACTCTGCCATTAGGAACTCCTTTTAATTCTTTGTCTTGCTGTAAAATGCTCATTCATTTCTCTTCTCCAAGTCTTCCGCTCAACCCAAAGAGAATCAATTTGAAATTCTGCAAATAACATTCACTCGAAAGATGATAGTGGAGCATGGGAGGCACTCAGCATTGCCCATCCTACAGCAATGTAAAATTTCACAAAAAGTGGACAGTGTTTCAACTATGGGGAGAGCAGCATCCCAAAATCAAAGCAAAACAGTCAAATGCCTCCCTAAGGGCAGAACCTAAGATTCCTTACTTCTTCACTGCCCTGGTTTTACTTTCAAGAGGAAAGAGGGACAGCTTACATGACAAAGCCTTAACTTTTTGCTGTCTCTTCTTCAGAGCATCTACACATTAATCAAAACCTATTTAAACTAAAAAGTAAATGTTAATGATAAAATAACCTTTTTTTTGCTCTTCTCCAGAAAAGCTCACTTCATTGAACTCCTGAAAAGAGAGCCCACTTCTGGTCTGTTTTACTGAATAATTCTATGCTCTCCAGGTATAGTCTGAAAATATATTTATTTGTTAACACACTTAATTAACAGCAGTAACTTAGTTCACATTCAAGTATCATTTTTCTTACCTGTTGGATTAGTCCAGAATCTGATGTAAGGGTCTTGATGTTCACAGATGCAATTTCCAAAGTAACTTGATCAGTTAGGTATTCCTCATCTAAGGCAAAGAGTGTGAAACACTGTCTTCCACTCAAACACAAATTTAAATAGTAAGACTATCAAACATAAGTTATAGTATAGTTGTCTAACATACAAAATTTAACTCCATATCATGATCAAATCCTGTGAATTTCTAGATTAAAGCACAAAATATTAAATCAGCAGAGACTGTAACAATCATGCAGAGTATGAGTGTGTGAAATATAATCCTTGCAGAGATCAGATATTAGAGTAGCAGTTGTTTTCTAAACAAACACCATGCTATTTTTAAAGCAAGAGTCATGTTCTTCTTTCAGAAAGCTACAGAATATTAACTGAACCAATACATTAAAGTAAGCTGAAGATGACTGTTGCAAGTCACTCTAATTTTTGTTTTGCTGTCCTCATCACACTTAAAATGATAGCTAAAATATCTACTGCATAAATATTTACCTTTTATTCTGCCCCTTTGTAAACTGGACTCATCCTACTTATTTCTACTACACAGGAATTTTCTGAAGCACTGAAATAATCCATTTCAAAGTGTGTTTATCCACTGCTCTGGGAGTCACTGAAAAGCACAGCATTCCCTAGTGCAGCACAAACTCAATTAACTACGTGATGATTCAAGCATCAATTCAGCCCTCAAAATGGGATACAAAGGATACATAAACCCTTTGTGAACCTTGTGCAAATGGACAAGTTTCACTCTGCATGATTAGTAAGGTCCTCCTCATCAAACCATTTGCATAATTCCCGAGTCAGGTGCTGACCAACCGTTAACACAAGCTTAAAAGAGGTTATATTCTACATGTTTTTACACATAAGAATGCTCCATGGTGGTGATTACATTTGTAGTGCTGGTACCTTTCCATTTGCTGTTTGTTTAGTGGTAAGATCTCAATGAGGAACCTCTATTATCTTTATGAATCATTACATAGGAGAAAGAAGTAAAATTTTCTTATCTCACTCAAGAAATTGATGTGAATCAAAGAATACATCCTTACACTTGCAAAAAAAAAAACAAAACAAAAAAACCACAACAAAACCAACAAAATCATTATTTTCCTCTTTTTATAAGACTATTGAAAGATATTTCATCCCCAGCAGTGTCAATGTTTTGTAAGGATCATCATTATCCTTTATGACTGTAGGTCCAGAGACAACAACAAAAAACAAAACAAAAAAGTCTGTCTAAAAATGCAGAGCATGGGCATCAAAATTGTGGAAACAATATGTGTGAAATTTGTTATATATTTGAGTGGAAGTAGAATTATAATCAAATCATGATAAACACTAACGCTACACTTGCAAGACAAAAAGCTCCCTCAGCTCACCTTTATTTCATAATTGGTAAAGAGTGCTAAGAATATTAATAAGTTATGGCTCCAAAATGGCCCATTCATTAATTGGCCTACAAAAGCAACATACAGCCACTCTGGCTAATGTACTGGCTGTTCAAACATTAAATCTGAAGCAAACATAATTGTGTGTTACACAGAATCAGACCTGCACATCTGTTACAAGTTTTAGCTCACAGATTCATATTTCTAAATCTGTATTTTTTACAGAAATAGCCATGAAAAGCCATTCTCAGGAAAAAAAATAAACTCATGGAAATGAACAGAATACTAAGACATATTTGTATCACATTCAACTTCAAAGGGGAAATATCAAGCTATATTAGTAATTACATCTTCTTACACTTAGCAAGGGGAAGCAAAAACTGAAGTTAAATATAAACCAAGTTCACTTCCTTTTTACAGAAAGTGCTGACCTTTCTACTTATGTCTCAGCTTTGCTTTTTAAATTAGGTGCATTTAAAACATGCAATTTTGGATTTCAAACAACATTGACAAATTTGAAATACAGGAATTTATCTAATTAATTTTGAGGAGAAACCTAATGTCACAGGTGAAATAAAAAACAGGACATGCAAAAGAATGTTCCCGTGTAATTGCTTTAGAGCTAATAAACAATTTTGAAGGACCAAATCACCTGCCTGCAAGTAAACAGAAAGTAGTTTATGACTTCAAATAGTCTTCATCCCACATTATCCTTCCCTGCTGAGCAGCACTTCTGAAAAGATGCTCGTTTGCTCTGTCTGGCTTCCTCAAGTCCCCAGAATAATCTCCAACCTTTCTTTAACCCCAGTGGTATACTGCTCACACTCCTCAGCAGAAGTTTCCATTGTGACTAGCCTGGTTTCCTGTGTCTGTCCCACTGCAGACCTGCTGTGCAACACAAGATGGAGAACACACTACCTGCAGAGTGCTTCTCAACCAAGCCCCTCCCAGTGTATTCCCTGGACAAAAGTCAACGGTGGGGCCTGGGATGATGACAAAAAAAACACCCCACATGTCAAGGAAACATAAAGAGGATATTCACACTGTGTAATCCATGTATTTGACTTCAGAACCTGCACTCCCTCACTCCATTTTGAGTGAGGAGAGGCAGGAACCTGTGCAGAGTGGACCAACTATTAGGTTCCCCAGTAGATGGCATTAACACCTGCTAAAGGTAAAAGCACTAAGAGTTATAAGGCTGGGAATGCAGGCAGAAGCAAAAGACCTGAAGGTATTTCTCGATTGCCATTTCTGACAACCTGAAGGCACTTGCAATCTCTTCCAAGTCACCTCCTAACATTATGATGTCTCTACCATCTGTTGTCTGAACACTGTCTTTTGATGGCACCACTATAAAAGGCACCACCTCACAGATTGAGAAGCCAGATCTTCTGATGATAGTTTTAGACTGCCTTTTAGATCAAAACTAAGCTTTGGAAGGAAATTTCAAGTTAGGTATACACACCAAACTGACCCTAGAAATACAGAAGAGGACATTACATTTAAATCAAACATCTAGGAAACAGTATGAGTATTTCATTCTGTTGCGTAACACCACTGATTTTATTGCAGGTAACAAAACAGATCTATGATATCTGAATAGACAGAATTCACAATACTTACCTTTAGGTACTCCTGTGTCCTGGACAGGATATTTTTCAGTCTGTCACAAAAAGGCAAGAAACACAGATATTTGTTATTTTGAGTGTAATTTTGCAAGAGAAAGAGGATATAAGTACTCTTTATTTTATAAGCCCATAATCACAGTTGCATCTCTCAAGTTGCTACTAGCTGATCTGTTCATCATCAGATGCAGATGATGCTACTAACAGATGATACTACTAACACCACTAATTAGCACACGAATAAGTAATAGGGATTGCTGCTTTGCCACAGTTTTGTTAAAGCTACTACTTTTTAGTGGAAAAACAGAGATTAGGAAAGAAATTTTGCACTTAAGTAGCAAGATAATCTCACCAAGAGGTAATGCATGCCAGGAGGAACAGAGATGACTTCAAATTCTCCTTTAGCGAGTTAAGCTTTTAACAAAATGTTACTGCATCGAAAGAAAAAGAAATATTTTCCCCTTCTGCTCTAAACTTATACAGCTGATTAAGAAATAAGCAATAGAAAACTATTATTACTGAGTTTAAGGAGATAGCTACTGATTCCTGGGCATATTATAACTTACTATAATACTCGAAATCTACCTCCTTCCCTATGCCCCCCATTCTTATGTAAAAGTAGCTGTGGTTTTTATAGAAAACCACATTATTAAAAGTCTTAATAGAATTTCGTATCACTTCTACCCCAGCAGATCTACTCCTACCTCGGCATGAGCTTGGTATGTTTGACATCCTGACACGAGCGGTGCTCGTGTGCCAGCGAGCATCAGAGGGCGCTCTTTGGCCCCTCCCGAGGCTCACCCGTGCCTGCCTAAGGCACCGCTGGTGGGTCCTACCTTTCCATGACTTCAAATCAGGAAGGAGTAACAGCTTAGTACAATTGAAATGTTAAGACCTAGGTGGCGTTTTTCAATCTCTCCAGACTGTATAGACAGAAGAAATGTCAGCACCAGTTTTTCCCAGTTGTTGGGGCTTTTTAAATTAAAGAGATGGCACTGCCACAGCCTCTGGAGGCTATCCCATGGACAGCTCCACTGATTCAGCTGATGCATAATTGGTATTTTTATTTACACTTTAACTGCACAGGTTAGTAAATTAAAGTTTGTTTGTGCAATCATACAGATAAGCGAAATCCCATACATACACAGTGTATATATGTGAGTATATTCAAGGATAAAACATCCTTGAATGTTTTATCTCACTGCTGCATTACATAACCATAGAGACCTATAATGATTTCAGCTGCACTAGACCAGAAACACATACCATTGTTAAGGAAAGAGTGCTTGGATCTGTATCCTCCACTGGCTCTTTTGCTGCATGATCTGCTGGAAATAAGAAAGCTTTATCACTGCATAATCATCAAAGTATTTCTGCCAATTCATATTTTGCTTCTTTGTCTGACCAAGATAAAACACAACTATGCAGCCATTACATACATTATGTTGTATTTCCAGAAGAAAACATGACAAACTGGAAAATGTCAGAGCTACTAGCACAGAGGTGAGAAACTACATGCAACATGGAAACCCAATTCTAAGCTGAGAAAATACAGGGTTAAATGAAAATCCTAGATTATTTTTAGTGAAAAAAGTCACAAAACATGTCAGCAATAAAGAATAAAAGCCAGTAAATTTCTAAAAGCTAAGTTCTGTCCTCCTATTAAAAGCATTCCATTTTTTTCCTCAAAGAAATAATCAGGAAATTAACATACCCACTACAACAAAAATTAATACTATAACAAACACCAGATTGTAGTACAAAACCCAATTAAAAACATTTGAGGAAAATATTAACTCTTTGTATACAACAGAATCATAAACTTCAACTATATCAACATCAAAAGAACACAAAAATAAATCTTCAAAGTATCTGCATGCGAATCATAAATTGTTAACCCCTCTGCATCAAGGTCTAAATTGACAAATAATAGTGGGGTACTGACCGCAAGTCAGAATTAACAAGAGAATTTGAAACAAATCTCATATACAAGTCAGGATTAACAAAACCATTCCTGTAATAGAGTGCTTTTGTGTATCCTGCCATATTTTTTTGTGAATACTGCCATATTTTCAAGAAATATCTTCTGTTGGTAAGTATCAACATTTTCAAAAATTGAAAAACATTTTAAATCATGTAGCAAGACCTTAATTCTTGTCACTCTTACTATAAAAGTCCTTACACTTACTGCAAGTACGCATTAAGTTTTCAGCTGCAACCAGAGGTGATTGTAATCAATATTTGGTTATTACCTTCTTTGGAATATAAAAAGCAGTAGATTTAGAACAGGGTCCAAGAAATTAGCTACAAAATGCACAGTAAAAACACTGAGCCACAAAATAGAACAGAAGTTACACAGACACTATTCTAACCAACTCAAATTTAGCATAATTGCTTATTTGGGGACCCATTCCTACAAATCTACCTAATACAACAGAACCAGCTGAAGCATTAACCAATGCAAGACGGCACAAAAAACTGAAAATAAAAAAGTTGGTAGTGGTGGGACAGAGTCGTTCTCCCTCCTGCCTCTGTGAGGCAGCCCCACCACCAGCAGTTCCTGGGTGTCCCTGAGAGTCCAGGTAGAGACTTTCTCAGTGCTAGAGCCCCCAGGAAAGCCACAGGCATTGTCCAGGCAGGTGGCACATTATCAGAGGGGTCAGATGACAAGGCTTGAGCACAGTCTTTGCACACAGAATGTATTAAAAAGTCAGGGGACTAGGAAACTGTAGATGATTGCCATTCACACTGCAGTTTAGGAAGCCATATGCACAGGAGTTAAAAAAAAAAAAAAACCAAAGCAAAACCCCATATTCTTGTTACACATGTACTTTTTGCTAAATATGAAATCCCTGCTTCAGAAACATGGTATTAACAAAATGTTCTGGATAAAGCCTGCCCTGATAGCAAGAGTCAGCACAAACTCCCAAATGCAGAGAGGATGAGAGTCACTGGGATATGGGAAAATACAATAAGCTGGCATAAGATATTGCATGACAGTAAGGCCAAAAATAGAGGCTCCTATTGGGAACTGTAGCAGAAAGCTGCAGAGAAACTGGAAATGAAGCTGGGGCAGAAAGAAGCCCACCCTGTGAAGGAAAGCTGAAAAACAAGGAGGCACTGGGAGCCAAAGAAAGGGAAGAAGGCCAACCCAGGCATCCCTAGTCTCACTAGTTCCACTCAAACCCAGTGGCAAAGCATGCACCTTATTGCTGGTCTGTTCTAGAGTCCTTTCAGCTCCTCCTTACAGATTCTTAGATGAATTGGAAAAAAAAAAAAATAAATCTTTTTTCCCATGTAAGAGAAGCCTTGAGGTAGATGAAAGCAGACCCCACAGAACGTGCATGCCCTGGTGAGCCTCCCTGGCTACTGTAGTTATGGTAAGGGTTTTGTCCCCTATCCTCTGTTACATCTCCCACATACATCGCAACACTGGTAAACTTACTATCCACAATCCCGAGGGAAGCACTGAAAAAAATGGGAGAAGCTCTGAGAATAAGGGCATTTGAAACAAGGCCTTGACAGACCGCAGCGTGTCTCTACAAGAGGTGATGGGGTACAGAGTGGTACCTCTGACTCCTGCTTTCTAGGTCTCACACATGACAAGGTGGTGTTAGGTCACTGGTTGGACTCCATGATCTCAAAGGTCTTTTCCAACCTAGTTGTTTCTGTGATAAACACAGTCACATGAATCTATAACTCTGCATTTTTTTTGCTTGGTATCCATCCTGAAAAGTATTTAAAAAGCTGTATTTCTTTTCTGATACCTCAACTGCTTCCCTTTTTTTAAATAGTTCTTTATTAAGAATAGTAATTTCCATGGTTTTTTAGGCTGCAGACCACTAACAAGTCCCAAAATTTTTTTATAAGCAGCATGTATGTGTATGAATATTTACACCTAAGATTAAAGACTCCATCTGTTGGGCTGCAGGTGATTCACCATATCTTGTTGACCACTAATAATAGGCAGATAATCTGAAAACCACAGACCTAATATTTTATTGTGAATAAGACAATTAGAATGCCATGTCCCCTCTCTTTCCCACATGTATCTCGCCCAGCATTCTGCAGGTTATGTCATACTGCTGGACGCAGGTGCACAAAGCAGCAGGGAGGGAAATCCTGTATTTATCTCAAATGTAAACCATCCACAGTTTTGCATGTTGAAGGGCCAACAGGAAATGAGGGTATCATCTGACTGACTATTCAGTGCAGTCTGTCTGATTTCATAGTTACTTTGAACTTCATAACAACATGACCTCGGATCCCTCACAAAATCACTATCACCCCCTGCCAGTGGGGACACTGGCAGGATACAGCCACTGGACTACATTTACTTCCCCACACTTCTGCAGGGAACCACGACTGAGTTGACTCAGATGGACATAAATCAGCATGTGCATGTTGACTTGGACAGACATAAATCAGGTTGAGTGGTTGTTCCTGAGGTTCATTTCTGCCACGCAGCACCTGCACGCTGCTCAACACTGCCACAGCTCTGCCAGAGCCCATCCAGTATAACCAGTCTGCAAGAAGAGCAGCAGACTTGTACCAATCCCACCTTTTCGCTCTGTTCAATACTGCTACTATAATGGGGATGCAATGCTCTCTCCTTACAAGTGTGAACAGTTTTTCTGCTCTTCATCCTTGCATTGGAAGGAAGTCTCAAAGTGAATTTTAGAGACTTCAGCATTTTGCAGGAGGGGGTTCGCAAAGCACCAAGTAGCAGAGATGGTATTCCCCTCTCTTACAGCTTTTTCCTTGCAACACAGTCTTGACACCACCAGCAGTGAGTGAATCATGTAAGGCCGGCCGTAGTTACTTAGGTAAACCCTGCACATAATAAGACTGTCTTTCACATCAAGGTTGTGTATACACATTAACAGTTCAACTCAGCACAACTTAAACAAAGTGATCACCCTAATACTAATAGAGATGAACCCTTTGATTAAACACAAATAAAAAATGGTACTTTGACTATTTTTGACAGGAGGCACGCGAATTTCAGATTTGAATAGGAGCAGAAGATATGGCAAATTATATTAGAACATTCAGTTCCCTGAAAAATCTAAGTCCATCAGCACTTGTGCATTTTTGTTTACTGTTAACTACTCAAAACTTTGTCCCTGTCTGAGCAGATAGGTAGGGGAAAAAACTGTGATGCTGGCACACCACAGGTGAGGTACTCAAAAGTCATTGGCACCCCTACCAGTGCAAGTTAACGTGTGCGGACTTCATAACCACCCGAGCTCTGGAATTCTAAGACAACGTCTTTTAAAAATATCTTTTTAATGTGCTGTTAAGTGGCGCAAACTAACTTACACGCTAAACACAGGAGCAGGCTTGACAAGACAAGTTGCACTAAATCACATCAGCAGAGCACATGATAAATTATTACCGTACTTAATTAGCGTGTGCGGAGGGGGAAGGGAGCAACTAACAAACTTTCCAGCCCGGCTGGGGCTACGCTCCTCACCTGGCTCCCGTGAGCCGCGG
>VZRJ01010517.1:0-79861 GCA_013397565.1 Ptilonorhynchus violaceus | reverse complement strand
GGGTACGGCTGGCAGCGCGGCTGCTGGCGGTGCTCGGCTGCGTCCTGACAGCGGAGGCCCAGGTAGGAACCTGCAGCGGGTGGGACGGGAGACAGCGGGGAGAGAGCGTGGCCAGGCAGGGATGCCCCCGGCTGTGGGTAGGGCTGCGGAGCCCTCCCGGAGGGGCAGGAGGGCAGAGGCTGGAGGTGAGGTCACTTCGGGGGGTCGCGGGGGAGAGGGCAGCTCTGGGCCGGGTCTTGTGCAGCCTCCCCGCGGAATCTCCAGCGGGAGTGTGTAGCCCACGTCGTTCCCCTTCCATACCCTGCGGCTGGCACTTGCCGGGGTCCAGCCCGGGGCCAGTGCCCCCGGTCTGCGGAGAGAAGTTGCTTGTTCTGGGAACCACAGGTAGCACCAGTCTGTGGGATGTTGTGTTGAGGAGCTCTGCGCTGGATCGTGCCCTTGGCTTCAGGCAGGAACTTCGGTGCCCTGATGAAGTCGGTGAGAAGCCATATGTTCCAATGGTGATGCCAATGCCGGGCTTGGCGGTCGTGTCTGTTTGCCCACATTACAGGCAGGGATGAGAACGCTCCTTCTTTCTGTGAACTGCTTTCAGGCTTTAGGAGGACAAGTGTCCGTGGTTAGGAGCTTGCTATTCGTCCACTGTATGACCATGACTGAAATAATAGCTGGTGTCATGTAGGAAAGGCTTTCAGCTGGGTCAAAGTCGTTGGAGCGAGTTTATAAAGGAATACACTGTCCACGTGGAGCAAAGCTTGTCCTCTGGATTATTGTTTTTCTTATATTTTCTAAATTTCTGCATTCTGTAACATGCTCTACTGTAAGCGACCGTCCAAGGCAGTGACGACAGTAGCATAGATAACTTCTATTGCTAGTTATTTTGTTGTAAGTTGAGGTTGTCTCTGGTTTAAAAATCCATTATTTTAGTGGCTATTTTAGCATAACTAATTGCTCATTAAAATGGAGTTCTTAAAGAAGCGATTCATAAAGTGGTATTTTTCTTTGGTGATGTTTGGCAGAGAGATTGGTTGTTGCTACTTCATCAAATTGTTGCATATTGTATTCAGAGTTTGGCTTGCGCAGATTAAAAAAAGCTAGCCAATGGTTCTTGGAGTCGTGTTACCTAAGCCATTCTCTCATTCCACAGCTATGGCAAAGTAAAACACCTAAGGAACAAAACAAGGTGTCCCAGGTGGTCTTCTAATTGTTGAAGCAATTAAGTACAACAGCCTGATAACACTAGTAAGGTTGCTTGTATAAAGAGATTGCTGCTTATTATGTGCATTTATTCCGGTTTTTCGTAATGTTAAAGTGCTGAATGCGTTTCTCTTTCCAGATTTCATAAGGAGAAATTGATGCAGGTTGGACATTGACCCTTTCTTCTGAAAGGTTGATTTATCTTGGAGAAGATAAGTTAAAAGTTTCACTTCTCCAGTACACCTCTGATACCTGTTTAAGAGCTAAATTAGGTTTGACAATACCTGGAAGTACTTTGATAAGCATATTGGAAATGTAGAAAAAATAGCAGCTATGCAATGTCAGATGACTTCTTGAACACAAATTCAAGGCTAATGCTTTTAGAGTTTAGAGTTCAAAGTAACTAACAGATGAAAAGAAATCATGGCATTTGTCCATTGTAATAAAAGCTGTGATAACTTACAGTACAGTTTGACTTTATATTTGTGGACTAAGTTAACTAGCATAGTTCAATTAAAAAAAGGCAAAGTACCAATTGGGTGAATAACAAAGTAGGTCTTGCAATACATAATTTTAACTGTATGGTACACTGTTCATATTTTGATGTCCCAAATTTGAAAAAATAATTCATTGGAAGATCCAGGTGTTGACAAAAATGAAACAATTTTCTGCATGTTCTTAGAGTGTCCCATCATTACAAGTGAGAGCACTGAAGGCTCTACTTAGACTAATCAAAAAACCTCTTACTGGGGTACTTGAAGCCAGTGTCGCTGTTGTATTGCTGTGCTGTGAACTGACTCTACTACTGTGCAGTATTAGTGTTTCATATATGCTGTGAAACTATTTTGTAAATTGTGGCTTGGTACAGATACAGCTTAGTTTAATTTTAGAGCATGCTTTCCAAGGAAACATTGATTTTGCAATTTTATGTATACAGGGAGCTAACTGTTTCAGTTCTGAAAAAGTTGTGAGAAAAAAAATGGAGAAGGTAGTTGGCTTGCTCTTGGTACTCTGACTTAATTTTTCTCTTCATAATTTCCTAGATCAGTTCTATTTTTTGAGGAGGATTCATTTCTGAAACTTCATTGATCTAAGAAAAACCATACTGCGTTTTCAAAGATGTTCTTAAAACTGAGATCTTAGTTGAATAAAAAAGCTGCAGCTTTTTATTTTTCCATGAGTTACACTGAGTGTAACTAGTGCATGTTTATCTGGGACATTTTTCCCCTGAAAAAGCATTTTCCGTTTTGCATAGATGGTAAAATCATTTTTGTAAGCAGTGGATAGCCTCATGAGCTGGTCATCAAAATAGTTTCCTAGTCTTTATCTTCATGTATCATCCTATTTATACAGTTCAGTAATATTTGAGCAAAACGTTCAGAGTAATCTTTCTGCCTTTTTTTATTGTAGTGAAATGTTATGCTGTTTGTTTCATGATGTGGTGTTACCTGTAAAGGCTGCACCTTTACAGGTTTCTGCCTCTGTGTGATCAATAAGAAAATCTGAAATTTTAAATGAAATTATTATACATTAAAATGCATGGGGATTTTATTTCTGTAGGTATCATTAAAAACAAGTTTTGTCTTCTGACTTTGAAGTTGGCAGTCATGTGGGCCATGAAAAACTTGTAATTACACATTGACTCTTTGATAATTGTTTGCCCAGGTTTGAAGTTAGATAATGTTAACAAGGCAAGCATAACAGCAGGGAACATTTTTGGTTAAAGTAACTTTCCTTAAATTAGTTTTACTTCATTGCCATATCTACTCTGCAGAATTGTGACAGCCTATTTAGTGCCTCAGGAAAACTAGGATCTACATAAGGTGAATTTTCCACTTAAGTGCTTTATTGCCATATCCTCACCTCTTTATTCTCACAGAGAGTTGGGGGAAATCCATTTTCCAGGCCTCCTTTGTGCTTCATAAAGGAGCAGAAGCCTACAATTTGGTTTCTAGTGACTCTTTTACATCAAGCTTGGTTATGTAAGGGTATCTGTTCTGTAAAGTACGGGAGTGATTTATCATGCATAAAACAGATTAGATGATTTCATAATCTCATCTGTGTGAAATCTGTGGAGGAAAAAAAAAAGCCACAAAATATTTTTTGCCTCCTTTTGCACATAGCATTTTAGTAGTTAGAAGTTCTTCTAATCCCATGCAAGATATAAGATGTGTGGGCATTTCTGTTTTAAATGTTTTCTAGGCCATCATGGATGTCAATGAATTTCCTGTCTGGCTGAAGAATATTAGCAGTAAACAGCAGTGTTTGGTTCCATTCCCTTTGATATGGTCTAAAGCCTTCAAACGTATGTTCAAAAGGCCTTTCAAACATGTTTGTAGTAGTTTAAGATGCTATGCTTAAGAGAGTTTAGCTTAGATTTATTGTGATTTATCATACAAGTGTTCACAGAATCACACTTTTGGTAGTTTCCATCTTTCCACCACTGTCAGGGTCTCAGCAAGAGTATTGCCGTAGCTTAGTCTACAAAGTTAGTTTGACCTGTCCTCTCTGTTATATGCACAGTCCTGCCTTCCCTTTTTGTGCTGGTGGTAGCTCTTCTGCACTTGTGTGTGCTGGTTTTTGTAGAGGTGGTCTTAATCTAGTGCAGTAGCAGTACAGCTTGCTGTCCTGACGCAAGAAGAGGGGTGAAAGATCAGACTGAGTTTCAGGATAGATTTACATTATAGCATTACAATATAGATCCCTGCACCTGGCTTTCCTAGTATTTATTTGTTGAATTTAGTTGTGAAATTGCAAACTTCTTGGGCAGAGAAGAACCTACACTCCTTTTCCCCATGCCTGTAAAGAAACTAGATTGAGTGTTTTCACACTTTGAGAAGAAATATAAAAATGAGATGACAGTGTGTGATTGTAGGGTTTTTTTAGGCAATTCGACTCGTGAGCATTTGGTAGGAGAATATTTGGTATGCAACTCTGCTAATATACCACGTGTTTGTAGTTTGGAAAATCTTGTTGCTCATTCTGCAGAAAGTTCTATGTGCTGAAAGTGTCAACAGTTTTCAGGGCTGAAATTGTTAAGCTTGCTAACATTGATTCAGCATTGCATTTGGTGATGAGCTTAAGCTCAAAAAAGTCCTAAGGTCTTACTTTGAGTGTGTGAGGTGTTACAGAGTATTTTAGTGATGAGAAATAAAATATTTGCTATGGAACTGCATTTCACTAGTATTTCTTTTGACTGCCATCTTTTTCTCTTTAAAGGATTTTTCTGTAGTTAATATTCTATTTCTATGTTAAAAATAAATGTTTGTATTTTTTCACTAGCTCACAGGAGTCCTAGATGATTGTTTATGTGACATAGAAAGCATCGATGACTTCAATACTTTCAAGATCTTTCCCAAAATACAGAAGCTGCAAGAACGTGATTACTTCAGATATTACAAGGTATGCTTAGAAGGGTATTTGCCTGAGTAATTTAAATAAAATGCAGAAAATATAGGAAGGATTGCATATCAAATCAACTTGCCAGTGTTAAGCTGTCTATTAGAAGCCCACAGCTCTTTAATTTGGTTGAAGCAGGTTTTCAGACCTTGACAGTTATGTTGGTAATAAGTCTTGTTTGCTATGTTAATCCTGGAGTCAGTGACAGTAAATCATGACTGCTTTCATTCAATTGATAAGTGGTAATTTTAAAGGTAGAGCCTTTGTACTGCTGCATCTAGAGAAGGATCATATATTAGCAGTTTCCTGACAGCATGCAGTACTTATCTTCTAAGAAACGTGTGTAATTTGAAATGGAAATATTGCAATGATTTACTTTTCTTATAAGTTGCTGTCTTATTTCTGATTTTAGTGTTTGCTATCTAGAGAACTGTTATTCCTTTGAAAAATAGATACAACTATTCCTTTTTCAAGTAGTATGTAGTATCTCTTTTTATTACTTGAAGCCTTATTTTTTCTGTATTACTATCTGATGTGCAAATGAAGGTTTGTAGCCTGATACATCTGTTTTCAGATATGCTTAACTTGAAAGTGAAGTTGCATTTTGACTAAGCTAATCAGATGGTTGCCTGCCACTGGAAAAAGGAGGTTACACTCCTCTAGGGCAGCATCCTGCCCCTCTGCTACTTTCAGCTCTTATTTAGGCCAATGCATCTCTAATCTGGTAGATTTTTAGTTTGGGTATTTAGGTTTGTCATTTGGTAGGAGGTTTTCTTGATTTTGTTGGTTTTGGGGTTTTTTTCTCCTCAGGATGTAGAAAGTTATCTAGCTGATCTGGAACTGGACAAGTATTAAATTAATGCAGGGTGGGGTTATGAATGTGAGGAAGGAGAAAACAGCCCTAGACTCTTCCCCTTCTAGTCTAAGCAAGCAGTAATGTGTCACTGCCCCCTGAATCTCCTGCTACATGATATACTTCTAAATTCACTTTTTGGGAGAAACAGGATATGTGGAACTTCAGTACTAATACATCACATAGTAGCAATAATGAGATTCTCCAGAGGCAAGAGAAAGATAAAAACAAAGTACTTGAAGAAGAGGAGCAGCAGGTATATGAGGTTTCATACAACAGTAATTTCATCCTGCAAATTTAGAACTAATGTTCGTTTCAACAGCAGTTCTGCAGATCATACTCTAAAGGTGTGCTGTAATCCTGCCTCATCTTTTATACTGATCTTCCTAATAGATGGGCAGTTCCAAGGGCCCGTGTGCAGTCCACCCAGCACCACACTTCACTTAGTGCTTCCAGTTGTGGCAGGGAAGGATTTGTGTCAAACAAGCAAATTGAGTAAGTCAGTCAGAATGTGCTTCATACCTTCCTGTTTGAATAGGTAACAGCTTTTTTGATAACCCTGCACAGAATGATGGAAGTGCTGTTAAGCACGTAAATGGAGGTGGAAATTGTGAAGGTAGGTGTCATAGTTTAGGAATGGTACTCCCCAAATCTGTGTCCCCACCAAACCATGCACCACTCACTCTCACTCCCCCATTTTTCGCTCCCTCTCCATGCTATGTCAGGATGGAGTTGAGAATTGGAGGCACAAAAGGTAAAGATCTTGGGTTGAGATAAGAACAATTTTCTGGAAAGAGCAATGAGATAAGAAAATGAACAGTAACAGCAACAATACTAATGACAGAGGGTATAAGAAAAGAAAGGATTCACACAGGGGGCAAAAAAAAGGATGATAGACAATACCAGACAACTCCCTCTGTCATGTTTTCTCGACTGGACAGAATCCCTTCTCGCTGGAAAAGAGTCCCTTTGCCCTGCCCCTGGCAATGATGTGAGGTGGCATAGAGTAACCTCCAGGTCCTAGCCATGCCCTCTCCTGGCTACTGCAAATATTAACCCTGTCCTGGCCAGAACCAGGACATTATTCAGTGATCATCTAGGTCAACTACAACACAAGAGGAATATACTTGTTCTTGGAGTGAAAACACTCCTACTGTGAAGTAATTGAATGTGTAATAGGAACTTGGATTGTGAACTTCTGTAACTTTTGTCACAGTATTCCTAGTGTGTTACTAGTTCAACAGCCATAAAAGAACTCAAACCTAAATGTATAATACTGAATGGATGAGGTAGTTTTTATTTAAAGGCCAGAGAAAACTTCATAAAATCTTGCAGAAATTGTGCTAGGTGGTTTCTAGATAGTAGAACACTACTCTATGAAACAAACTAAGAAATAAAAATTTTTATCTCTTTAATTTTATACATCAAAACACAAATTATGGAAACCTCATGATAAAGAATCTATCTTTCAATTTGTGAAAAGGATGGAATAATACTCTAAATTATAATAATGAAATCCAATACCTCATACCCTGAATAAGTTAGGGTATTCTATGTAGTCAGTTCATGACTGGTATTGATTAAAGTGCGAATGCTATACAATCTCAGTTTGTGTGTGTGTGCTGGTTTTTGGTGCTCTTCAGTCATTCTGGGACTAGTATATCTTGATTTGCATGTGTTCTTTCTGAATTAGTCTGCAGTTTAGACAGTGTTCTTTTATTTACAGTGTTCCTCTGTGTAAAAGCAGTGGCTGCCTAGTTACTTAGTTCTTCCTCAGCCTTTTTTATTGTGAGAGTTTACTTTGAAGAAGGTTGTAATTTAACTATGTTAGCTGGTCTTTTTTTGGTAGAAATTGGTGGGAGGCGGAAGTTTTATATAATAGGTCTTATTGTGAAGGTGATGTAGAATGTAAAGCTATTTTGTGCTTTATTTAAAAAACTATGAGTGACCAAGTACAAAAAATAATTTTACATTATTTTTTTCTGGGACTGGTGTTTGTGCATTGAATAGAGGAGTTGGGTGGGAAGCAACCTAAAATCTCTGCTTTTATTGTATCTGTGCTAGCAAGGTTTGAGCTGTAACGAGAAGATATTTGTCATCACTTCTAAGAAGTCATCCCATCTGCTACGTGTCTTGTTAGGGTTTTTTTTGACTGAGGACTCTCTTTAACATTTTAAAATAATAATCTGTTTTTATTCCTTGAAATCCAAAATCATCCAAGCACTTATTTGAATTAGTCAATTTTAGTAGTGAGAGATTTAATTTTTGCTTTACTATACTATGTGTGTTCGTTCACTGGAGACCATAATCATTAACGGTTTCACTGCATGAAGCTCCAGCTTACGTAGTCAGAGAGAGAGTAATTAAAAGAAACCAACTGACAAACTAAACCCCCACGAAATCCCCTAAAGTGCTAAATATAACTCCTTTTCCTTGTATTCTCTTCTTTAATTTAAAGGATTTCTTGATGTTGAGAGCTTTCTTCTACAGTTGTGTTGATTGTAAACTTTTGGTTTTGTATGTTTAGGTCAACCTGAAGAGACCATGCCCATTTTGGGCTGATGATGGCCATTGTTCTATCAAAGATTGTCATGTAGAACCTTGTCCTGAGGTATGGATCAAATAATATATAATAGAAAAAGGTTTTTTGGCTAAAAATTTCCTTGTTTGTCGTGACGAGTACTATAGTAACAATATTTACTAATGAGAACTTAAATTTAGATAAAAATGACAACATTCTTTTCCATTCCAAAAGCAGAAATACAACCGAAGTATTTTAAGGTCTTAATCATTTCATGAACAAAGCAGATGGCTTCAAGAATAAGTCTCTTCTAAGCTCTAGCACTGTTTTAGCTATAATGTGGTGAGAAGGTAAAGGAGTAAGTTAATTTCTCAAAGAACAAGTTTGCTTTTACCTCTATAGGAATGATAATTTAATTTGTAGGTTTTAATCAAGCATAAACATTTCTATGAGCATTGTAAAAGCTGTGATTTATTTTTTGGTTCTAGAGCAAAATACCTGTTGGAATTAAGGCTGGGAGCTCTAATAAAGTAAGTACTCATTTATTTTCTATGTTCTTTCTGATTTTTTTTAACTCTTAACTTTATAGTAGCTGTGTGACATTTTAGTACAAACCTTTAGTGTTGGCATAGCGATTAAAAAGATAACTGATCAGTTCCTGTATGTGGCTTTATCTTTTTACCTTTATGTATAATAATGTTTCTGACATGGCTGGTACTCTCACCTCACTCTTGTCATTGCTTGAGAGCTGGCGCAGACTGAATCAATTAATAACAAGGGACAGCAGCGCATGGCCACAGAATGCCTGATGCAAAATTGTTGCTTCATTTCTGAGTACAGGGCACCTTCTAAAAATCTCTAGGCTAAGATGCACAGATGCAGTAGCACTGCATTCTCTTTTAAGAATGCTAACTAATCACAACCTCTAATATTAAAAGAACCCAAATGATTGCTTGTAGTTTTTCTATGTCTAATTTTTTCAGGAGGTCATTAGTCCAGAGATTATTTGATCATTAGTTTAAAGATACTTTAGGCTAAAGTGGCCAGTGCAAACTTAAGTAGTCAGTCTGTGCTGCTGGCTTTTGCTTGCTTCTCTCCAAGCCATCCTTCCTAGATCACCAAGTGATCTTAGCAAAGCCAAAAAAATAAAGAGGTTATATATGCCTGGGAAAAGAGGTCAGAGCAGAAATACAAATAACCACCTACCTGCAAATCCAGAACAGTGCCCAAGAATAAAGATTTTAGCAGTTGATGGGATAATGGTGCCCAAATGAGACATCTTCCCATGGAGTGCCTTGACTGTGTTGTAGACACTTATCCCTTGATTAATTATTGTATCTCCATCCTCCACAGTGCTTTCTGCCTCACTGGGCAGACTGAGTGTAGTTCACCATATCATAAAGGACTGTTGGCATTAGGTTTAGACTTTATGCCAGGAAACATTATCAGAGATAGCTGAGATGAATATGAATACTTCATTGTGAATTGATGATTTATGTCCTGCTGTCTTGAACAGTGCAGGCAAGTCTGTCCAAGCTTTAGCTCAAGAGGAAGTCTTGTCTCCTTTATACATATATTGTTAACTCACTCTGAAGACTGTCTTTTCATTTAAAGGTTCCTGGTAATCAGAGAAGAAACATCTTTCTCTCTGACATGACTTAAATGTCAGTCATTTGCTATTCCATCAGAAGCAGCAGTAGTTGTTCTGGAAAGCTGACACCATCTCTGGGCAGAAGATCTTGTGTTTTAGTTGAATAATCTGTTGCCAGTTCTCTTTTGCATTGACTCTTTTATCTTCCAAGCTTGATTGTAGAGAAAATGACTCCTGGAATACCATAATGCCTCCTAAACAGAGGCACTGGTAAGACTTTAAAGGCTGTTTTAGAAAGGACTCTTGTAGCAGGCCTCTGAGCTTCCTGATTGATTAATCTTGAGAGCCATAAGTAAGCTGTTAAATAGTAGCCAAAGAGTGTGCTGTTCTTTAGATACTTCACATGAGCATATCGAATTGGACTTAGTAAGTGGAAAAAACAGATGTCTTTTGCTTTCACCAGAATAAAGAAAGTGGGATAGCTTCTTTGGGAAGCTGTCATTTGCTGTATGTTCACTACAGTGTTTTCCTCTGAGTTGCCTTGTAGGTTGTTGAAACCAGCTACAGTACTGAAAGTTGGGCAATTCTGTACCTTTAATCTGCAGTAGAAGACACTAATATGTGCTGGTTTTCTGTTGGAGAAGCAAATATTCCTGTGGGAAAATGGTTGTCAGGACAGACATAAATCTTACCTACACCATTTTCTTACTTCTAATGGTTCAATAAGGTGCAATTCTTAATTCTTATCAAATCAAAAGCCAATTAAAAATAGACAATCTCATTTAATATCCCTTTTGAGGAAGTATCAAATTGATCTTAGTATGAATGTTTTGTTTCAAGAACTATGCAAGTACTGTGCTATTAGCCTGTGCTAATTCCCATTTGAGAAAGTCTTGCACCTTCTGGCTTATCTATAAAGTATAGAGTTTAAAAAAAGGCTGTTTTTTCCCTGAGGACCTACACGTCCAGTTTCTCTCTTTCATCCTGATAACATCTGCCTTGGAAAAGTGAAAACAACCAATGGCATCTTTTTAATAGTGAGAGTTACAATCTTTTGAGTAGATATACTCGGGGTAGAATCCTGTGGAGAGGTTTTCTGTGGCTTCTGTGAGGCTTCCCATTGACTTTCTCTCCTAATGTGGAGGAGCTTGTAAACTTCTAGCTTTATTTAGGCTTTTGTAGGGGATTTTTTTTTTGTTTGTTTGCTGAACAATGGAGAGAACAGTTCTTTTGAAAGCTCATCTAGCTGCGAAGACCAAGGTTACACTTGCATGGCTTCTCTGTAAGAGTGCAGTTAGCAATTGAGGATGTCTTTAATTCTCGACACCACCATAAGCTTTTTGAAATAGTGCTGTAGAGGTGCACAGTAATTTCCCTTTCAATAGCTCTGTTTCATTTGGGTGGTGAATGCATATTTTGGGGCTAGATATTGAAGAACTGTCGTGACAGCTGCTGTATTAATCTTTGAAGGGACACGATGCAGTAACTCAAGGTTGCAACATTTAATTTAGCAATTTACTTCTTGCCCTTTTCTTTTGGTTTTTTTTTTTTCCCCAGTAACTGCTGTTAAGAGATCCTGGTTGGCAAGATCAGCTGTTTTGTCCTGATCTTCTCAGGGGTCACAGAGCACTGATCCGATAGCTGTTCCTGTTAAACACTGGAGAATAGGGAAAGCTGGAAACATGTTTTGAGACTTGAATGTTCATCGTGTTTGAAACCTTAAATTTAGGATTATGATCTTGGCAGTAACCTTTATTCACTTCGGGGTAGGGATTGGTTTGCAGCTCTAGACATGCAGAATGTTTACTTCAGCATCTCAGTATGTTATTTCATCAGCACTATCTGTTTCAGTCTAGGTTAGATCTATTCCTGGTTCACGTTTTTCCATTTAACATCCATATGATTCTAGAGAATGAGGTCCCACACCTGTCAAATCCAAGAAAATTGAGTGAGAAGTTCTTTCTAGAGTAAATATTTATGGGCAAAGCCCCTAACAAGATTTAAATTATTTGGTTTTTCTAATCTCCTTCACTTCTTTGGTCTTCAGTAGGTTCTTCTGTTTTCCCTTGTATTGGTTCAGGCAAATGCATTTTTAAAGCATCTCAAGTCATCTTGCTTACTCATCTGAATAGTTTTAATTGAATACTTTCTTTTTTTGAGGAGTATTGTGATACATATTGTGATGGTACTTTGCCTCTGGCATCTTGACCACAAGTCTGTCCTCAGAAATGAATTATTCTTTGTTTTAAAATTTATATTTATTTTACTTTTTGACCTAAGGCTTAGTCTGGAAAAAAAAAAGCCAAACACACATACACACACAAAACAATCCAAAAAAACCAAACATGAGGAAACTGAGTTTATCTTTGAAGAGAGCACTGTTACCACCTTTTGTGTTCCAAAACTTAGAAGGGACTTTTTAAGCTTTAAGCTGACAGACTGAAATTCCCTGCTGACATAACCATATTATTATAGAATAGTGGAATTTAATCTTTAATTCTTCAAATGTTTTCCTTAGAAGTGTTCCAGAAGTAAATCTGTTTTAGTGGATTATACTTTAGGATCAAAGTTCAGTTTAAATACTTCAATTCTGTCTTTAAAATAAGCAAAACTTGAGTTCAGCTGGAAAAGTCTGTCTTCCAGACCTCTGCACATCTAAAGTAAACCAAATGAAACGTGAGGGGGAAATGGCCAAAACTGATAAATATACCTACTGAAATAACCAATGAAACTTGAGGTATGATTATACTTGCAAAATACAAGGTGTATTTATAGGTGTGACACTGCTTGTCTTTCAAGGTCCTTTTATGATACTGTGAGTATCTGAAATACTCTTATTTAGGGTGCTTCATAACAAAAGAACTCCACTTAATTTAAACAAAAGGCAAAACAAAATGTTGGCATCTTTAGCTGAATTCTCTGTAGTAGTTTAGTTCAGAGTGAAATCAGCTGGATTAAGTTAAGTGAAGGAAATATCGAAGTAAGAAATGTTCCAGAATTATATACTGCTTCTAGATAGAGGATTTTCTCTAATACTAGGGAATTCACTACTAAACTTAAAAATACCTTTTACAACACCTGCTCTTAGAGGATTTAAGTAATTCATTTGCATATCAAATATGATCTTTCTTACAGTATTCAAAAGCAGCAAATAATTCCAAAGAATTCGAAGACTGTGAGCAAGCTAACAAGCTGGGAGCAGTTAACAGTACCTTAAGGTATGCTGTGGTTTACATCAACAGTACAAAAATAGTAAGAAAGGAACATTTTAATTTGTCGGTCTGGTTTTGGCAATGTGCTGGGTTTTGTTCTTCATTCTTTCCATAACCTGTTAGAAAGTAAAAGTGAAATGATGCAAAAACATCTGAAGGCAAAGGTGTTAACTGATAAGTAGACTTTTTTTTGTTTAGAATACACTTTGATATTATTTAAAAGAATTATCTTACTCCATCAAGAGTCAGAGGAAACTTGCAAATAAACCCACCTTTACTCTTTGTTCTTGACAACTCTGCTGGATTAAGGGATTTTGTCCTGCTCTGTCCCACTGTTGCACTGATGTGCCTGTTTGTGATCATTCAGTGAACCAGATCAGGGAGTTGTGAGTTACTTTTGTTGTTGGCGAAGTTATTTTTAGCTTAGATGAATTCCCTGATCTTGCTTGTTGCATGGCATTGTCAAGGTTGTGTGGGAAGAATTCTGCAGGATGGTGTTGCCCCTGGGTACAAAAGCGTGTGGAACAGCATTTAGAAAACCTAGCATTCTACTGGATTCCCCACCTTTGAAAAATAGAAATAGAAAAATCAATTCTTCACCGTTGATGGAGGGATGTGGTGTCTTTGGCCACAAATTTCAGCAGTTCTACCTGATAAAGATGTTGAAACTTTCTTGTACCATGAAAAAGCAACTGTTTCTGCCTGGTGTGTGGTGTTTTAGGGGAAATAAGAAACTATTAATTCTGTTCCCTTTCTGTAAAGCAAAAGAATGTGAGATAGTATTTGCAAATGGAGAGCTAGAGAGAATGCCTTTATGAGAGTACGGTAGATGATTGAAACTGGAAGAAGACAGGTAGTGGATCCTGCAAGTGGAGGAAGAGTTTGTACTTTGTAGGCAAACCTCCATGTTCTCTACGTAGCAGTGTATCATCTTCGTGGTTTTGAGTTATTTTCCTTTATAAATTGTATTTCTTGTGATTATCAAATCTTGCCTGCTGGTAATTACCAGAGAATTTCCTCAGCTAATGCCAAGTATAAAGTCTCCTATTGTGATTTGACAGAAGGTTAGAAATGTATATTGTTGTAGAATTGCCTCTGTTTGTAGAATTGAGTGGTACTAATTTGATCAAACGGAATAGGTTGTTTTTGTTGTTTTAAGGCTGCACCCTGGAGCAGAGTTCCCAGTCTTCATTTTGCTTACATTTTGCTGTCAGTAGCGTGGCATCAGTAGTTCTGTGTTGCACGCAGTCACAGAAGAAATGTTTTGGCACTATTTGTGTTTCATAGTGTGGGAACTTCAAAGTGCTTGTCTCTTTAGTACAGTGTACCTTTGAAAATGCTAGAGTGAGTGGAATACCATTATTATTTAAATGGCTTAGGACAAATCATAATCATAGAGTGCTTTAGCTTAGAAGGGGGATTTAGATGTCTAGTCTCCCAGTAAAAAGCAAGGCACTAACTGTTGTGGGTTTCATTGAAAGTACAGGTTATGAAAACAGGGTGGTTACTCCCTCCCCCACTCTCAAAGTGACAGCTGCTAAAGGAGTACTTTGAAAAGTGTTAAAAATGTATTCTATGGACATATTTTACCAAGCTCGAGCTGAAGAATGAGAAGCCACTGCACAGTTTGTTCAAATAATGATGGTAAAATGTTGTCTCAACTTTAAGATGACTTTTTGAAGTATTGCAGTTGATGCCTGCTTGAATCTCTAAGCAATTAACAAGCAGTAACTCCATATATTCTCAAGTTTCAGATATACTAACTCAGAATCCAGTTCCAAGTTATATGTGGGTTGTATTTCTTTCAGAAGCTCTTATTGATGTTGTTTATTTAAAAGTTTAAAATCAAATGTATTTTTTTCCCTCAGTAACCAAAGTAAGGAGGCTTTCATTGACTGGGCAAGATACGATGATTCACAGGATCATTTTTGTGAACTTGATGGTAAAATGTTTAAGCTTTTTCAGAGTGTTTGGGTTTTTTGCTGTCTCTTAAAAATGCAGATGATCATGGTTTCTCTACAAATAACCATTTAAAAATAGTTTTAATTTTGTCCTAGGTGGAAATGTGACAGTTCATATCATAAACACAAAGTACAAATTTTTGCAGTTTTACAAGCAATGTTTGGTAGCCTACACAGTGTACATTCTCTGTTACCTCTTTTAAGTATAGTGAACAGGAGATATTTATGTAAGTAAAAAAGGTAAATGGGAGGGGGTTAACATTTTTTAGAAAGCTTCTTACAAAAAAATTGCATCTAGCACAGTTTCTTACTTCTATATTATTTTTGTTGCTATTCTACTGTCTATGCTTGGACTCGGTTTGTTCCTCTTTCACCCTTGCTGTTTCCAAATGATCTCTGCACCCTTATCTGTAAGGACTTTCTTATTGTTAAAACATCAGGGTACTAGATTTGTGTATCTTTCCTCTGCCCCACGTATGTGAGTCTTTTTATTTGCTTGTAATGTTCAAAGCTCAAAGGACTGTTTTTCGGATAAGCATGAGAATTGCCAACTTCAGGAACGACTATTAAAATCCTTTTTAATAAATACCTTAGAAACCTTTCTATGCTAGAAATATTTAGGGCACAATGCGAGATGTTTTCATCTACCTTTAGGCTTATGTTTGGTGTCACCTGAGAAAGTAGCAGCTGCAGTGGACTTGCTTGCCAACTGCAGTTCTCTTTCAGCACTTCTGCATCTGATCTGTGAACGCTTTCTATATAAGCTGTTCCTATAGTAGCTGTTGAGCATTACTGTAGATCTGAACTGTTATATGCAATTACCTGCTGTTGTCTCTACTATCTTCAAGTTGTCTGCATACATTTTTCAAAGAGTACTGAGGTGGGAAGGGTATAGGTGAGGAGCATTTCTTTTAGAAATAATACTGACTTAAGTAGTTCCTGATTCCAACTCCATCTCTTCTTACTCCATGCCCTGCTGAAGGAGGATGTAGTGTCCCCAGCTGTGTCCTTCTGGTGTGTTTTTTTTTGTACTGGCTCTGGTGCGCATCTTTCTGCATGGTAAGCTGCTTGAGCTTACCTAAATAGCAGGAAAGTAAGTTGCCATATCCCTGCCACCTCCCACACTGTTGTGATGAAGTGGCTTGTTGGGTGAGTTTGTGAGCTGGAGCAGGAAGAGTGAGAGAGAATAACTACCGGGAGTAATGGGGAGGAAGTAGAAACCCTTGCTCTTGTCTCCTCTCTTCCTGTTGGGCTTAATGATAAACTAGATAAGGGAATTGATCTAGCTGAAAAAACTTAGTAACCTGGGTCAGCTTTCCATGTTCCTGTTCCATGGCTCCACAGAGCACAGACTCAGTTGTATGTGGATAACAAGAAGAAAATAGAGACCTGGAGTGACCAGGGAGTGTAGGAGCTGCTTAGGTTAGCCACACTGTCAAATAAATAAATAAAGCTGTAATTTGACTTTCTCTCATCTGGCTCTCATTGTTTTGTTGTGTGTCTTGTATCAGCTTCCTTTCTTTGTTTTTGCTGCTACTGCTGCTGAAGCGATGCTTAACTGCTCATGCAGAATCATCACTTCTTTTTTAGAGCAGTTTCACTCTCTGTTTCTGTGGCTTTTTTTTGATATCTGAGGAAGTACTACATGGCACTTCTCGGCCTGTTACTATGAATAAGTCTCTGGACTTTTGGGTTGTATTTTGTGTGGCATTTGTTTAAGCATCAGTTACTCTCGACCTAGAATTTCAAAAAGGGATGAATTCCTCTGGCTTTTTACTGGTTGTAGCTTGAACCAGTAAAGCCCTGGTTTCTCTTTCTACAGAGTTTTCAAGCAAAGAGAGTACTGTTTCACAATTTTCTTTGGATGAGTTGCCTGAAATTTGTAGTGAACTTCAGAGACGAGGGTGTAACTTGTTGAAAGGCTGCTTTGGTAACACGCTTCTTGCTGTAACAAAGAGATTGTTCTGCAATATGCTGAAAGTCTGTTCCGTTAAGCAATGTGGTATTTGGAGGAAAAATGGATTTAGCTAATAAAGTTACAATATGTACCAACTACAAGATGTACTACTTTGATCTTGTCTTAATTAAGAACCTCCTGTATACAGTATACCCATGTCAAAAAAGCAACCCCCTCAATCAAGTATTGCCAGACAAATAAACCATAAATTTGAAGCCCGTTTAAAACAAAACACTGTTTATATCTTGATAGGGTGAGGGAATGTGGTACATGTCAAGTGTTCATGGTAGACTTCAAGAAGCCACATGGATGATGATCAGACATTATAGAAATCAGGGACACGCATGAGACTTTGGAGTAGATTATATACTTTTGAGCTTTGTATTTAGCATGTATATTGCTGTACTTTTATGTCCAAGGCATTTATAATCCAACTGGAAGACAGAATAGTATTATATGAGACCTCTTGTTTATATTTAGTTCTGTGGGACTGGTTAAATGAAGTCTTTTTTTAATCGATCAATTACCATATGTAACAAAACTTTTCCTATTTAGATGAGAGATCTCCAGATGCACAATATGTGGATTTGCTGCTGAATCCAGAACGTTACACTGGATACAAGGGGCCTTCTGCTTGGAGAGTATGGAACAGCATATACGAAGAAAACTGCTTCAAGTAATTGGGAGGGAGAGGAAACCTATTTCTTATACCTCAGTTTAGCTTAAAACTGATCTTTGTTTTCTAACTTATTTTTTAGGCCTCGATCTGTCTATCGTCCTTTAAATCCACTGGCGCCTAGTAGGGGTGGGTCTTGCCTGTTTTATTTTCCAATGAATTTCTTTTAACATAGTGACTATTGCAGCACAAGTAGTACAAATAGCAATCTTCAGTCTGTAGGTGTGCTTTCTGCTTCTTTAGTTGCCTCTGTAGAAGTAGCTGTATATTTTCAATATTTAGACTAAGGCTTGTGGTACTTTTGTTGTATACATGCCTAATCTTATGCCTATTAATAGCCTTATTAATGTCAGGTAAGCTGATGTGGAAACTAAATTGTAAGTCTCAAACTGTTCAGTAAGTGTCACACTAATTTTCTGATTTGGACGCACTCGTGTATTCTTGTTTCTTTTTTCAAAAAGCATTTGGTCACTTCAGTTCATACTTATCCTAGTGCAATGTAGCTGTACATCTTTCATCCATAGTGTGTAGTGTAGTACAAGCGTACAAATAATTGCATTAGTTGAAGGAGCGGACACTTAGGAAGGATCAATTATCTGCAAGAATGCTTAAAAAAAAGTACATGAATGACTTGGGGTTTGTTTCCAAATTTAAGTTGAAAGCTGTATCCTGGTGTTTCAAATGAATCAGCTTTCTCCTGTCAGTGTGTCTTATTTCCCTAAAAAATTAACTATTAGCCAATAGATTGAGTTTAAAAAACCATCCGTTAGAAAATCAAGGTATCTCAATATTTATGATTACTAAAAGCTGATATATTGCTGATACACACAAATAAAAAGAATTGTAACAGTGGTTTAACGCAGGGTTCAGAATTTCAGAAAGGAACATTGAACTAATTGTTGAACAATGCAAACTAAAGACTGTGACTTCCTAACCATCTTTGTGAAGCTAAAACATAGCTTTCAAGAATATGTAAATCAGCTGCTACTAAGATTTCAATTTCTTAGTGGCTTTCCTTATTGCAATGTGTTAAGTCTCGGGTGGTCTTGAGGAAGAAGAAAGGAGGGATGGAAAGTAGCATATTTTTTATAGATTAAATAAGGTTTCTTGCACTTCTTGAGTGTTTGTAGTAAAGTCTGTGTTTCATTACTACTTTGCTGTGGAAATTACCTTTTTAATGCTAATGGATTTCTTTTTATTTTTCCCCCTCTAAGGAGGAGATGATGGTAAGTCATCTTATCTTCCTTGACCTGCAGAAATGAAGTAAGCATTAGAGAGTTTTGGATTTTGAATTTATTCACTTTACTGTTACTGAATTAGGGAGCAGGAAATTTATGTTTTTATGCAGATTATTGATCAGAAAATGTTTTTATTGGGATCGTCCTTTCATTTGTAGTAAGGGGAAGGAATGGATAAGAGCAAAACAATTCTTTTCTTGGTTCTTATCCTTGTAACAGAATATGTGTTGTGATAATGTTATTAGTTCTCCCTGAACCCCATTGATACTGATGTCACATCCCTTAAGAGAAGAGGGACAGTTTTTTGTGTACTTTCTTGATTGTCCTTAATTTTGGGAAGATGGGGAGAAAGCATTTGGTCTGTCTACAGTGGGACAGACTTCATGATTTTTCAGTCAACTGAAAGCTCTCAGGCAAAAGATCTAAGTCTAAAGGAAACCTGCGGGCGGGTCAAGGTACAGGCTGTCAGATAGAGTTACACTCTGCCATCACATCTTTCATCACTAGTGCTTATAATCAGACATGTGCTTCCATACACTGCTGAATGCTCTGACCAGTAGCTTAGTCATGCTCATTCTTGTGTTTCTCCTATTCTGATCCCAACAGATTTAAATTAACCTCAAAGTTAGCTGCTTCCATGCCTATTCTCATTTTAATTGCTGAATTATCTAACTTCATGTCCAGATGTCAGCTAATGTTAGTATGCATAGTAATATAAAGATACTGTGATGTTGAAAATGAATACTCTTCATTTAACTATGTACTTTGTATTTACAGGAGAATCTTTCTACACATGGCTAGAAGGTAAAGATTCTTGAATGAGATAATAGATGTTAAATTCACTAGAAGAAACACTGTAGCACTTTCTTCATCTCCTCAAATATTTTTCGTAGCATAGGCTTTTTAGTAATTTGTCCAGTACTTCCGAGTGTCATTCAAATATTTCTTTACTTGAGGGTCTTTGGAAATCTTTTCATTCACTTAGATGGTATACTCCCTAAACCTCTAAGTGTTTTATCTTTTTTAAAGGGGGAGTTCACTTCATTGCTGGTTACTTTGAATTTTCTGGTTATTTTAGGCAGTTAAGCATGGACATTATTAGTAGTAATGTTGGTAAGCAATTTTATTTGGAAACAGCTTTAAAGAACATTCAAGATTTTGATGGTTCTGTTCCCAGTTTATAATCTAATCTAAGTATAATGTGTGTTCAGAAGGCAAAGCAATTTTCTTTTTGTTCATGTTGAAATGGAAATTATTACTGCAGTAGTAGCAATCAAAATCACATTTGGGAGGTGTGCAGAAAATTAAGTGAGTTAAATGTACTTAATTTTAAAATTAGTTCATTCTGACTTTCATAAGCCTTTACTTGTCTGGTGATATTGTAGGAAAGCATACAAATGTACATGCCTTTAAAAATGTGATGTCTGTAAATGAGGACATGTCTCAGCCTCACAGATAGGCTTCACCATCAGCTCTTCCTGCTTCCTTTTGTGGAGATTAGAGTGGCAGGAAAGTTGTGCAAAAATACTTTGAGAGGAACAAACTCTTAAATTTCAAGTGTAGTGTCTGTCTTTGATTCTAAGTGGAATTATGTGTAATTTCTGCATATAAATTATGTTTTGACCACTCAGTGCCACTGTATTTCTGTTTACACTGTAGAAGTCTGTATTTATCAAAATCGTATTTTCCAAGATTTTGTTCTGTGCATTTAAGTCTTCAGTGAATTTACAGTACAGCTATGAAGAAGTATTTTTGCTGTTTTCCAGTGCTCTAAGATTTCCGAGGGATTTTGATGTTTTTCTGTAGGGGCATTCCTCTAATTCAGTGGTAGCTCTAATTGTAATTAAGATAGGTCACAGTATATTTCTGATTTCCAGACTGTCAAAATTCAAGATTATTTCAAATTTATTGCTCAAACAATGTAAACATCGTTTTTTTTGTGTAGCAGTTTATCTGTACCAATTGAACAGATACTTATTTGCCTGTGTTTACTAGAACACTAAAATACCAACCAAGAAATGTCAAATGTCATTCTCAGTATTGCGTTATATAAAAACTAGGAGGTAAACTTTTCCTATGATGGCTGTGAGGGCTTTTTAACAATACTAAAGTGCTGTAATTGTAACTCTCAAAAGTTAACAATGCAAACTTGCATCACTAAAATGTCGGGGTTTATTCACTTTAATAAATTATTTCCAGTATTTTGTTTGGGATCTGTTTGTCTTTTTTCCTGGACAGGTCTGTGCCTTGAGAAAAGAGTGTTTTATAAACTCATTTCTGGACTTCACGCTAGCATCAACTTGCATCTGTGTGCAAATTACCTTCTTGAAGGTATGTCTAGGTAAAATTGCTGAATGGAATTCTACAATATCTGTAATGTGTGTTTTGGTTTTTCTGAAAATTTTTGGTGTATACTTCGTTGCTTTTATTTTCTAAATATGTACATTTTACTGCCCCTGCATTTTTTTTTTTCTCTGTGTAGAAATGTGGGGGAAGCCTCGCTGGGGACCAAACGTGAAAGAGTTCACTCGCCGCTTTGACCCTGCCGAAACAAAAGGAGAAGGACCAAGGAGGCTCAAGAATTTGTATTTCCTGTATTTGATAGAGCTGCGTGCCTTGTCAAAGGTCGCCCCGTACTTTGAGCGTGCAGTTGTCGACCTTTACACCGGCAATGGCCACGAGGATGCTGAATCTAAAGCTCTCTTACTGGATATCTTCAGGGATACAAAGTAAGGCTCAGGAATTTTTTTTTTATCAATAGTTTGAAATTCTCTGTTATATTCAGAAGTGAGAATAGGTGACTCCTTGATAGGATAGGACAAGAATGAGAGTGGAATGAAGAAATAGAATTTAAGTAATGGGAGAGATTGAGAGGAATTTGTACATTTGACAGGAGAGATTAATATCTTTGAGGTGTGAATATACCAATCTTTAAAAACAAAACAAAAATGCATGTATAAAAGCCCAAACCACACAACACCCTGGCCTACTCTCTGGGTGTTGCTTTTTCTGATTCTTCGGTATAAGGTGCACATGATTTATTTTGAAAAGGAAAGAAGCACATACAGTTTTTTAGTGATCCACTGACTAATCCAGCTTTTATCATAGACTTAACCCCTGTGGTTTGGCCATTCCTTCTTCCTTCTGCTTACTCTGTAAGGTTCTTAAGTTCAGTTTCTTTGCTGTCCCTTTTGCTAGTTTTTGTGATAGGTACCATGTTGAGTGGTTTCATTGCTGTTCCTAATCATAGTCTTGTTGGGTATTTGAGATGTAGTCAGACAATGATCAATTGGAAGGCAAACATTAAGCCAATTTCAGTATAGAATAGAACAGAACTGTGGATAACAGATTTCAATTACATTGGCTGAATAGTAAAACTGGTACCACTGAGCAATTTTTTTAAGGCCTAATCTGCAAAGACTAAGAACTCTGAAAAATATTTTACACTTGGCATCAGCTGCTCACCAAGCTTAATTGAACACTGTAGTTTATGCCAGCATTTGTTTTGATTGCATTTTGTCTTTATTAGGTCCTTCCATATGCACTTTGATGAAAAGTCCATGTTTGCTGGAGATAAAAAAGGAGCCAAGTCGCTAAAGGTAAAGCTAGTTTTCTGAATGGCATCCAAAATACCCATTTTGAAATTAAGCTGTGTTATTTTGAAAAGCCCTTCTACCTACCAGAAACATAGTGCTGAGAGTAGAAAAGGCACAGATAAAAACTTAGAGTTGTATCTGAGGCCTTTTAATCAACTTTATAGTAAGGCGCTGTCCTGATCCAAGCAGACTGAAATCTCTGGCTTTGTGCCTTGAGTCTGCCATCAGGACTGTGGTGGGGCAAGTGAGTTGAATTAGTATTACTAGTAAACACAGTGGTGTTTGTTTTTAAGTAGAATATCTGTTTCACATAATTATCTGGGAAAAAACCCCCAACCCAGTCATGTTTGATTTTTAAAAAATTATCCCTTATGTAGTGTAATATAATATAATACAATATACAGTATAATATCATGTAATATATTATATTTAACATTAGAAAAACAGAGTTCCTAGACATGGGAACCTAATGTGAATGCTGTACCTACCCAGCAACTTCCAGCGTTAACATGCTACTGTTCAGATTGGTACACATTACAATTCCACAGTTGGAGTGGGGCTTGATAATAAAGGTCTGTTTTAATATTTATTAACGCTTTTAATACTTATTTTCATAGTGGTATGGAATGTCATCAGCGTTACAAAAAATGCTATTAGAAAAGTAGCAGTGTTTTATAAGCCCAGCTTGTGTTGTTTGGACCTTAAAAAATTGAGATCAGCTTTATTAGTTCTGTGCTGTGCTTGCTCCCCCTCTGACTGAAGTTGCAAAGCAACGATCCACCCATAGCTGTGAACAGGAAATATCTTCTGTGAATTGTAACCTGTTTGTCAGAAAGATGTTTGGTTGAAAGAGGATTTGAATAATGGAAAAAAAAAAATGGGCAAGGACACAAATACAGTAGTTATAGCTCAGAAAATTTTGAGAAGGTTGGTAGAAAGTCTGTGTACAGAATCCAAGCATTACCCTGCTTGTTTTGTATTTTTGGTGGGTTTTTTTTTGAGGAATTAACTGTTAGAAGTGGCCTGGAAACAAGATTCTGGGTTTACATAGATCTTGGTTACTGCCTGACTACATAAGGCAATGGTTTTGTTCAGTTTTGGTAAGAGAATTGATACTTTAATGGTACTAGATTTGTTAACCTTCTATTTTTGTAAAGTTAAGATGTACATTAATTTCAGCTTCTTTATTTTGTTTTTAACTGATAGGAAGAATTCAGATTGCATTTCAAGAATATCTCCCGCATAATGGACTGTGTTGGATGTGACAAATGCAGGCTGTGGGGCAAGCTGCAGGTACAGTTTATTTTGTGTAGAGGTCTGTTTGTTCTGGCAGGGGTGGGTTCCAAGATAAGCATATATTTCAGTTTGGCAGGACTTCTCTTACCTTAGCATTCAGACTTTCTGCACATGATTGGTCCCTTGATATCCTTACCCGTATATTAAAAATAGATATATGTTTAGTTCACTGTTAAACATTTTTTAACTTTTTTTTTCAAATTATCTACTCAACAGCTGTTTAGTTTACTAAAAGGTAGAGTTTGTATTCTAAAAGAGATGCTTTTAAAGCAAATGCTTCATGGCGAATTCTTACTGGCAGTCAATATCTTAACTGTATTCAGTGATCAGATGAGCCTTGTAGAATCACTAATGGGAAACCTTCCTTTAAATACAACACTTACTTGTTAGAAAATCCAGTGTGATAATTAGCTCCACAAATGGAGGTGTAAGAAAAAGAAGTAATTCAGTTTTTCACGATTTACACAGAAGGCAGCAAATGAACACAAAGGTGCACAGTAAAACTGAAAGTTGAAAACCAGTTTCGTTTTCTGGGCACTTATTACTTTTATTTTACTGAGAACATTATTTTAAACCTCAAGACTAATGGTAAATCCAAACTGAGAATAGTTATTTTGGAGTGCTTGGTGTACTATACTGTATTGCATTAAACTTATCAGAGTGCAGTTTTCAAAGAGTTCATAGCATCAAAAATTTGGTGGTCTCTGCTGAATTTCTTTGGTTCTGCTTACCCAGTCCTAGTTAATACTTCTGATCTATTATTGTTTTTTTCCTTCTCACTCAGAACTAAATAGGGCCAGATTTCCTGACCTATCAAGTTCTCTTATAGCCAGCTTCAACCACTTTGTGTCAAAATCCAATGGTTGCTTCTGTAGCCCAATTAAAAGTGAAAATAAGAAAAGCTGCTTCTGCTCTATTTCTGCATAGAAAATAGGGGTTGAAAACTGAAACGGCAATGTTTGCCACTAGGAGTGGAGGTGGAGAAAGCACGTGTGTTGTGATACCTTGTAAGAAAACTTAGTTTGACTTCAAAGGGGAAGGGGAGAGGAAAAGGGGAGATGTGCTCCTGCAGAAGTGGGGTATCTGTAAGGGAAGGGGCAGGAGAGAGCTGGGAGTGTTGTAATGGGCACAGTTTCATATCCATGGCCAAGAAGAAAAGAGATCAGAAAAGAAGAGATTAAAAACACAAGAGTGAAGAGCAAGTATACCTGAGGAAACAAACCTGGTACATTGGTGGCATGCATTTGCATTAGTGTCCTGATTTTTGTGTAGTTATTTGGGTTGAAGGTCAGTGTATAAGAATTGGTACTAAAGTTTGCCTGGATTAGTATTTTTTTGTCTTTTTTTGTGCTTTTCTGAGTATTTGAAGGAATGATCTTACTGATGTTAAAACACTGGACTTTTTTGTAGACTCAAGGCTTAGGAACTGCTCTGAAGATCTTGTTTTCTGAGAAAGAAATACAGAGCCTTCCTGAGAATAGCCCATCAAAAGGCTTTCAACTCACACGGCAAGAAATAGTTGCTCTTGTAAATGCCTTTGGAAGGTAAAATTTATCATTTTTATAGTAGAAAAGTATAAAACTTCAGTGTCAATACTCGGGCTCTGTGGAAAGATGTTACTGTACATGTAGCTGTAGCTTTTTAAAGGCTGAATTAGTATTAGTGATAAACTTAATGCCTTCAAATGGAGCATGTGGAGTGTTGGTTATTAGCCTTGGTCATCATTCTTTGTTTGGATCTAATTCATCCCTCTGTCTCAAATCTCATAAATCCACCTTCCACAAAATGAAATTTAAGTCTCTTAAATTTAATTAATTTTTTTAAAATTTATCCCATTCAAATGATGAACCATTTTAACAGCTTTAAAAGAAGTGCGTGTAAAGCTTGCTTTGCTCGTCATGTTAGTTCTTCAGATCTTGAATATAAAAATCTGTTCCTGTTTAAACAATCTATTTAAACAATCTGATAAAAGAATGTAATAAACTTCATTACCGCTAGTTATGGATTTTTAGATGTTTAATGAAGCTGGGACAATTAAACATATATGTATAAACTTTAATCCCTGTAATATATTATGTAAATATAAAATGGAGAGTCAGATAGCAGATCTTTTGAGAGAAAGTGTATCTTAAGTGTGTTAATCTTTGGAACAGAATTGTTTGAGAAAAAACTGAAGGGAAAGTCCCCATGAATGTGATGATTTGTACTTCTCTTTTGCATGTGACTTGGTAACATTTAGGTGGTTTTTGTTTTACAGGCTTTCCACGAGTATAAAAGAGTTGCAGAATTTTAAAGTTTTATTACAACAAACTAGGTAATGAAGGTCTTTGCACAACCTGTTAGTGAAGATCATTTACATGACTGCATTGAGCAGAAGGAACTGATCCTTACAGGACTCACATGAACTGATAAAAAGTAAAATCAAATATCAACTTGAATATTTATGTTTAAACTAGGAATGGTTATTAATTAGAAAATATATTTATGAATGAAATATATAGTTTTTAAATGTGTAAATTATGCTGATCTGTTTATTTTTTAAGTTTTCTGCTCACGGTTCTGTTGTACTGAAACTTCATAAATTTTCTTATTTCCTTGTCTTTCTGGGATAGCTGTTTTGTATGAAAACATATGTACCTCCACCCTGACTGGGCCTGTCCTGATAGAGGGGAGTCACTTCTTGTCTTCCCAGTTATTGAGCTTCAGTATATTCTGAGGATTTGGTATGTTAAAAAGATTGTCAAAAAGAAGGGGGGGGGGAACCCCAAACAAACAACAACAATAACAAAACCCCCAAAACACAAAAAAAACCCAAACTACAAAAAGGAAATAAGGCTCTTGCTGAGTTCTGGCTTCCTACTATAATAATGAAACTTAATTAAAAACAGCAGATTTACTGAGCAGAAAATTTTATTTCATATTGAGCTCCCTTGCATTATGCTGATATGAAAATTTTTTTCCCCTTGTGTTGTGCTTTTCAGAATTTCCCTTTTTTTTTTTTTATTACTACCTTGTCTCTGAGGCAGCAGAGAAAGTGACTTTTCTGCAGCCCCTTGCTGCAGCCCCTTACCTGCATTTACTTTGGGATAGGGGTCATGACAGGGGGAGATGGTTAGTGGAGTGCTGCTAGCTGAAAAGCCTCAGTCAATCAAATTTCCATTTACTCTGTATTTTCTAGATTGTAATCACAAATTCAGTTTCCAAAAGTTGTCTTTTTAATGTCTAAAATATTAAGATAGCACACTTCTGTCTTTGAACCATGGAAATCAATTTGCTCTTTATGAGTTATGTTTGAGTGCTATGTTAAAAGGTCAGTGTAAAAATAACTTGCTTTTGTAGTCACTTTTTTTAAAAGATGCTTTTTAAAATTCATAAGCATACTGACATTTAATATCACATACTCTATCTATGCAAACCCTTACTGTATCTTCTTTGAAAGGATATTCAGCATAAAAAAACGGGTATGTTAATAACATTACTTTCATAAAATAAGAAATTACTCATGTATCATTGTCCACAAATGTCGGTGATAACTTACCAATGTCAAAATGGAATTCAGAAACAGCATTACCAATTAGTAGCAACCAAATATTGGTTTAAATTTAAAATGAAGTAATAATTTCTTTTAAACCAGCATGTTTAAAAATTAAGTTAGGAGTTATGAATGTAGGAAGTGCTGGTACAGTGTAGATACATCTCTTGTTTTTAAAAGCAAGTCTTCACAAAATTAAGTGCTCTTAAACATTTTTCACCCTATCAGATATTGAGTGACCTGTTTATATAATTGATTGTAACTGTATTGGCTTCCATAATGTGTTCCTTTACTGCTGAGATTTTCGGAAGGCTGGAATATGCCCTGTTCTTTGTTTCCAGACTAGCCTCAAACTTCTACCTGACTGGAAACAAAATAGACTATTCTGCTGACACTTGCTTTTAAAAGAAATACTGTTTCTTGAGAAAGTTAACCCCTTTGTGTCAAACTGGGATATGCTAGATGAAGGGGGAAAAGAAATCCAAGCAAAAAAACCAAACCACCCTCACAAAGTTTTCGTGATAGTTGCACAAATTGGCAATGAACTGGTATCCCGTTGGAAGTTCTGTGTTTAAGCCAAGAGGTAACTGAATGCAGCATTAGAGGAAGCTGATGCCAGTTTGAGGTTGTTATGTTTTTACCTAGTAGCCTCTCTGGCCTGTGGGCATCTGTGTCTGAGCAAGTCACCACAGGCTTTCTTTTTCTAGTTAATGCAGAGGAGCAGGAGGTTTCTAGATGGATTAATCTGGCCTCTTCCAGGCTCTGTATTTGCACCCTTAGAGTTTATTCTTCTCGATTAATTTAAAGTGGGAATCTAGGTAACTAGCTCAGATGTGAACACCTGTGTTTGGTAAATGAGTTACACACTGAGTATCCAAATCTTCTGAGTAATTGTATATCTTGAAAGAGTGTAATCTTCAATTGGCTGTTAATTCCTTGCCTTTTGGATAGACCTGCAAGGGCTAGAACTGTAGGCTCACTTGTGTGAGAAGTGCTGTATAACTGGGGTTTATCTATATTGTTATATATTATAGTGCCTAAAGCTTTAGGCAGGATTTTCTAGATTAAAAAAAATAAATTGTGTTGACTGTGCTGCCCCAGGAAGGACCTAAGTCTCAGAAATGTTTCTTCCTTTTTTCCCCTTGCTTTGTGGGGAAAGTGAATTGCTTCCAACCTCCTTCTGGGGATGCAACTTGCTATTTTTCTTTTTCCGCCTGTGCCTAGCTAAAATCTACAGACACTGAAGCAGAATCATGCATTTGCTCATGGGACAGGTGAGAGACTCAGGCATGCAGATCCTGGACACCTGGTCCTTGCAGCCCTCATGGGCACAAGGTTAATACTGTTGGGTAAGGACATAAAGAGGTGTGAAGCTTTTCTTCTTTTCCTTTGTGTCATGGAAACACAGGAATGCAACTGAACAGTAAACTGTGTATGTGTGTAAGTTCTGTTGCAGCTGAAGGTACATCTTGCTTGATGATCAAATATGGAAGGCATTTCACTTCACTGTCATTGTAGAGATAGGACATAAGATTTTTCCTCTAACAAAGCTAGTTGAAACAATTTTCCTGTCACCATCTTTTTTACTGTATTTGATGTACATTCTGTGACTATGCTGCCTATGAAATTTTGCTGTGTGAGTTGGATGACTTAGTTCTTTATATGTTAAATTAAATTTTAAAAATTTACAGCTCTCTTTTTATACTAAAGAATAAGGTTAGTTACACTGTCCATGACCTGTAAACTATTTTAAATTCCAGCTCCCTGTTGGAGATCAGCTTGTCAACACTGTCTGCCATTCATTTCAGAGTAACAGTACATTTTCTTGTACAAATGACACAGTGATTGTAATCCCAGCCCAGAGGTAATGAGAAGACAAAGACAAAAATGTTTAATTGTTCCCAAGTCATGAAGACTTGTGTGAAATGGCAAAAAAAAACTTGGTGCAAACTGCATAGGTAAAAATTAGCGCACTGTTGCTGAATAACTTGTTCTTCAGTGCCTGAGGAGGTAGGTCAGAATATAAATTTAAAACAGTGAAATATAGAGACTTGTGTAAGCTGGAATAATAAGTGTTTTCCTACTTTTCAGCTGATGGTCTGTGCTGTCCGTCATTGTATGTGCATGAAATACACTGTGCCACACTTTCTTGAGTTGTGTTTTGATGGTTGGGTTGCCTTTATCTGACCTTGCTTTGTGCTTTTCTGGGAAATGACCTGTAATATGTTGTAAATAATCTTGATGCTCATGTTTATAAAGTAGCAATCAGCAATTCATCACTTTACAATTTCTCCATATAGCTACCCTATTAAAATGTAATATTTATTGAAATAAAAATCAATGTTGGAACTGCTTACTGAGATCTAAACACTTCTGAATCTTTGCTATGTTTGAATCAACAAAATGCAAATTAAAGTATTTTCTGCTACAACTTCTTTTTGTGAATGTAATTTTTGGGGTTTCATTTGAAAATGTATTTTTTGCTCTTCATTTAACTTTCAATGACACTTAGTAGCTATTATATAAATTAAATTATTTTTGTGATAGTAATTTAAGATGAAAATGATGAGCAGATTTTCATTCTCACTTCAATTTCATTGAAAAGATGAAGGTAATCTGTGTATTTCTTGCTGCTTACAGTGCACTGTAATGTGTCCGTACATCAGAAATCCATGTGATAGAATTACAGGATGTTTCTATATGAATATGGCCAAATTTAGCCCCTGTTTTAAGAGACAAAAAGGCTTATTTTGAAATGAAGTCTCTTCTGTCTCTTTCTCAGAAAGCTTATGAAATCAATTTTGTAAATAATTTTTTTTTATTTGTTCACCCAGTGGGGCTCTTCATGGTGAAATTTCCCTGAAAGGGTCTCTCTGTTTCCTTCCATGTATGCATTTTAAACAAATTATCTTACTAAAAATTTGATGCACGTATTTCATCCCCAGCTTAGGTGGGTAAGTACCTGTTAACACAGGTGATGATAAATTAAAGGTCTTACCTGTCACAGTGTTGTTTAAATCTCCTGTATTTTAGAGTATTTAATTCATTACTATGGTTGGTTACAGTCACTTGTCATTCCACTTTTTTGCATGCATACTCTGGCATAGGGATTAAGTTTGTTCTAAGTGCAGAATTCTCTCAAGTTTTTGCTGTGGAGCAATAACTACTGTGAAGAAAATGACATTTCTGCAGACTTCTCTTGCACTCGGTCTACAGGCAGTTTTGTACAAACATGATTGTAGAACTCCAAATGGTTTAATAAAATTTCAGTTCTTCTTCCAACCCCATGGCACCTCTTTTAATCTCTGATGGATAGTTTAATTGGCTTCTTTTCTTCAATGAATATATGTGAAGAAGGCAGTGTAATTTGCCCTTTTGGGAGGGCAAATCGTTGACTTCTGCTGGAGGCAAGGCTTGTGCTTTGGCTTTACCACAAAGACCCCAAAACCCAGAGACCCTGTAGAGTCTTGATGTGGGCATATGGCACTGCTCTGCCTTTGGATTTCAAGCAGATCTGATCAGATCTTCTCCCCATCCCTTCTTTTATCCTGTTTATTCTTTGTGAAATGTACACAAGAATTCTTGATTACTTGTATTTCCTAAAGTCAAGCATGAGGAAAACATGAAGTCTGTCCACCATTTGGGGATGCTGTAGTACACCTCAAAATGAAATACTTTTATAGAAGTAAAGATGACTAGAAGTGGTATGTTTTTCTCCTAGGAAAGTGTGGTTTGAGTTACAGTATTTGTTTCACATAGGGAAGGAGAAAGAGATGCTGGGGATGCGGAGTTCTTTACTGTCGAGCTTCACTGGGTACAATAAAAAGACCTGAAGTACAGTCAGGGTTCCTGTTTGCTGTAAGATTGATAATTACTTTTAGGCTTGCTCTCTGCAAATGACACATCCTAGAATGGTGTTCACCGTTTTTCCCCACAACCCACTAGATTTATCCCTGAAGATACAAAGCTGAAGCACAGCTTTGCTGTTCTGCTCGTTGTGCAGAAAGGCACACTTGAGGTTTTTCTGCTTTATGTATTCCTGGCTCTTGTTCTATTCCCACACTGCACTTCCCAGGTTCTTAATAAATAAGTATGTACTGTTCTATGTATCCCTCTCCCTGGCTATGTATTTGACTTATTCTTCGATATAGTATACCTAGGTCTGATTGATGATCACATAACTTTAATTTTTCAAACATACAAGTTTTCAGCTTGTTTTGTAGTTCACAATGCTCCAGTTGGAGCAGATACCTGTCTCCACTCTTCTGAGACTGTCCTTACAGCTGCTGAAAAGATAAAATTTTCTTACTTTCTTAGAAGAATGCAGAGTACAGATGACTTCCGGCCTCCAACTATAATGCCACACTGAGTAGGCAGTGATATCCAGAGTAAATTATGCTCTGAGAACATAGCAATAACTTGAAAAGACAGTATTTAATTGGGTTGATATTTTTTTCCTTACATGCTTTTATGTGCATGTAAGAATTGCAACTGTCATGCATTTCAAAAACCTATTCATGTGTTTAAAGTATATTGATCATAATCATGTATTTCTAACCTTATACACAGTGTAAAAATAAAAATACTTAGAAAATAATTATGCCATTTAACTTCATGAAATTTGCTCTTTTAAAATGAGCATCAAAATGATTAAATTATACCCTCTAACAACTCTATTCAAAGCCAAAATACTGTGGCTTAGAACAAGGTATTAATTGGAACAGTCTTCAGAGTTTAAATCATTAGCTTATACTTCTTGAACTATGAAAAGCTCATGGCAAGGTTCTTCATTTATCTGTGCATAAGAAAATTTCTAAAAACCAAAAGGTGAAGAAAAGTTGCTAAGCTTTGTTTTTCAAAACATTGGTTTTAACATTGGAATGTCCTAGAATGCTTTAGTTGATTGAAGTTAAATCGGGCTTGGCCGGTCTGTGTCCAGTGCTGGATCTTGTTGGAGGGATCCTATGTAAGCCATGAAGCTGTTGTTCTGATGGCTCCAGTCGTAGTAGTCTGGAGAGAAGCTTAGAAAGAAAATAGAAGAATTAGTGACTGGCAGATTTGGTTCTGTAGACACCTGGTTAGTGAATGTGGGGAAAATGCAATCATGTAGAGGTAGTTCTCATGCTGAAGTGGAAAAATATAATAAACCCCCACCCAGGGGTCCAGGCAGCTATTTATTTTCCTGATCTGTCAATTATTTTGGCCCAAGTGTTCTCAGCTCATTAACTGTTTCCCGATTCTCTTGGTTCAATAAGACCTCCCCTTTCTGATTTGTGGTTCCAAAAGGTGTTTGAAAATCCCAAAAGTGGTGCTGCTCATCCCTGCCAAGTCCTTGCACTCTCCCTGCAAGGGCCTGTCAGGGAGAGATCTAAACCTCTTGTGTCCATGTCCAAGACACTAGGATGTGATTAGGAGCTCTGGCATGCTGCCTTTTTTCCCATGAGCGGTGTGAGACAATGCACATGGCTGGTTTGGTTCCCACTGGGAGCTGTGTGTGTGTTACCAGTGTGGCTGGTTCCCTGGCGGCTCTGTGTGGAAGTGAGGGTGTCTCTGGCTCTAGGCTGGATACCAGCCTGGTGCACACCACCGTCGGCATCCTCTGTGGCCTTAGTTACTATGTGAAAAACTAATGAATGCAGGGGTAGGATAACTGATAACTGTAAACAGTGCGTATGCAACTTTACTGAGCCATGGTCTGGGTTCGGTGACCACACAGCCTCAGCTAAATGACTGACAAGAACTAGATCTGGGTAGTCAACTATGGTCAGCAAGTTAGCTGGCATTTTAAGATGAGTGGTTACACTAATCTACTCGTAGCATAATGTAGCTACAGGAACAGCAAATGAATAACATGACTGAGACTCCTTTCAGGGCAGGATAGAGTCCTGTCAGTGCCTTTCCTTCTCTGAAATGGGTGCTATCATTCTTGGTGTGAACTGCTCCTTCCCGAATGGGAATCCTTACCTAAGCCTCGCAGTTGCATGGAGGAAATAGAATTTTTGTGCCAGTTCTGGGTTGTGTGGGATTTCAGCAGTTTGGTGGATTTTCCTAAGCTTTTGGCATGTGGGAAAGCACACGCTCCCTTCCTTTCAGGTCACCCTCAAGACATTTAGCCATGTTACTGGGCAACCTGAGTTGAGAGGCTTCTCGCTACCACTGTCACAAGCTGCTGCCTGTGCTGTCGAGTTTTCCCTGCTCTCCCTGGCCAGGGAGACAGCTGTTTTACTAGGCAGCCTTGCTCACACACTTGAATGAGTAAATAGCACTTCTGAAGCCACTCTTGGGAGAAACAGAGGGTAAAACATGCAACCCCAAGTTCTGACCCGAGTTTTTCAAAGAGCAGCATGTTGTTACAGTTCTTAAATTATGTAACCACTTTTATTCTCTCTTTGTAGTCTCTATGGGGCCCCTGTATACCTGCAGTCACTGAGTGCTGCCTTTCCACCTCAGCTTCTTCCTTCGCTTCCCTCACCCCACAGGGATTTATGTGACTATTGCAGCTAGACAATTTTCATCAGTCTTTTACGGTGTGTCAGAGTTCCTCCTCCTCTAGTTTCTGTTCCTGGAAGCAAGTGGTTCACTCTTGTATCTCACCTGCCCTGTGCCCCCTGTGGTGCAATATTCCAGGCTAGATCATCATCACTGTCGTATCTGCGGGGGTTGTCAAAGAAGTAGGATCTGGGACTGAAGCCATGGCTTGGGACCATTCCTGCATTGGCCTGAGGGAAGGGAAACCTCAGTCAGTATTTGCAGCAGATAGATTAACTGCTTGGTGCCTGACTTCTAGAAGAAGTTGCTGCCAACTTACCTCCTGGTTCCCAAAATAAAACAGGCAATTTTGCATTTGCTGTAGACAATAGAAATAATTTTGCATTTTCTGTTCCTCTCTACTAGGACAGTGGTAGTCTACTGATCTCAATAGCTTTTCCTTATCCTTATTTCTTTGCTAACACGTGGCCTGTTTCTGAAACCACCCTCCAATCAGCATTCAACCTTTCTTCTGAATTTCTGTCCATCCTGGACACTTTGTGCCTTTAGCCAGCTGACTTGAAGTGAGCAGTTGGGAAGCAGCCAAGGAGCTGAAGAAGATGAAACACCTAAAGAGATTTGACTTTTACCTCCCACATTGGTAATGCTCTCTCCTGGTGCCTTACCTCTCTTACCATAGGAACTGATCATGTTGAAGCTTGGCACCCTGCTGACTGAAACCATCTCTGAAAAATTCCTTAGGATGTCACAGTGATTTCAGTATCTACGCTATAGTGCTGGGAGGGTCAAATCCCAAGGACAGGTCTTCTGATAAAACAGGGAAAGGGTTGTACATGTAACTCTTTAATTTAAAAAGCATTTTCCTTTTATTTCCATATGAATCAAAACAGAAAACATACAACATGCAAGAGGTCAGTTGGATTCTGGAAACAGCACAGAGAGACATCTAAGACCCAGCTGAGCCTCATCCACTGCTCCCCTGCTCCCATCCCCAGGGAACAGCGTTCTCTGCATCTGTGGATAAGCCAGGATGACATCTTCTCCCTGGCCTTAAGCAGGAGAGCAGTTTAATCTCCCCCTTTATTTTATGTGTTAAATAACATTGACAAGGTGTCCTCATTTGTCTGGCTGAAGGTATGGCAAGGCAAAGGGCTACAGGCTGCAGTAACCCAGTGTCAGCACCAGAGACAACACACAGCTCGTTCCAGGCTGTAATCGTTTGTGGAAAGGAGCTTCACACTTGAACAACGCTGAATGCAGGATGTCTCTATCCAAACTTTTTGTTTCTGAAGTCCTGAAGGAAGCACAAAACCAAAGAACAACTATTTCTTGTGATTGTTTGTTAAAAATAAGGACTATTTTGGATTTTTACTAAATCAGAGTTAAGATTTTTTTAGCTAAAGGAGGTTTTGTTTTAGTTCTAACCCCGTGCTTTCTGGCCAAGTAGCAGCCTAGTGAATGCATTAGCCTAAAATCCTGCAGCCCTTGGTCTCCCTCTTGTGGCATCCTCACACTGAAGCTCAGTTTCCTTTTGCTATGATCTCTTCATTTTTTTTTTCCATTCTAATGTTGTTTCCAGTTTTCCTCTTAATATTTGTCTTATGTTGGAAAAAAATCTATGTATGACCTGACCTGTGTGACAGATAATGTTTACCTTAGAAAAGGTACCCACCCATAAAAGAAATGATACCATGATTGCCTCTTCTGAACTGTGTCTTTATGAAGTCGGAAATTAAAGGCTTTCTGCAAATCACAATGCAAAAAGATGTTATGTGCATTATTGCGATGCTCTTAGACTTATGAGAGAATAGTGCCTGTTTGACTCCATCTGAGCTCTTGTTTGAGTAGGATGCCCAGTCTTCATGGGATCATCTTTTTGAAATGAGTGATTAGACCACATCCCTTATTTTCATTCTCTGTGAATTTCCCGCACACTATCCAAACTTGGCCACCAGCTCTAGCCTTACCAAACTCACTTTAAATGAAATGACATCTCTCTGTGGTCACTTTTTAGAAGAGCAGGACTGCTGGCCCATACTTAAAAACATTTCTTTTCTTTGAAGTTGTCCTGGTTAACTCCTAAGCAGGAGTTAGGCTCAGATATTTTTGGTCACAGACACTGGGATTCATGGGGTTTCTTAGTGCAACATCAGGTATTACTTCTTTGTTCAGCCTTGGCTTTATCATTGTCTCTGAAATTGCATATCAGAATAAAACCCATCACCTAGTCTAAAAAGTTACTCTATTATTTGCTCCTCTTACTTGTGCATTTAACATTCACATACTTTTGGGGAATATTAGCTTTGATTAGGTTTGGCCTACAGAAACAGACTTTTCCTCAGTAATCCTAGTGCAGGGCTGGTATTCCCTGTGCACCTGTCAGCCAGCTAACCTGAAGATGTTGCCTACAGCTACAAAAAGATGCTTGTCCATCAACTAACTACCTCGATATTGAGGATGCTTACAGTGAATTATCCTTACAACTCACACCTTAATCTCTGGTCTGCTGAAATAGCAAACAAGTCAGCAAGTGCTTGTTATGGACACTGGTCTTTGACTTGGAAACAATTCAATGCGTACAGGTCTGAAAGAATTCAATCTTTTATTTCATAACCCCATTGAACAGTTAGCACACAACCATTTTCACTGCTATGTGATGAAAGATACCAGGTTTCAACTCCTTTATCCAACTCCTTGTTATCCAACAGATAACAAACTCCTTTTCCACTGACTGCAGTAAAATGCTGTATTATCTCAAAGGGAAGTTGTCCCTACATTTAAGAAGGTTCCTGATTTTTAAGGTAAACAGCCTGGGAAACACCTGGCCTTCTGGATAAATCTGATGAGCTTCTTTTGTGAGGAGTTAGCATAAAGGAGTGGGAAGTTTGGGTAGCTTTTATTCTGCCAAGGACACATCGAAAAAGAGAAGTCAGAGTGTAAAGAAGCAAAAGATCCTTCAGCAGCTGAGCCCCTCAGACCTGCCTGGAGATTACACTAACAAATACACTAACAAATTCTACTTACTAGATCTTTTGTAGGGTTTCGGACACGGAAGAAATACACAACCAAGGACGTAGGCAAGAGCTCCCAGATGAAAAGGATCACTCCAAACACTATGTAACCTGCATCTCCCAGCTGACATTTCAGATCTGCCTGTTGAAAAGTAAAAGAGAAAAGTGTTTCAAAATAAAGATGACAGCTCATTTAAAGGTGCAGGAGGCAACGCCAGAAATTCCATTCAGTTGAGCCAGATTAACCTGGCTAATGATTAAAGGCATACTAAAAAATTCATTATGCTATCTTGGGTACATGACTTTCCTTTCCCCCTTCTGCTATATTTCCTTCAGCAAAATCAGCTCAATGCAGGGCCTTCCCAGTTTAAGAGTCTGGCAAGCAACCATTTGATCAAGTGATCAAATTCAGATAATGAGAAACTAGTTTTCCAGTCCTTTTCCTGCTGAGAATAATCATAAAGGAACAATCAACGTTCAAGGGCATTGCTTTTAAAAATGAAAGGCTTGATTGGGTCTGTTCAACTTGGTGCACATTGTAAGCTTGAATAACCGTGCTCTCACTGCAGCATTAGCTGTGATCTTCTCTCTAGATTTTCACCATTCCCCATGGCTACAGAGGGCAAATCCTGTCCTTTCATGTGTACAGAAGAAAAAAGCATGTTTCTGACAGGTGACCTGAGGCATATATGTATGTACCTACAGTACATACGTTGGGCTGTAATTTTAGAAGCTACTTTTGATTCTGGTGCCAAATCAAGTTCCTTAGTTCCAGGCCCTTTATATATAGTTCAAATAACTTAACCCAAAATCCATGCAACCCTAATGTCACAAGCCAGAATAGATGTTCAAAAAATCTAATAGTGACCTGAGGCCTGAAATATTCAGTGAGCTCCCTATGAACAACCTCTGTCTCCACAGGGGAAACAGGACCAAGTAGCCTGGCTGTAAAATTCCAGATCCTGTTACTCCAGACTGTAGGAGTCAGTACAAGAATTGTCCCCTGCAAGGGGTCAGCAGGAGCAGCAGAAATCCTCCAGGCCTCAACAAGTGGGAAAACATTTGATTCAGGAGACAAGTCAGAGCCTAGAGCCCTTCTGCTTAAACCTGTGTGTTCCAATCGCACTAGCAACACCTGCACTCCTCTTTTCTGCACTGCAGCAGGGCTGATTAGAGGTCCCTTGACAGACCCTACTCAACTAACTCATAACAAGGTCCTCTGGGCAGTCCTATCCTACTCTTTACTTACTTAGTCATTACAGTTTTACCTACTGCTCAACAGAAATTTGTTATTGGCTGCAGGTTTGCTTGGCCACCCCAGCAATACAAGGTTCTTGCATGGCTGGGAACAATGCTTTTGGTCTGCAGGTGCTCGCTGAGAGTGGAGGAGACATGAAGTGTCTGGGATTTTAAGGCCAAACAAAAGATACTCATAGTCCAGACCTGGGCCTGCCATTTTGCCTAGCCTTGCCAGAGCTGGAAAAATACTGGGGCCTAACTACACTCTTCAAAGCAGAGGAAGGAGCTGGATGCTGAAATGTAATAAAATTCAACAAAGAATCCCCTGCTATTTCCTTTAGTGTTTTTATCACTGTTAATTTTCAATGTAAATTGTCACTTGCAATTAAACATTGGGAAGAATTGTAGCCTTGTCCTAAAACTACAGAAGTTATCACGCTACTGACAGAATTAAAGTAAATAACCCCACAGCCCTGGATGGCAGTGGGAGATTTTATGGTATCTTAGAACTGAGCCTTTCAGTGGAATCAAGTACTGCTTTTCTGCTTCTCCAAGGGCAATACGTTCTTTATAATGGACAAAATACCTGTCTGTTTTTATAAAAGGTGCTCTTTCTTTTGACAATAAAATCAAGGTAAATAAAAGATTGATCTTTTAAAATTATTTGGCTATTGGTTACTTCTTTCTTTTAGCGCTGAATTGGAGTTTTTATCCTCATTACATGGAAATTACCAGAAATTTGTATTCCTGAGGCAAAACAATCTTAGTGCACTGATTTAAAAAAAAATAGGATTTTAATATATTTATTCTTCTTGTGATAGCATTTAGGAAATCAATCATCAGATACAGAATGAGGTTTTCTCATTAGCAAATATTTTTGTACTTGCCTGATCTGATACGTTGTACCAATCATAATCAAAAGAGTTGACTTTCTTGGTTTGGGAAAACGATAAGATGAACAAGTTGTAACAGGCTCGTGAGGTATAAAGTAATATAACAGTCACTCCTATACTTGTCACCTGGCAGACAGATGAGCCCTGGAAGAGATTTAAGCACAGGTTATTATTCATAAGGGAAGCTGAGAACAACATTGCTTGCACGGACTTCAAAGATTGTCATGCTACTCTGTCTCACGCGACTGACTTTTTGTCTTCCCTTCTTCAGTCAATACACCCTGTACTACGTATATTCCAGTATTCTATAAGTGCAGTGGTTTCCAGGCAATAGTAGCAGTTCCAGCCCTTACCAAGATGGGCTATGACTAATTCCTACAATTTATTGAATAAGTGATATTTGCAGAGCAATGAAAACACGTAAGAACCACACTTGGTATCAGGTGGAGCGAGAGAATTCAGCCTTCAGCTCTGCATTAGCTACAGAGCATCCTGTATCAGATGCTGACTAGCATGATGCAACCTTGCATCTTTTTACAACTGCTTGCTGTGCACCAATTTCCTAAGTACAGAGCAGGTCGTAACAGTCAGCAGTTAAACACAGCACAGACAGGAACAGAACATCCTGCCTTAGCTAATGTCAACACAGAGGAGACAAAGTGGAAGCACAGCCTATGGGCAGAGTGACCATGGCAGGGCAGTCTGAGTGGCAGCTTGGGCACAAGGGGAGGAATGGGACTGCAGGTGTGAAATTGCAACAGTTCCTAAGCCCTAGAGAGAAAAATGGACAGAGCAGGGGAAAGAACCTGATCCAGTGAGAGGAGTAAGTGCCTGACTGCTGTGTCAGGTGGGGAGGGTCACTCTCGGGGGTGAGACCACCAGCACAGGAGCTGTGGCAGGAAGAAAGGAAGGAATCCAGGAGCCACGGCTATGGGGATCTGTGTAAGTCTGATCACAGAATCAGGCAGATGTACAAAAATGGGACCGGCTTCAAAAGAAGCTCAAAGCAAATTCTTTGTAGTTGGCTTCTGGAATAGTGCTTTGCACAGCCAGAGGAGGTAAGATGGGTTAAAGTGCTGTATGCATTTAGAGGGAAATTGCCTTGCAGTCATTTGCTTCACTAGCCCTGCACTTTTCCTCTCCTGGCAGAGACCCACACCAGGAGGATGGGCTCCTTTCATCTACGTGAGAGGGAGAGGCCAAGAGAGAAGTTTCTCCTCCCTGCCACGAGATTTTTTAAACCAGTGCAGGAGACAGGAAAGTCTGCATCCTATTCCCTCTGCTCACACACTGCCTCCAGGTTTGCAGCCAAGGAGCAGAGTTTCAAAGCACTGTGGCAGGTAGAGCAGGCATAGCAGAAGGGCTAGTGAAGTATCAGGGGAAGTCACTAAGCCACCACGTCTTGAATTCCTGGGCTTCAGAAGACTACCAGGGCTCCAGTGCTGCTCACCCATGCTGTTGGCTATTGACCCTGCAGCTTTGTCGACCCAGCTCCTCAGTCTGCACTCCCCAGTGAGCATAAGTTAAGAGGAGCTCAGGGAGTATTTAGAAAAGCTTGAGCAAAACGAGCTTGTCTGTTTTCCCAGGAAAACAACATCGGCTCAGGGAACAGCCAGGCTCAGAAAATATCCAGTGCAGCCAATGTCTCTGAATTCCTTCTTACAACAGCCTGGAAACACCACCATTCACCACGCCATAACCAGCAGCCACGTCAGGAGTGAGCCAAGAGACTGCTGCTAGGAATTGAAGCCAGATCCATAGTAGGCAGTGGCGAAAGCTGTGACAAGACCAGCAAGCAGGAAATGCTTTAAAGAGGAAATGTTTGCTAGGCACTTCTCTGTTCTCCTTCGATACTAACAAGTCAGTGATGCTGTCATGGAAACCGAGGGTGAGAGAGCGGAGAGAAGCTGCTGACTGGCACATACTGTATCCCAGCTCAGTGGCATTTACAGACTGGGCATAGCAGAAGAAAGAGCAGAACGGAGTCGGTATTTCCCCATACGGATTTCCCTACATAGCTGTCATTCTTTAATAGTTAATAGTTAAATGGTCTAGAGATTTAACAAACTTCCATCCCACCACATTAAAAAAGGGGATAAAAGTGTCCTGGTTTTGCTTCCAGTCAAATATACTTCGTGGCTTGGGGAAGGGAGAGGGCAGCAGTGAAAGTAAAGCCAAAGGAATCCTTTTTCAGTCACAGGCCCCTGCAGAAAAGAAGGGGAGCCCCCAAGTTGTAGCATGTCCCACTACATGATGCTTTTGGCCAGCACAGAACTGGCCCAAGTCAGCACCTAAGGGCAGGGCTGTGCACCTCTTTTGTGCTGTCATAGCACTGGCACAGAAAACCAGGATAGTTCGCCATGCCAGGTCGTGGAGGTGAATGTGTTTTCATGTGTGGTCAGATGATATGTGCCAGCAGATGGGAGATGCAAATAAAAGGCTGCCAGTACTAATGCCTACCTAAATGCATCACAGAGCATGCATTATCTCCAACACTACTTCTGTCATATCACTGCAGAGAATGGATTTTTTCTTCTTTAGCTATTTTTTTGGCATAACAGTAGCAGATAAAACCAGATTAAAATTTTTAATTCACTGCCAGTTTCAGTCATCTGTATCCCTAAAGAATGTGCAGTTAAACCTTAGTGGAAGTCCTCAGAGGAACTCCCATTTCAGGTCAGCAGAAAGGAGGAGCAAAGTGCTCTTTAACTCTAATTGCCACATTCAAACTTTCATCAGCTGAGTGTTCTGTCCTTTCCTGTCTGCAATAATTTTAGAGATTATTTGGGTTTTGTGAAATAACTTGAAGTAAAGAGGACTGGGTTTCCTGCAGTAGGAGAAAACAGAACAAAACCAAAACCAAATGAAAACAGAACCAAAGCCTCCCTTATGTTAACACTGCTTTGTTACAGAGATTTACGCTCCTGTGATTTGCAGCAGAAGAAAACCTTTTCTTACTAATAAAAATAATCCATTTCCAGAGTGCCCTTTGGTCAGCGAATGACAGGCTTGAAAGAAACAAAACCAAGCTGTGTTTTTAAATCTTCTATTCAGCCCTGAACTTTTAGTTGTTGTGCAGTACCACCAGATTTGATTAAACAGGAAATGTACTTATTTCATCTGATTAAGTAAATGGAGAGAGGAATTTTATGAAAAGGTTTTCTAAAAAACAGCTGAAACTCAGATTTTTTTAAGGATTTGTTGTGGTAATGGCAATGTGTTATTGGTTGAACTACTAATTTTAGATTTAACTGTCTACTGCAAATGCAAGGACCTTTGAAAGCCCTGTTTCACTAGTTATAGGCACTAAACATCTTCACTGATTTTATAATAAACACCGCATGCTTATGTGATGCCACCCTGCAGCTTGCCCACTGAATGTGTGCCAGGATGTAAACCTAACAATATTTCTTTAAAGAACATCATGTAATGACACTTTTTACCCCTTCTCCCCTGCTGACTAAGTTGCAATGTATTAATTCTTTTAAAACACATTCTCATTATCTACAGGAATATATGTAAGAATATGCAAGTGTATAAAGAGAGGTTCATATTTCTCTGTCTGGCTTATCTTCAGCATGCTGCTACCTTAAACAGTTAACTTAGTCAATGGTTTGACAAGCTAGAGGATTTTGAAATATAGGCCACTTCTATTTAGCAGTACTGCAATGAAACGGTCTTCAGACAAGGGAGACCCAGAGAAAGCAGTGTCCACTTGAAAAAGAGCTGTGACAAATTCCAGCCAATAAGTTCTACAAACTCTGCCTCAAGATACGTATTTGGGATCACTGGTTTTAACCAAAAGCTCCCTTGCTACCACTCAGTGTTTAATTCCTATGTTGAACAGGATGGCCAGCCAAGTGCAGGCTGTGAAGTTTAAGGCCTCCAGCTCTCAGGGGATCTAAAGAACTGTGTGGCTTTGCCTCGCACCGCCCTTGTATCTCAGAAGGTACTTGAAAAGAACTGAAAATGTACCTTACCTTGGACTCCAAGTAAATGTTGGCTAAAGACATCTTGGAGATCTTATACAGGCAGATGGAGAGTGAAACAGCGCACAGCACAAACAATGTGTCATTAATTGCCACCCGGACAGAGACAATGATTTTTCTCTCTGAATTCTGTGTCCTCACCAATACTGCACATGTTAAATTCACCAAGAGGAAGAGGAGACTTATGAAAAGAGAAGCCAGGTAGAGGGGCAACCTGGGAGAGTGAGAAGAAAACAGTTTTAGCAACATTGTTCAGTAAGTGTCAGTCATGACGTGGAAGTCATACTCTGAGAAATGAAATCTGCACAGGTTGGGCTGCCACAGCTGACAGAGTAACCAGCTGCCTGAGCCCAAATCAAAGTGCTCCAGATTGCTGGAGAGATTAACCTAGCTCATTTCAAACCTGTTTTTACAGTTACTCAACAAGCTGTAAGTAAAGAAACCAATATCAAGGAGCAAAACATGGAAGACTGCAGCAGAAATACAACAACAGAGTTCTTGAAAAATACTTAAAATACACATGTACCTTCTTAGACCATGCACTTCATATATAGCACAAACCCTCTGCCTCCTCACTGCCAGGAGAAACCTCTCCAAAGGTTGTGTTGCCTGGAATGGACTGGCTGTGACCCTGGTTTTACTACACCCCTGCTGCCATGTAAAGCATCACTGTCTGCTAATGTTTGCCATCAGATTTCATATTAAATTAGGGAAGTGTCTAACAGCAGGAAAAATCTCCAAGTTACTGGTTCCCTAGTGTCCCTCTCTGTCCCTTTTCCTGAACAATTTGGTCATGGTCAACCTCTTGAAAGAAACATCAAGAAATTTAACTATGCATATTGATTCTGGGTTGGCATCTTGCCATCTAGGCCAGGAAAAAGGTGTGTTTACACAACCACAGAAGCAGACCTGGAACAGAAATGTGACAGACAGAAGCCCAGAATTTGGACTGTTTTTCTCCATCTGTTTTTTTTCCCACCTACCCGGCACTGATACCCACAATACAAGTATACCACATAATCAAGGAAAACTGCTTCTAATTCCTCTTTACGCCTACACAGAGTTGTGGAGCTTTCCACTTAAAAAAAACAAAAAAGCATGTTTCCTTTTTGGGTATTTGCTTAGTTCATTATCATTGCTGATCAAGGAAATTACTGATAAGGTTCATAATCTGTAGTCACTGAACAAGAGGTTTTGGCCACAGCTTTTCATGCTTGTTGGGAACTTTGAATTTGGCTGACAATAAACATACATACTGTCCCTGAGGAATCCAGTTCTGATTGTTTAAAATGCTTTACCCAATGGGGATCTTTTTCTCTCACATATTCATATTCTTTTGGATTAACATCAATGCAGCTACAAAGCTGCAGCACAGCTGGCTTCTTTTCAGAGGACAAGAAAGGAGGGGATATACGTTTGAGACCTTTCAAATGTGTTGCAGGGAGAACTGAAAGCCTAAAAACCTGTGAATCAATGCCCTTTTTTCCAGCTATATCTGGCAGTGAGCAAGGATGCTGTTTTTTCCTTGCCAGGCACGGAAATTCCCTCTCAGCAGGAAGATTGTGCTCATTCTTAACTTTCCAGGGCAGGGCTCTGTTTTTAGGATAAGCAGCTGGAGGTAGTTCTTTTAAACCCCACACTGTAATGCTAGAAGCATTGCAGTCCTGAAGCTCCTTTTTCATGCGGTTTCCTCTGGAGAATGTAGTTCCCAGTTGTAATCGTGGTTCATTTACAGCTTTTGTTAGTACCCCAAAAGTCTTTAAATAGTGGTCATGTATCCTCCTTTCCTTCCCCTCCCAAAGTCCCATCTCTACTCCCCTTGTGGGGGCTTATGAGGAAAGGTACACTCTCACATGCTGCCTTGCCTGTGGGACAGTAGGAACACGCTGTCCTTTTGCTCACCTTAGTCAGAAGGACCTTCTGCTGCAGCACAGCCTGCATGCTGGCATGCAGCATCAAGCTGGCTTGCAACCAACAAGGCTGAGAGCCTTCCAGGCCAGGCTCCTCCTTGACAGACTTGAGCAAAAAAGAAAAAAAGCGCTGTCACGCTCTCGTGCCCACACACTCCCGTATGTGCCAGGGTGAGCTGTCGTGGCCAGTCAGTTACGCAGCTCTTCGCATAATGATCTTCCAACCCCTTATTAACATGACGTGGTGAGGAAACGGCTGCCTGATTTGACAATAGAAGCATTGTTGCTGAACTTAGGAATAAGCAGTGATGGAGATGCAGGCTGTCTCTCTAGGGGCAGTTTTAGGGTCACAGCAGATTAAAGGCAGAAAGTATCTTTGCAACTCAACCACAAGGGCACCTACAAGGCATGAAGAAGCCTATGGAGTTTTTTAGGAAGCAGAAAAGCAGGGCAGGAGAGGTGCTTCCAGATTGCACCAGTGAAAGTGCAAGTGCAAGTTCAAAAGCCTGTTGTGCCTAATCCCCACTTTGGGACTAGTCTTTAAAGGAGCTGTGTGTAATGTGGTTTGGCTGGGGAAGACACATGCCAGCGTGTTCTGTTCTTTCTGTGTCAGGCTGAATGCACTCATAAGTTTTCCTTTGAGCTTAAAATAAAACCTCAGATAAATGTAGTCAGCTTTGCCTTGTTTAACAAGAAAATCTGTTTGAAACTACTGCATTTTGTATGTGGTTTCTTCTAAAACCATGCAGTGTCTGAGGTTTGTGTGTAACAAGACATGTCACAGCAAGCGTCATCCAAACCCAGTGACAGTAAGAAATCTCCAAACCCAGGGAGATATGCAGAAGGACTGTTTAAATTTGGGTCAGCACAGGCTTCACCTTGAGCTCTTTTACTAATATTGTGAAGGCCGTGCTGAATAAAGTTTGCTAAAGATTCTGGATCCTTGATAGGATTTTATAATTATTTTTTTTTTGTATCTGAAATGATTCTGATTTCTGAGACCTGTGTCAATGCATAGACCGCAGTGCCACCTCTCAGTTGCCCCATTTATGTTGCCATTATCTATTGCAAAAATGACAATACCGGACAATAGGATCCGACACTTATTAAAGAAAATGGGGGGGGGAAATCAAAAAGTGGACGTTCAGTAATGAAGAAAAATCAGATTCAATAAGTGCAGATTCCAGACCTGCCTGTAGGCCTCGCATCTTTCCATCATCCATCTCTCCCTCAGGTTTTGAGCAACCTGATCTAATGAAAGATGTCCCTGCCCATGGGATGTGGGTTGGACTAGACGATCTTTAAAGGTCCCTTCCAATCCATCACTCTGTGAGTCTATGATCTTTCAGTAGCTTGTTACAATTAAGATTCAGAACCTCAGCTGTGGGTGTGCACATATTACACCACTTCAATTGCCCTGTTTAAGATAGGAAGCGAGGTCAGCTTTATTAATATAGCTCTTTTACACAGACTAACCACATTCATGCTAAGAGATCTAGATGTTAAACCAAAATACAACTGAAAACCCTTACCAACAGAGCTGAACAGGAAAGAAAAAGCTAGGCCAGATCCAAGAGTGATTTGTATTAGAAATCCAGTAGGGAAGAGTCAGGGTGGACATGGAGCTGTTGTGGGGAGGGTAGTCTGTGCATGAGTAATTCTAGCCACAGTACATTACTATTTAGGAACAGAAGTGCTCCAAGAGCTACATGCAGGGTGCTAATGTAGTCACTTCACAGGCATTGACTAAATATCACAAGCTCCCTTTGCTTCAAGAAAGACATTTTCAAGCAGTTTTCAGGAATAAAGCCTTGCCACAAACACCAGTAAGAAATTAAGTTCAAAGCTTCTACCTCTCACCTCTAAAGCCATCCAGGAACCTCTTCATAGACAGTCCCACACCACCCTGGCCTGCAGCCCAGGGTCTGTGCAAAGCCATCCTCTTTGTTTCTCTTGCCTATGTTCCCCATCAGGGCAGGCACACGTGCAGTGGGGGGACCTGCCTGGGATGTGCTGTGCTTGTCTGCCAGCCCATGCTCCCAGATTTTCTGGCCATAGAAACCAGAGTGCAAAAGGAGAGTTCAAAGCTGCAGTTCAGCCTGGAGTCCACATTCCTGAGTCAGCCATCACACCCTGCATGTTCCATGCCCTCACCAGTCCAAGCACAGCCAACTACAGGCCTGCTTCTCACTGTACTGCCATTATACAAACACAGTTCCCAAAGCACTTGGTCCAGATGATTGCCCCAAGAGCTGTATCACAACCCAGTAGGATAACAAACTTTCTAGGACAAGGACAATGTTAATATTTGCCCTGTTGATACAGTACTATGTTCTCCTAACAGTCAGCAAGTAACAAGTCAGATTGCAGTTTCAAATTATTCTGTTTTCCTATCCTGAATTCATATGGTAAATTCTTTCTTCAGAATGGAGACAACCTCTCTCCCTCTCCTCCATCTAAATAACATTTCCCAACTGAGGCTTTTAAGCATTGCCATGACAAACATTAATTTATTGAGCTCTTCCTTAGCTTTCTGGACATTACTGCCCTTTGTGGTTCTTTCAAGTGCTCCCTGACAGCTTCTTCTCCTCAACAAGATGCCAAACAAATCTCTCCACCTAAATGCAAAGCTACCATAACCTCAGCTCTATGGAGCCAGGGGAGGTTATCTATAAGCTCCCAAACATATCATCAAATGGAATCCATTCTCCCTAGCTCCTCCCCTTCACAACTCTTCTCTCATCTCCTCAAAACTTTTAAGTCTTTTATTGCCACTGACCTCACAGGTTAAAATATACCCACTTCCACTCATTCCTGTCAAAAAAACCAAAACATCACTCTGCTTCTTCAGCACGGGATCTGAATTTACCTAGTAATACAAATGTTAAGAACCGGTAAACAAATCCCCAGGGTGGGTGTTTTTTGCTTGCATTTGAAATATTTGCCTTTGAAATATGTGACTGTCTAAAAATGGTCCTCGTGTTGGGAAAGGACACAGTCTCCTAAAGGTCATAGGAAGAAGATGGCTTCAGAACCATCATCATAAAACACTGGTATATAAATATGAATATGAGATATGAGCACCACAAATTAGAAAAGGTGTAGCATTTCTTAAACAGCACGGCTGCTCTTCTTTACCACATTAAATGTTTGCATAGTTCTTACCTGTATTTCAGTAGCTCTGGGGAATATTTTGACTTAGCTTTGAAAATCACCTGCAAAACAAAAAAAAATATTGCATCAAACACAGCATACATGTCAGTAAAGAAAGACACTGTGATTCACAGCAATCCTGTCTCACAGGTCACAAGAAATGCGATGACAGGTTTCATTACGTAACAGATTTGCATGGATTGCTTACCCAGGCAGGCAAGCTCTGAGCAAAGTATGAGAACCACTCAGCATATGATCAGGTGCACTTGTATACAAACTGTCTACACTATTATTTTCACTTTGATTTAGGAATAAGGTTCTTTATACCAGTATTCACAAGAGAATCAATGCCAGTATAGTCATAGAGGCAAGTTATTATATGCTCTTACATGATCTAACAGTACATGTCTCTCACACAGACCAGCTCATACCATGTCCAATGCTCTGTTCTCATGAAGTGCCCATCATAGTACCCTGACCTGAAATTAGATATATACATTTGCATTCATGTTACATTGCCAAAAAGATGCTATCGAGAACCAAACTCATTATTTTACTCTGAGGTGTTATTTGGCTTCTGCTGACTATCTCTTCACCATGCAACAATATTAGAATATACGAATATACTGAGAGATAACTCAGGCCCAGCAGTCAGCTTGCTGTAACAGAAAAGACAAAATACTGACATGTTTTCTGCAATGTAGCTAGGTGTTGTCAGTCACAGGTATTTAACCACCATCAGAAATTATACAAAAATGCATTACCATATTCTATATCTTATTTATTAAAAAATCACAGGAAAACATCATCACTTTTTTATAAGCTAGCATGGTTTCTAAACAAACTCAGTTTACAAATGTTCATTTAAAGCAACACCAAAGCACACTGGTTACTAGTATTAGAAAAACCATATACTGAAAGACTTATTGCAAGTTGTTTCCTAATCATTTTCTCCTCAAGTTATCTTATCTTACCCATTTAACTTGATTTTGCATGCCCTTACTAATGTTTGCATAATATTTGCAAATATTATGCATAATATTATGCAAATATTATGCATAATAACAATGGTTATTGTGCTTTCCCAAGGAAACGGGACTTAGATGATCACATGTGTCTGTAGACATCTGTCTGCCTATCAATCTGTTTATCTGTCCCTTATTAATCTTAAAATACGTCTCTTGGAAAACTGATTGGGAAAAATACTTGAGGTAACAAAGACATGATCCTCCATCACCTTTCTAAAAATCAATGACTTAACAGAAACAAGGAACTCTATAAATGTATCTGATATATGTCCTCTGTGAGGAGAACCCTACATAATGATTCCACACATCACCCAATATGAGAGAGTCTTCATAGCAAAATATTGTAAGAAATTCTCCAGCTATGTGAACAACTGAGAGTCAATCATGAGACATAGATCTGGAGAAAATCAGGCTCTACTTGTTCCAGAGCTCCTGGAACAACTTGTCATTTAACTCCTATTCACCATAAACAGCTGCCTTGACATGGAAATTATTTTTGTGACGCATCAGTCTGCTTAGCACTAGCTGAAGCAGCAGAGAACACCGAGCTTTTCAGCAAACTGAGAATAAAATTGAAAACTTGGAGGGGAGGGAAGTCTCTAAAAATATTCTGCAACCACTGATACTATTTTCAAATAGATAACGTCTCTGGCAGTATCCCTTATGGAAGATTTTTATGATTCATTCTCCAAATTCCTGGGTCATGAAATCTCACAGGAGTTCAGGAAGAAGTTTAATGTTGTTTTACTTACTTGCTTTTGAAAGAAGAGGTACAAGAGGCTTGTGAATGTTCTGCATTTCTGCTGTGCATAAAGAGTAGCTGTCACTTTTAGAGAAGAGATGAGGTTCAAAATACTTCTCAGATACCTTTTGTACAAGATTTATTGCCTACCCTGCTTATTCTGGAAGAGACTGTGAGCAAGCACGAGGAAACAGATTCCTGACCTCAATGAAACTTAACAAGTAATCCTTGTTTCTAGGGCATTCCACTATCCTACCTATTGTGAGTAGCACTTATACATATTGTACTGTCAATTTTGACACCTTTCAGGAGCTGCATTGAACAGAAGAGTTCAGAGCTTCTGCAAAGAACTGCACAAGAGAAGAATTTCCAGTGGAAAATGAGTTGTTCTGGGTTCACAAAACCTAGAAAATGTCAAGTTCCTAAATACCATCCCCAGTGGTTCCCCAAAAATGATCCACTCATCCCTATCAAGTCACAGAGCAGTCCTGTCACATAAATCAATCCAAGACTGCACTACCCAGCAAAATCTTCATGGACAACTTAGGTAAAACCAAACGTGATGCTCCTGCTGCAGATCCAACAGGATCTCAAGATTCAAGATCAGCAAAACAGCTGTTACTGTGATTTACATTTGGTGAACCTGTTCCAGGTGATAAATGATCTGAATTTTTTCATAGCAAAATGACCATTAAAAAAGAAAATAAGCACTGTACCAAAAAGCGGATGTTATATAGAATGAAAGCTACAGTACGGACAATTCTTACCAATTCACTGCTAGACAGAAACACAGGCAGCCAGGTTCTGCCATCTTTGCTTAAACACTTAGTTCATGAGAGCCTTAGCTCATGAGTAGCCTTGCTGAAAGCAACATGATTGTCACGGAATAAAGGGCTGTTCAGTGGGAGTAAGGATGTCAGAAGCTGATCTGAATATACCTTATATGCGTGGGTGCAGCTTTTTGCTTTTAGCAGGCATTTAGCTCAAGAGACTGGTTGCTCAATGGCCCCTCCTCGCAGCAGTGTTGAGAAAGCTTCCAGTCAGTATCTGAGTCATCTGAGTAAATCTTCCAGCAAACCAGAGAAAACCAGACTATTCCCAAGAATAGACTAAACAGCAAACAGAGAGCAGGCTCTTTTAAAAAGATCTTTCAGAGAGCCCCAAGATGAATAGTAACATGGAAAATGCAGTGAAAGTCCTTGCTAATTTTCTAATGTCTACAGGGTTACTTTTTATTCTTAAAAGTATTTCCCCTTCTGCTTGTTCTTTGATAGACAAATATCCTGTTTTGACTCCCTGTTTCTGCCAAAGGGCTGCAAACCTCAAATAAGATTCTCACACTCCCTCCTCCACTCCCCTGAGGTATATGTCTGGCATATAACACTGCAGCAGTTCAAAAGGACTCCAAAAAGCTCTTCATACAGCCAGGGAAAATTCCCATTGCAGGAACTGATGTAAACAGCTGACCCCAAAGACATTTTACCAGGTCCCAGGAGTGGGGATGGCATGGGACCCATCAGCAGCTTGGCTCCAGAGAGCTCTGCAGAGCTGCTGGGCAGCAGAGTAGGCAGACAGGGCCAGGCTGTTTTAGCTGATGGAGTTTTCCTCTACGATTATGAAAGTTAATCAGGAGCCACTTTGGCTCTGTAAGTATCAATGAAACAGGTGTCAAAGTCAAGTCACATATTCCCGAAGCATAAGAAAAGAAAATCTCCCTGGAGCAATTATCATGTCTGTGCTCTGATTTAGCTGAACTGATGTGATGGCTGGCGCAAATCCCTCCTGTACCTCCAGCATTAGCTGATCAATTCACTTTTACAGGAGCTACAGCTCTGCTTACCAAAAAGCCTTTGGGTATGTGGTAAGTGCTTGCATATGTCTCAAGCTGGCCCTCCACACAGGAATGAAGTTCAGCTTTATTTACCACTTCTCATTTCAAAAATCCTATAAGAAGCATAGCATGAACTTTTCCTTCCCGGTTCCTTTCACCATGGCTCCTCTCTTCCTCTGTCACACTCCATGCAAACTTCCCCTTGAAACCTGAAAATATGCCACAACCTCATCATCAGCACACATACCTTTCTTCTGCTGTGTATCTTCCAGTCCCAGGCCCACCTTCCCCTTTTCACTCTTTCTTCCGTGTTCATTCTTTCATTTGGATCAGATTTCCCAAAATAGGCAAGTTTTCTGTCTTCTCTCTAAACTCTACACAGTTTGTAAGGCCTACAGACATGGGCAACATGACTCACTACCATACTCAGTCTTCCATAAATCGGTAAAAATAGTCCTAAAAGGACAGGGATGATTGCGGGGCTGACAGCCACAGCAAACTTTCATGTGTAGCTCTCCTATCGAATTATTTTCTAAGTCAAATGACCTCATTTTTCATGTCAGATGCCCACAGCCAGCCAGTCTGCAATTGTAATTTGTCTTCTGTAGATACAATACTATGGGCAACGTTTTACAGCAAAAAGCAAAAAGCCCTCTCTGTTCTCTCACTAGTGAAAACTTTTGAAACGCTACCCTCAGTAATTAGATAGTGAGAAATTCTCTTAATTTTCCTCCCAGACCTAACACATACCCTGGTTCCACTGAGATACACATAAACTTTCTGAAAGCCTTGTGCACCCCACCCTGCCAGGCACTTCTGGCAGGGCCAGCTCCCCTCTGAACCCTCTTACTCTGTACAACTTCTCTTAATTTGAAAGTCCCTGATTTTATCAGCCCTGCCTGGGAGGCAGAGTAAACTTCTCAATCTGGATGCCAGAGAAAAGGGAAGGTGGTTAGGGAGGAGGAAGGAGAGGTAAAATCTGCCTACCAGCCCTTCTCCACCCATACTGTCTCACAGCTCTTTAGCTCAGCACTTCTTTCCCTGAGTCCTGGAGAAGCTCCCAACCTGATGACAAAACCTGGAGCCCACCAAACTGTTTTCTGTGCCTGGCTGCAGGGTAGGCCTGGGATTTTCAGTGAAATTTATAGCTCACGGTCTTTGGCCCTGACCTTGTTCTTTGAGTCTGTAACCCTCCATCCTAGCCTCCCTCCTGCTTCGTTTGTATTCTCTTCCCCAGGGAAATGCAAAGTCTGAGCAAACAGGACAAAGTGAAGCAAGTCCTTCTCTGCCCACTCCTCACATGCACTAAAAAAGGCAACTTATTTTATTTCCCAGAGCCTCTTTACTCTTTTGGCCACAGCACTAACTGTAAAGCCTGAGGACTCGTCTCAGTGTCCCCTTTTCTGGGGCAGGGAAGTTTTGGGTAAGCAGGACGTAAACAAAAGAGTATCCGAATCCTGGGATCCTCACTGTCTTTACCAATTTAAAGAGGAAAATATATTATTAAGCAGATAAATAAACCTGTAGAAACTGCATGTGTGAGGCAAACATATCCATGGGATTTTTGGTCTCTGTAGGTGGAAATGCACACTTTGGCTCCCTAACCAAAGGATCAGGATCAGGGAGCTCTGGCTTGGTAGAGTGCAGTTACTTGCCGATGTTGTGCTACTGTTTTACAAAAGTGCCACTGAATCTCATCTTCATTTGAGATTTATTGTAATGATTTCCAAACAGACAGAGGGACTACGCTCCTGGGAGGGTAAGTCACACTATTATTTTTTCTTTAGAAGTTAATGAATACTGACATAGGATTAATAAAATCTAATACATTTAGTTATTCCATTAGAAATCACATGAATTTTCTCCAGTATGGGATCTCTGAGAGGAATTAAAATTCTGTAAGCCTTACCTGCAGCACCCTTTCTATCTGCCCTAAGTCAGGCATTAAAACTGCAGCAAAGGACCCTGAACTTGGCTCTTAATCCAAAGATCCCTTGTTCTGAGTCAAAATTGTTTTCATTCTAACTTCCATTTTGTCAGCAGGTCCCCTGCTTTAGCAACCTGCCCCAACACATTAGAGCTTCTTCTGCTGCAGCTGCTGATGCTGATGCTCAAGTCTGGGAACAAAACTCCCCTGTGCTGATGCCATGAGGGCTTATTTGTCTTGCTACGCATAAAACACAGTTGAAATTCCCTATTGCTTTGGGATACCTATTAAAAAAGAGACTAGTTGTGGCTAACTTTCTGTCAAGTTCAAGGTGCTTATTATTCTGAAAAATGCCCCCAGGCACGTGCCAAATGAGTTTTTTTGTTTGGCCAGGAGGATTTGCAATATTGTTTGAATCACTTTTTTCTTCTCACATCTACATTTAAAAGTTTTCCTAGTAGAGCCACATTTAGCAATGGTGGGTGCCGTACAGCAGATAATAAAAACCCCTGAATTCGAGATTCCCACAGGATCTCTTCCAGTCTTCTGTCCCTGTACTATGCAGATCACTTCTTTCACTCTAGCTAAGCACCAGTGAAATAGCAGGGGTTTCATGCAAGGAGACACAGCTGCAGACCCTACTTGTCTGCCTTCTAGAGAATAAAAGGATAAAAGTTGTTTCTAAACAGGTCTGTGAAGTTATAAGCCATTACTGAAAACAAAATTTTCTCTCTCCACCCCTTTCACACTAGTTCTTGCTTGCCTACTGTGGAAAGCTAGATGCACATTAAACACAAGATGCTGAATTTCAAGCCAAACCACCTTTTAATGGTTAGAAGTAAAAAATTAATAACAGTGAATTAAAATTATGTGCACATATTCTGTGTCTTATATTTGTACAGTGGCTGTGCTTGTATTTCTTAAACCTTTGTTTCAGCTGGGGAGATATTTGAGATTAGGTCTCACTGACAGCAACCAGCTTGAGAGCAAACAACTATATTAATCTTACGTCTGTCTACAGTGACCCATGATATTTAAAGACTATGATGCACATCACAAACTCTGAAAGTCACTTGCAAATATTGTCTCAAAAGCCTCACAACAGCTCCTCAAGACAGGTAATTATACCACTCTTTTCAGAGTGGTTCAGAGGAAGATCGTGAGGACTCAGAATGACAAAACAGGAATTGTCTCAAAGGCAGAACCAACAGCCTTAGCATTTTTTCTGTTTCCAACCACTGACTTGTACTTCCTGAATGCTATCAGACGACAATGGCAAAAATAAGTTAAAAGGACATATGTGTGCATTCTGTGTGCTCTTTTTAGATCTTCCTTAGACAAAAGGAAAGTTACCCGCAACATTAAGCGTCCTGAGTGCTGACACTTTAATGCACAAACTGCTGTGCTCGCTCTGTGCTCACACCAGTCCGGGCTTCTCTTGGCCAAGAGCCAGGATGCTGCATTCTGCCTCCAGACTTCCACAGCAGCCCTACATGTGTGTCTGAGGGAAGAATCTGACCTAAGGCTATGACTTAGTTGCAGCACTGTGATGGGATGGACCGTGTGATGATGGACATTTGGCCCTGGGAAACTGCACAGTTATCAAATGACTCTCACAATAGCTGTGGGATAAAGCATAGGTCACCACATGTCTGAGCTGGATTTGAGTAGCATGTAGATGAAAGGTTCCTGTAATCCCTTAATATATCTCAAGTACTGGGGAGTGGAGCAGGGTGAGTTAGCAGGTGTTTCAGACACTGAATCCATAAAAGCAAACCTAAGCACAAAACTGTGTCTGTGGTTCTAAGTATTTAATACCCTCTACAATTCAAGTGATCTTCTTAGAGCTGTCATGCTTACCATTGCTGCTTTCTCAGCTCTGGGATAGCAGCCTTTGCGTGCAGCCTGATGTCTCCAGCCAGGCTGTTCAGAATTGATAAGGCTGTCCTCCCTACAGAGCACTGTTAAACACCATGGGAACTACAGAAGCACCAGACCCAGGCACCGAGCTGGTTCCAAGTGGGGCACACAGCAACACCCAGAGCATCCTGAACACTGCCTGGTGTGCTCCAGGGCTGGCTGATGCTTTCCTGACCAACTGCTCCTGCACTGGGAAAGTGGACTTTGACAAGGCTCGTGTGAGTGCAGGCTTGGCATCCTGCTCCAGGCACTACAGTGGGGTTGAGGAGACAAAGAATTCCATCTCTGCCCTCCTGCAAGCTTCCTGTGAGATCTTAGGCAAGCCCAGCAGCCTTTCCTTGCCTCAGCATGCCAATATCCCATCCTTCAGCCCAGTGCAAGATAGCCAAGTTCACCATAAATACTTCCAAGCAATTCTAGGTGCAGCAACCTGGAGCACTGTGCAGCCTAACTCGTCTGGCTTCTTAGCTGTCTGTGGCACAGATACACTCTCAAGACCTCTTCCTGAAATGGCGATACTATTTCCTCTACCCCACTATACAGCTAATTCAGCTTTACATCAGAGAGTCCTTGAAATAGAGAATGTATCCCTGTACAGCACTCGGCATTTACTGGGGTCCAGAATCAAAGCTGTTTGTAAATACAGATCTTTATAGGAATTTGGGCCTGCAGTAGGACTCAATCAACAGTTTTAATTATTATACACATCATAGAAATCTCACTCAGAAACATGTTAGCCAACTTGAGAAAAATCGGGGGGGAGAGGGGGTGTTGCTGGCAAAATGAGAAATTACAACTCTGCACACAGAGATAAAGTCTGGTAAACCAGGAGGTTTATAAAGTCTAATAACAATAATAAAGCATAAAAATAGAATGGCATTTTGGGGGTTCAGCTTCCAAGCTCTCCCATACATTTTTTCTCCGACCTTTAAACTAAGTGACACACATTTTATAGAGAGTAGACATATTAATTGATATTCCCAGAGTGACCACTTCAGGCTCTGGTTTCACTGTAATACAGATCACCTGCATATAGACCAAAAGTTAAAATACCTGAGTAAAAAACTGAAATTTGCTTTTTGCATTGCAAGGAACATTTGTAAATTACATTTTTCTCATGATTCTTACATAATAATGCTTTACCATTCTGTTAGATTTAATCAACCAAATATCTGTTGCTTACCTGTGTGAAGTAAAGGTTCATCAGGGTCAGGGTGAAAAACTGGAGGCAGACTGGGAAGCAATAGAGAAGCCAGAAGATGAAGGGGCTGAGAGAATTTGCTGTGACAAAGTCTTTGAAGTAAAATGAAAAGAGCACTGTCCTAAGAGAGGCCCAAAACAAGCACAGAAACAGAAAGACAGTTTGGTAACTGAACCTCTTGTGCCTGTAGTGAAGGACCAGCCAGAGCTGGACATAGATGAACACAAAAAGCAGTGAATAAAAAACAGTATATACAATGGTCAGGCCCAGCTTCACATACGGAGGGACAGCTGGCGTCAGGGTCGGCGGAAGGGTGTCATTTTTCAGTGGGTCCCACTCAGGGGCCTCCATTTGATATCGGGAATCGTCAGAATTATTTAAGTTTGGCTGCCGCTGTTGCCTCCTCCTCCTTCTCCTTTCATCTTCCTACAGCATAGGAATCAAGAAAATGAAAGAAAACAAGCTGCACTTCCTCTTTGGCAGCTCACTGTGGGCTGGTAGCACATGATCACAATTCAGAATGATTCATTAGGACTGCCTTTGTCAGCAATTGGCAGGGAACAGCTCAGAAAGCTGCTCTTTGCTGATGTCTCTGCACAAATCTTTACCATCCTTAAAAACAAAGAAATCCACCAGCCCATGAACGGTATACTGCTAATTTTTTTCCTAAGGAAAATTATCTGGATTTTAAATTAGTTGAGTAATGTTCTATTTTCTACAATAAGCAAGTACCTGACAGTTTCCCAATGGCAGCTACATCGTATCTTTGTAGGATTTTTTTTGTTGTTTCTTCTTTAACAAATACTTCATCTAGCTGCATTTTGTTAGAAATCATTTTAAGCACCTTCAAGTACTTATGAAATTCAAACCGCTGTAGTAAGCTGTAACAGCTCAGCTCGGCATTGCAGGAACCATTGTGTTTATAAAGAAATACACAATTTGCACAGCAAATCTAACACATTCAGTTTCTTCTTTTTCTTATAACATGCTTCATTAGAATAGGAGAAAAGGCACGTCAGGACTTCCAAGCCCAGCATATACAGGAACAAATAAAATCTAAATATCTAAATTCACCAAAGCATACATGCAGCTACAGGTTCTTTTCTCCTTGGTTGTTATTTGTGCCGTCACTGTGGAAACAGCTGACCAGACACGCCTTCTCATAAGTGTGTAGATGTGCCCTTGGGATGAAATCTATAAATTGCTATGGCAGGCTGATGGGTTTGACTCACAGGAGTGAGAAGTGAGAACTGAAACTGGGTGGTTTAGACATTTGTAGTGTGGTCGAAATGCTTCATATGTCTCTGGGTCATGTATAGAGTCATGTACCATAAAACAACAAGGTTTTTAAAAGACACCTTGGTTATGGCTGGAGCACTGCCATGTTCTGCTCTATCATTTATAGTAAGCTGATTACAAGAAGTGCTTATTACCCGGAACGATCCCCAGGGAGGACCCCACATATGTGGTAAGCAGTGAAAAAAGATTCCTGTAGTGGAAGAGTCTATGTAATGAACTAAAGCAGAATGGTATGCAGAAACTGACACTATCAACTAAAAAAATGCCTTGCGCTAAGAGGAGTTCAAAACTACTATTTTGTTAAAAATTATAATTGTGTTTATTACTATAAATACAACATACATAAATTTAGCTAGCTCTTAAAAAAAATCTCCAAGTGAACCCCATTCTGCCCTAAAAATACCCACACTGAACCCTTAAAGCTATGTCCCAAAATCCATGGTTAGGTAGTGAAACTTAAGCAGCTTCATTTTCAAGATTCTAAGTAAACTGAGGTCCCACTGACTGCAAAGGGATTTGTGGGTTCTCAGTGCTTCTGTAAATCAGGTCACTGAGTAAGGTGTCTAGATATGATTTTAAGACCCTTACCAGGAGCAGTCAGCCTTGGAAATCCCAGATAAACAGCTTACAGAAGCAGGGTGATACACAGCACTGGGTGACTCTTGATTTGACTACGTATAGAAATGTACAGAGCACAGAGTGAATATGGGTAAGAGGAGAGAGGATAAGAAATGTCTAAGCAGTAAAAATCATGTTCGTGTAACAGAGGTATGTTATAGCGTGCAGAAGAGAATTTTATGGCTTCAGCCTAAGTAAACTTGGACTTAGTTTTAAATTATCACCTGCTCCCAGATCCTTGGAACAACATGGAATATATTCCCTGGAACAAAAAAAAAAACGGAAAATTTACTTGATACCAGGGAAGGACATGGAAAACTGAGCAGTTGCTGAAGCAACATTGTCAGAGAAGCTGTCTGTACTCAGGCTGTAACATTCATTAGGTAAAGATGGGAAAGGTAAAGGGCCTGAAAAGGGGTTTAGAAAAGATGTACAACAAATAGAATAGACACAATGAATTATATTTCAATGCATACTACAGGAGGCTCCATCTCTCAGGTCAGGAAAACATCTCCTCTATATTGATATATACTTTCTTCCAGAAGACAAGGAAAATATCTTCCTAGTCTTCTTCAGTTCCACTAGTAGGCCAGCCTTGTGTATCCCTCAGTCTCTGCAACCCCTGTGCACACATGCACTAGAGGCCAGAGTACAGCAATAATACATTCAGTGGGTTGCACACCACCTCTCTGCTCTCAGCACAAACTTTCTGATTGTGCTTGTGGCTAACGTTAACCCACGGTGGCCCTCAGCACCCTATTGCTTTTTATCAGTGACCTATAACAACTTTTCACAGCTTGTGCTGTAAGACTTTAACCTGCCACATGAGGGTAAAGGCTTCCACGGCTGCCTTCAGCAAGAAACACCAGGATTTTAACACTGCTGCATGCCTGAAGTATAGTATAAAATGTACAGAGAAGCAGGAATCCATGTCCACTCAACAAACTGCTGGTTTAGTGCCCTTGCAGATGTGATTGCCAATTCCTGCTTTGTGGGAGTGTGTTGTAAACAGCTAAAGAAAACTGCTGCTGCCTTGGTCAGGTGTTGGCAAGGGACAGCAAAGAACAGTGGTCACACAGAATGTGTCCCAGGCATGCATCCTTGCCATAGGTGAGCAAAGGTTGGTTGTGAAGCTCTGCATTGCAGCATTATAAGAAACTTCTTAATAGACCAAGTTTCCAGTGCAACTCTCCAGTGCTTAGGAAGTTCAGCCAATGCTTCATCTTCAGCACAGTCCTGCTGCTGTCTAGGGAAGTTGGGCAATTACAAATGATCTGTTTGTGTTACTGATTTCTTTCTAAGGGTCATTGTTCAAATAAATAAACTTGAATGAACCTCCAGGGTTCAAAAAGTTGCTTATCTAGGCTGTCCCACTGCTATTTGACTTGAAATGAACAAAAGTAGATAAAGTGTCTGGATTCTGCAAGTTGAACTGCTGCCCCTGATCCTGTGCAAAGAGGTCTGAGTTCTCATCACTGATGTCACTTGCAGTTAATGAATTTGCTGGCAAGACTGTTATCACTCTGCACCTAAGGACTCTCATTAGTGTGTAGCTCTAAAAGTCTTTTAAATAAGGTTTTGCAGAAAAATGCACTTCTAGGAAGTGAAGAAAAGAAAGTAGTTTAAGATTTTGTCGGATACTGGACCATCTTCATATTTGATTTTATATTATGGTAGGCCAGAAGATTTGCCTTACATGGGCAGGCATTTCATTCTTTTGAAGCTTCATGATTTCTTGGATTGTGTTTCTTCTAGCTACCGGGCTCTCATGATTTAAACCGGAAGTACTAAATAAAGTATCATAGCTGGACCTTAAAGTCCATCCTTCTTCAAAAGTTGCTTTTCTCTAAAGTTATATGAAAAATTGTGAGGCCATTCCATTCAGTTCCACCCCAGCTGAGACATACCAGGAAAGGTTGCCAGACAGACAGACCTCTTGCCAAACCAAAGGAAAATAAATTGGTACTATTGTTCAACATTTTTTTTTGCTCTACACCCCATGAGACCTACAATTACGAATCTCAACAACATTTTGAAGTAAATAATTCTTCCTATTGCTACTCAAAAACCAAGCAGGACAGAAATCTGATGTTGAACAAGATCTGTCAAGTCTCTGGTGGAGAGTGGGAGTATTAATACTGTGAATTAGGCAAAGGGTAGAGATACCGTGGAATTCATGACTATTTAATTCACCCAAGTTTGTCACAACACTTACACCTTGTCCTTCTTCATCTTGTGTCCCACAAAAGAACGAGCTCAATTCCTTGCACTCCACTCATTTCAACTAAAAAAATCTTTTGAAAAGACAAATTTCTCTGAAGCCTTTTTTTAATGTGACTGTTAGAATAGAGAAAGTTTATGTGATGTAAGCACACACCTTCTGCATCTAATACTTAGGCCAATGCAATTTGGTGCATTACATGACAAGATGTCACATTTCCTGATGAGACATGGTGGCCAGGATGCTGAAAAAAATGGACATTCCTTTTGAACAGATTCAGCAATCTGATTTAACTACAAGCACCTAAACTAGTGCCTGCTCAACATGACGGATGAATTAGCCAATAAATCCTGAACCTGTAATTTCTCATTTGTCTTTGGATTCTGAGATCCTTGTTTGAAGCTTTTTGAATGTTACTGCATTGCAGAGCGTAAGTACTTAGCCTTGGAAAATACTGCTGATGGGATACTTCTGTCCTTCATTCAGATTGGGCTCATCTCCAGGTCTTGGTCTACGTCACCATCTTTGGGATCCAGCGTTTCTGTGCCATTCAACATTTAGTAACTGTTAAAAGCCAAACAGAGGCCTGGGAACCAGTTTTCTCAAGGGAAAAAAATGTCCTTTCATTGCTGGGCTTTCTCTGTGCCTAGGCATGTTAGATTTCACTATTAATCCTGACACAGACCTCATACTCAAAACATGTCTAATAAAACCCTCATAATAAATCAGGATTTATTATTCTAATCTCATTTAGGTCATACAGTGGCGTAAAACAGTGCAAATGTAGGGCCTTAACCCATAATCCTTAAGGCAGCCAAAGCTTCCATTGGCTTCTCATAAAGTAATGCCTACGCATCGAGGGCAGGAACTCACCACACAAACTAATCAGAGTAAAGCAAACAGCTTTAAAGCAAAGAAAGTGTGGTTTCATAATTTCAGCCCATACTTGACCAGAAGAAAGTTTTCCAAAATATGTTACTCAGTGAATAGAAGATTGAAAGAGACAAAGTCTGGAAACAGAAGCATCAGAACACCAGTGACTGGTTTCATTTTTGAACTTTGTGTCTGTCTTAGAGTGGTTGAACATACATTTCAGGCTCTCCTGCAGACTTTTCCATTGCGCAACATGCAATAGGAGCAGTCTCAAGCTTGGAGTTGCAGTTTGGATTCCAGACTAGGTCTTGGACACCCTGAAATTTCCGTCTATGTTGCGTGTTCCTTGCGGTTTAAAGCAAGATGCAACAAACTGAGATCTAAGATTAAAAAGAACTGAAAATTATTTGCTGCTTTTCACTGTTTAAATCATTCTTTGCAGCTTTCAGTTTCCCAGATGCCTCCATAACCCAGAAAGACACTTTAAATCCATGCTAGCTCAAGCAGAATATATCCTCTCCTTTGCTAGCCTTCTCTGCTTTCTTTGACTTAGGGTTTACCACCTTCTTTGCACCCATTCCCAACCCCCACTGGAAAAACCCATTAAAAGGGAACTAAAGCAGTTGGGCATTTCCCTTCAGCGGGGATTCCCTTAGATAGATCAGTCAGCTGTGTATGAGCTGACTGGAAAAGAGAGGTGGATTAGAAGTGTGGATAAGAGAGGGAGGTGGATTTGAGTGCTAAAGATTACTTGGCCCTGTGTCCGGGCATTTCATGTTATCTATAACACTTTCTGGCAGGGAACATGTCTTCTCTTCACACGAATCTTGATGGGTAAATAATAAAAACCCATTTGAAAAGGCATGATTTTAGCCACATCCAGGAAAGTGAGTTAATTCCTTTTCTTCCCTTAGCTTCAGATACTTAGACAATATGAAGCCTCTGGCTCACAGCTAATAAAGCCCTGTACGTTAGAAATCACCTGCTTCAGTCTGGATTATCTGTTCATTCAAGCAGCTGAGAATTCAGCTGTGGAAGCAAAAAGTCCAGAATCTTGCTTAAGCTTTCTCAGGTTAATGTCTTGTGAGGGTTTTTAACTCCAGTATCCTAAATCTATGCCAGTTGATGCCGACATCCAGGCTAGCTCAGAGGAAGATGAGGATTATGTTAGGAAGTGGCTCACAGGCAGACCTGAGCAGCTCGGTGTTCCTTCAGTTTCTGAAACTGCATTGGCATGGCTGTCCTCTGAACGAGGCCACTTGCAGAAACTTGTCAGCTGTAGGGCTGTCCTTGGAGTAGTGATAAAGACAGTTTTGTTCCCGAGGGACTCTTTCTGGGATATAAAAAGCGGGTGGAGAGGGGTAGCCACTGTAGCTAGAAGCAAAGAACCTTGCCTGGGACTGCAAGGTGATGTAACTGTGCAGAGGAACAGAATTCCTGAGATACATGTGGAATTCACAGCTCAGAGATGCATTCCTGCAAGATGAGCTTTCTTTGCTCATTAGTGAATCTGTCCTTAAACACATCTGGAAAGGCCTGAGACACATTTGTAACTCCTGGGCTAAAACCAAATAGCAAAAAAATCTTTATAGCAAATTTGCATTGAACATTTAACACGTCAGATTGAGCCAACAGCGCCCTTCCTTCCTTGCCCTGCAGGTGGATCCTTTGTATGTCGTATCCCGTGTTCGCACACGTGTGTTTGTGCGGGTACTGTCCCGCTGCCACGGGACTTGTCCATGCTATCAGCCCGCACCTGAGGGCAGAGCGCTCCGGGGGCACCTCCAGCTTCGCTGAGAGGGACGGGACGGAGCTGGCACCTTGTCGGCCAGCAGGGTGCCATCTGCAGCCCCCCACATCGTGCTGCGTGCTCACCCGCTCCGAGGCGCCTCGCTGACAGCAGAAAGGAGGTGAAGACATCATGGGACTCCTCACCTCCAGCCACCGTCCCTCTGTCCCCGTCTGCCGACAGGGAGGGCTGGCTCAGAGCCCGCCGCCCTGGGAGCCGCCCCGTGTGGCCCGAGGGCGCGGGGACGCGGGCAGAAGTGGCGGCTCGAGGGCAGCCCGAGCCGCAGGAGCAGGACACGGAACGCGGGGAGCGGCGAGGCGCATCCTGCGGGATCCTTCCCCTCAGGCAGGGTGGGCAGGGCCGCCGCCACCCTGGGCTGTCCCTCCCGCGCCCCCTCGTGGCAAGTGGGAAATGGGAATGGTTTTACCAGCTGCTTGTTGACGGGTTTGAATTCCGGGTTTGTTAGGGTGGGGATTTTTGGTCTGGGTTTGGAGTTTTGTTTGTTTTGTTTGGAATTTTTTTTCTTTTCTCTTCTTTTTCTTCTGCTCCCCTGAGATGGACACACAGATTGCAGCTGCTTGCTTTCCCCTCCAGCTCTGTGTCCTGAGGGCATCTGCTTTTCTGCAATGCCTGCCTGTGAAGGTGTCTGTTTTCTCCATAAAGCTCCCCTGGAAGAGAAACAGAGGTTGTTACATAGGTTCGAGTCCCTCAGCCAGCTGCATTTAGCCAGGCGGTTTCCTGTCCGGACCAGCAGCTTTTCCATATTTACTCCTGTTGCAAAGCAGTAATCAGCATTGTCCTGATTTATTCTGCAGGGTTTTATTTGTTTGTGAACTGTGCCTCAGTGGCAGAAATCGATTGAGCTTTATCGCCTCCTCCTTAACATCATTAAAATACATTTATGTGAAGAAAAATAATAGTAGCTGGCTTAACAAAATGTTGGTTTTATTGGGGGAAAACTGCCAGGGTTATATCGTATGTTCATAAACAGAACCGGTTTTGCGTCTAACACAGTAAAATAAAAGATGATTAGTTCATGAATGCAATAATCATGCCAGCTGTTTATGTTTGTTTTATTGTGCAGAACAGTAAGTGCATTAGACTTCAAATGGCCCAGCTGAATAAATTGCCCTTGTGGGTGGAGCAGAGCAGAAAACTGCAAAAAGTGTAAAAAAAAAATAATGAAAAAAAAAAAAAGGGAGAAAGGAGAATGTCTGAAGAAACAGAGCTACAGATGTTATTACAGGAACGACATTAAAGAAAAAATCTGCTTGGAGACAGTGAATGCCATTTCTTAACCTTTGGGAGATTTTTGTAAAATTCTCACAAGCGAGTTGTTTGATGATAACATCATGTGGACAGTAAAAACTCTGTATTTCTCATTTCTTTTCATAAACCCATGTCCATGAAAGTTTATTATATTAAATAAGCATCTTAGCCACTGCTGTGGCTTAACCCCAGCAAGCAACTAATCAACATTATTACACTAAATCCAAAACACAGCACTATACCAGCTAAGAAAAAATTAACTCTATCCCAGCCAAACCCAGAACATCTACAATTATAATTTCTTAATAATAATCTTTTTCAGTACATTTATAATAAATCATAATTATAAAAGAAAAAACAGATTATGTAGCTATATTAATATTGTTCCTTAATATGTTAATACATATAATTTAAATTAGAATTAGATAATAATTTATAATGTATAAGCACTAAATAATAAGATATTAGCTATTTAAAGGTTAGGACGTGATGGAATTATGGTTGGCAGTGCAAGTTTGATTTGAACCCCTTTTCAAGCGCCTTGTGGTTTTACTTTGAGTGATTGTTTTTCCCCCAGGATCGTTACTTCAAAGTGGTGTAGTGCATCAAGTGTTGTAGGAGGAACCAAAGTTGCTAAGAAGTGATATGGTTGGTTGTAAGGTCTAATATATACATGAGTTGAGGTTTGGTAAAATAAGGGTTTGCATCGGATCATATCAGCTCTTTGTAAGTTTAGGGTGAGCAGAGCTGGGGAACTTTGCAGAGAAGAGAGGGTAAAAACTGTCCACTACTGCATGCTGTGAAAGAAACAGGAATAGAAAGATATAACAGCTGGGATGGAGGGCAGGGAGTAAGTATTTATCCTGGACATTCTTCTATCACCTCCAGCTGTGCTGACTGCAGTGTATTTTGGAGTGAAATCCAGTATAGTACAATGGCAGATTTCCAATCTTCTTATAGGACAGGCACATTTGCAGTAAAATTACTTCAGTCATTTTTGCTATTAAAATGTTTTAAGATGTGTATTCCTATGCGCAGCTGTATTTGCTTCATCTTAACTATGCCATTGCAGAGAATGTTTTATCAGAAACTGCTGGGTTTGGTGTTATTTTTCATGTTTTGTTGCCCCATGATTTTTTAAGAAGTAATGACTATCTCAATCCCAGCTAGGAAAAGGTGGTACAACCACTTGATTGAAGCCATGGACAGAAAAAATACACAGAGTTTCAAACCTCCTTAATGAAAGAAACTGAGCAGCTGAATTTGAGTCTTATTAACTGGTATGAAATGTTGTCAGATCTGCATAACCTAATTTATAGGTTTAAATGAACGATGTACTAAAGAGGCCTCAGTCAACAGCATTGACGGCACAGTTAAAATCAAAAGTGATTTTAAGTAATTGGCAGTGCTTCTTGTTGTTTGTCTCAACATATATCATGCTAAGTATTGGCTTTTTTGAGAACTGCAAGTATAAAATTGTAGCCCTATAAACCATATAGCACTTGAGCATTTATTGCACATTGCTAGAAGTGTGTCATGAGTTCAAAAAGAGTTTATAGACAGGAAGGAAGGAAGGAAGGAAGGAAGGAAGGAAGGAAGGAAGGAAAAGAAAGAGAAAGAGAAAAGAGAAAGAAAGAGAAAGAGAAAGAGAAAGAGAAAGAGAAAGAGAAAGAGAAAGAGAAAGAGAAAGAGAAAGAATCTCCAGGACTCTGTCTTCAAAGGTACGCCGTTCAAGCCTCTGTCTGTGTCATCTGACAGTTTTGATTACAATTTGGTTATGATCTTATCAAGTCTATTCTAATAACCTAATTATTTTATGGTGTTTATTAATAATTTTAAATTCAGAGAAGCAAAATAGTAATGTTAGAGAATGTTTGCAATAAAAAGAGTGTGATTTGGTAGTCAGAAGTCAGTAGGGAGGGGACATGGTCAGTTTCCCCTATAGAGCTCTGTGAGTAGCACAGCAAAAATTCAATCTTCCAAGTATTTTCATGGGGCATACAACATCTAAATTATTTCCATTTGTTAAGTTTACAGGACTTTGTAAAAAGAAAGAGATTTCTACTTAAAAAAATGAAAACGTGGAAATATTTGCACAGTATATCCTCTTTCTTAAAGTCTTATAGCAGTATACCAAAAATTAATTTAATGTTAGAAGGAATGAGATATATTTTGGGGAAAAGCACCTTTTCATGGAAAAGTAAATCTACTACCTCTCCTTCTGGGCTTTCTCCTGCAAGACAGAGACCATGGAAAATTATCAGGCTTTTTTAATTCACCATAAACCACAGAGATTACTGAGGAGATACATATGTCTCTATCATATTTTCTGATAGATATCTATGTCTGCAGAGCAGTTGAAAATCCTGAACACTCAATAGTGACAAATTCTATCCTTTCAAGGGGATTTCATTGATATAAACTTAACTGTCTGAGTGTGCTAGCTTTCATTATTTATTCTTTGCTTTTATTAACTTCAACAAAATTTTTAATATTTTTTTACTTTTAAGAAGTTTCATTAGGATCTTTTTAAAATTTGCTTTGATAATACTAAATCAGTGCATTTTTAAACTCCTAGGAACCCACACACTGCCAAATTGTTAGAAAGAAGCTTGAGCATTACCAGAATTGGAGTAGGTAACTTTACTAACAGTGCCACCACTTGTCTTTTTGGGTGGAGACACACGATGTTGATTTTGTCCTCCCACTTAGGGACATATTTCTGTCTTGGAAACTATGATTCCTTTCTTTGTTGAAGTCACTGTATATACTGATTTCAGTCACATTTCCATGATATAGTGGCTGAAGTTCTAAACCAATGTGAATTCTTACACATGGTTAGGCTCTCCAGGAATTTGTGCTAAGGATTACTCTAGTCACTGCATCTGTGTCTATCTACTCACATGAACTTGGAGAGCATATTTCAAATGCTATCTATCTATTTAAATTCCATATAAATATCCAAATCCGTGTAGTTAGAGTAAGGAAATATAATGGCTGTTAATGACCTTTCCCAGACACAGTCTAGGTGGTTTTGGTTATGTAATTGGTAAGAGTAATCAGAATCAAATATACACATCAGCCAGCTCTTGGAATCACTACTACTCCGCAGGGGCAGCCACTAAAATAAAAATAAAAATAAAATAATAAAAATAAAAATAAAAATAAACCCTACTAACCTGCATAAATGCACATATACTAAACAGAAAGAAAATATCCCCCCTACCCCCCAAATAAATATGTCATTCAATTATGAACTGATTTAGGTAGACTATTATTTTCAACATGGACCTTTATGGTTTTATTATTGGACACCTTGATATAGCTAAAGAGTTTCTGTAGCTACAAAGAATAAAAGTCCTTAAATCAGTAATGTACAGGTGATCTTCAAAGAAAAAGAAAACAAGCTAAAATATGTTGAGTGTACTCGATCAGACTCACTACTTCTGGATCAAAAGACATTTTTTGCGAGCTGCCATGCACACAAACACTCTGTCTTCCTCAGGTGCACTGGCTTAGGTTGTCCCTTTTTTTTTTTCTTTGAATTTTATGTCCAATGGGCAGAAATCTTGGAGGAAAAAATATGATGATAATTTATAATAATTTTAAAAATTAAATAAAACAAATTAAACTTAAATCATTTAACATTTAATCACAAGTTCCAAAATAAGGTTGGTAATTTAACTAAAGTTCTAATTAAGATTACTCTGTTTGGGGAATATCTATTTCAATATATGATAACATAGTTTATGAGCCTTGCAATTAACACCAAAATTAGGTGCTCTTTCTGTGCCTAAGCTTTAAAGTCCCTGCCCTTGTTTTTATGTCGTGTATGTGTGTGGTTACCGGAGGCAGCTGGAGGCCGCTTACGGAGGGCATGACCTATTAGTAAGTTTAGTGAAAAGGTGTATTTCTCTAGATTTGGCACAACAGGTCTAGCAGCAGCCCCGATCAGCCCTTCACTGCAGGTGTCTTCACGGCCAGGGCCAGCGGAGGGTGCTCGTGTTACTGTTCTGCACCGGAGCACGGTGGAAAAAACCCGAGGCAAACATTGTGCTGAGAGTACTGTGTGCCGGCGTGGGATCCTGTGGTTTCCCTCCCAGAACGACCTGTGCGAGCTACCACCCGCCACAGCCTCCAAAATCTCTGAAATGGTTAGTAATGGTTGACAGTGTGTGTTACCTACAGTGTGACGGCGGGAGCTGGGGAGCAGGAAGAGAACAGCTTCCTTTGAGAAGCAGCCTGCAGCAGAGTGCTCCAAAAAGCTGTGGTAGGAGTCGGTGGTTTGTCTCACTTTCAAAGTGTAAGGCTTGACACATTGGCAGACACAGTCACTGGATTCGGTCTGTCGTGGTAGGGGGTTCAGTTTGTCTGCTTCTATTCTGAAATACCTTTGCGGAGCTGCACAACAGAGGTTTACATCCTTTAGCATAGAATCAGAGAACATGCTGAGTTGAAAGGGACCCATCGGGATCATCAAGTCCAACTCTCGGCCCTGCACAGGAAATCCCAATAATCACATAATGTGCCTGAGAGCATTGGCCAAATGCTTCTTGAACTCAGACAGGCTGTGACCACTTCCCTGCGGAGCCTGTTCCAGTGCCCAACCACCCTCTGAGTGAAAAACTTTTTCCTGATATTTAACCTAAACCTTCCCTGACTTAGCTTCATCCCATTTCCTTGACTCCTGTCGCTGGTCACAAGAATGGAGAGATCAGTGCCTGCCCCTCTGCTTTCCCATGGGAGGATGTTGAAGACCACAGTGAGGTCTCCCCTCAGTCTCATATTCTGGCTTTGGCTGCGTAGTGCATCCTTTGTGGTGAGCATTTGCCTCCCCTGTGATATTGTAACTTCTTGGCTGTTCTCAAGCAATCCTGATGCCAACTTTGAAAAGTCACCTTTTAGAGGTTGCAAAGTATGCAATATTAAAAATATCGTGTATTGTATCCCATTCATGTTGAATAGCACATGCTTGAATCTTTACCAGTTGGCTTCCCAGGTGTGGGACCTCTGCCAGGGAAAAACCTGCTGGAGCCCTCAACTTCTGCTTTGCTTCAGCTGCAGTTTGCCAGCTATCCTAAAGTGAAAGCCTGCAACATTGAGAAGCCTTTAACACTCACTGAATAGAGCCTGAAGACAGAAATAAACTATTAGACATATATTCTTAGACTAAAAAACTATTAGACATAAGAAGCAGGAATCGATCCCAACAAGGGCTAACTTCTAAATAGACAGTTTAATCCTCTTAGTGTCTCTTGTGTGCTGTTCTCTTTTTGGTTGGATCTAACTTCACCCAGTTTTTGCTCCTTACACCAGTACCAGTGCCCTTCTTGTGCTTAGCAAGTCAGGCTTGCCTATTCCTTTCCTTTCTCCAAGCATCCTTCCTTATTACTGAGTGGCAGCATTTCTCTTTTACTCAAAACTAGCAGACACTCATTTAGAGAATTCACTCGTCTTAGCTGAGCACTGCTGGAGATGAGAGATATCTTCAGTGAATGAAGAGATCCATTTTATCCTGCAGGGTGCCAAGACCAGCTGTATCAGCAGACCTTGGGTTTCATTTGATAGGGCTAGGAGTGCACACATGGTTAGACAGCAGTCCACCTCTTGCTTCTTTGCCTGCAGGATTGGATAACGCAAGTTGTGCTCTTCTCTTCTCCATTACTATGTGATCAGCCCCCTTGAACAGATTGGGGCAATTTGCATGACCAAATGCTGATCGTGACAGGGCTTATATTTGTATCCTCTGACTTAAAAGACCCAAGTTCTCTTTCCCTTTCTCACCATCCTTTGCTCATCTGACTCCTTTTTGAAATCCAGGTTTTCCTCTCCCTGGTTATTCCTTCTCACTTGAAAAAGGACACCCTGAAAATGCGGAGTGAGGTTACTGAGGCCAGTGGAAGTCCAACAGGCTTCCTTTTAGTCCTGGATCTGGCTCTGCCACAGCAGCAGCAGCTGAAAGCAGCTGGTTCAGATGCTGGGACAGTAACTGAGTTGTTACTCTGCTGAAGCAGCACATGCAATAAATATTTATGTCTGGTACCAAGAGGGAAAAAGCATGTTCAGAGAAGATAGGCTCTTTGGAAAGGACAAATGTCTTGACCTCAGGCAAGGCTGAGCAGTCTAGGGGGGATTTCTCTTTAAGTCAGTCTGAAAAACACAAGAAAGCTATAGTACACTACAGGAAAGGCTCAGAAATCACAAAAACTAGAAAAATTATTACCATTGGTGTCAGTGAAATAATAAGGATAATGTATTTACAAGTTCTTCTGCACATATTATATATGTGTTATTAAATACAAGCTGCAAGGTTGCAAATACTCAGGCAGAAATGTTACCAAGTTTCAGACAACACTTAGGTGAATGAAACATGTGGGGCATGCTGATGAATATCTGGAATGGAGCATCAGCAAGCAAGAAAATTAAGTCAGTCTTGGTCATAGTTTGCCATGTAAAATGGACATGATGCACTGGAAACGTTAAAGGTAAGGTTTTATTCAGGCAAGAATCATACCAAACAGAATTTCCTCTCTAATTCTCCTACCTTTATATTCTGCTGTCTTTGGATAAGAGGGTTGTTTGAACAAAACTGCACTGTCAGGGGTGATTTTATGCTGCTGTGTTAAGTCGATTTGTTTGTTTTACTTGAAGTCTGAAGCATATATCCTGTTTGCAAAGTAAAAGCACAATTTATGAAGAAGAGAAACAGCATGCAGATACTCAAGACCAACCTTTTAATTCCTCCACCACACAGAATGAAAATTGTTGCGTAAGTGTTGTATCTTTCTCTACTTACTGAGCTGTAATTTCAGTCATATCCTCCCCAATGAGGCTGAATTTGGCAGCCAGCACAGAATTCTTTGTTATATATTCGCTCTAAAAAGCTGACTCCTAATTTTTCTTTCTGATATTTTTTAATTCATTTCTGCCACATGGTAGCCCCTGGAGTATCTCAAGTTGGGGAGCTTTTTCTAAGGCTTGTGATCTTTAGGAATAACTACACAACTTCACACTCTGCATACCCACAGAGACGGTAATTAGTTGAAATTGGATTTTCTTGGGAAGAAACATGATCTGCTCCACTTCAGAAAGCTGCTTCTGGTTGTTAGGAAATCTCCACTGAGTTTCCTATGTGTCTTCTGATTTGTCAGATGAATAAGCTGTTTTTCTTTGGTACCTTAATTTTTCTCTTTGTGAAGAGGAATATAAATAAATGTTTCTTAAATCATCAAAAAAAGGTTTTGAAATTTGACAGAGTGGAAATCTGACAAATGGAAAGTGCTGTTGAAACTATTACATCATGAATTTTGAGTCTATTATGCTCTGATTGCTGTATGAAAATCTGCTTTATGTTTTAGCACTGTTGCAGGGAATAAGCCACAGAAAAAATTACATTTTGGATAAGACAAAGTCCTGTTCTGAATACATAAATAACTGAATTTTATTTACTAAAATGGAAGATGCAAAGGACAGCAGATTTCCCCCAGGAAGAACACAATGCTCTCATTTGTTCAATGCTATGGCTCATTCTTCAGAAGTTAGACTCCCTCCTTAAATGATAAAAAGTCTGATATCCACAAAAATCCAAAATTTTGTTAAAACTTGGGTCCAATGTAATACACTTTTTTCCTCCATTATTTGTTTTCAACAATTTAATCTCCAATTTTTTTCAGACTATACAAGCTGTCTACACATGGTGAATAGGGGTGTCTAAATGACAATTCCATATTGTATTTAATGGCTCCAGAGATGGGTGTGTTGCTGGATAGGATCAGTGTTTTAAGAGACAAATGCATTAGATACATAAAATCCGTAAATAACAATTATTGTATATTTCAGGAAAGAATTGAGAATTAAGGACCAGACACGGATAGTTTTGTTTCGGATAATACCTTTTCTTTCCTAAGTTATTTCCTCAAATTTAGTGGCCTCACTTGTAAATAAGTATAGCTCATGCTGGCAGAACTGTGCAACTGTGTTACTTTGAAAGATCTGTGCTGCTGGAAAACATTCAAATGTTTTTCAGGCAGGAAGTTCGAGGGAATCATAAAAGATTTAAAATTAAAAGGAAACAGACGTGAGTTTCTCTGAGAAAGAACTCAAGGAATGAGAACTGGTCAATGAGCCATAAAGAGGGTCAGCCCTAAGATCCCAAAAGGTTAATAAAAATGCTCTTCTGAAAAAAGATAAGGAAGGAAACTAGGATGAAGATAACCAGTACAGTGTTAAAGGCCTTTGTGGGGAAAAGGTAAAGGAGAAGGACATTAACAGGGGGTTCAGAGGGCTCAAGGGAGAGAAGGAATGACAAGAGAGGTCATTTAGTTAGAAGTCCAATAGCGACTGCAGAGCAAGAACCAGTAATTACCTGAAAAGGGTTTTGGTAACCTCCATGACCAGACTTCATTCTTTCCCTTTCTTCCAGAGCTAGCTTAAAGGCTTTGCAACTTCAAATACCTGCACATACCTCATGTCACAGGCTTTGGTATATGACATGTACCCTTAGCTTTGTGCTTTAACTAAACCGCTGCTGGTGTGTGTAATGGTTCATTTTATTTCAGACACTGTGAACAGGGACAGGGGAAAATGGGAAAGAATGAAAAAAAAGGTGTCCTGGGGCTACAGCAGCCCAACAGAGATTGTTTGTTAAAGGCTTTGCAGCGTGGACACACCAGTGAGATCTAGGAGTTAATAGTTTGGACACAATCCGGTCCTTGCTACTCGGCCTCCGGGACCCTCTGTCCCTCTCTCAACTGGGAGTGTAGACTACAAACAGAGTTTGTTTCCAGCAACCTCTTGTAGAAGAGACTTTTCTTCCTCTTATGCTTCCACTTCTCCAATGAATGTGTTATTGCATCAATTCTAGTGTTTTGCAAATAATGCCTCTTTTTCCCGGGGACAATGTGATTTTTTCTGTGCTGAGTTGCTTTAGTGCAGATCCCTGTGTTTTATTGTTGCTCTATGACAAAACCATAGTGTTACATCCTAGACTAAAACACTCAGCTATGTTTGGGAAGAAAAGAGTGGGCCATTGTTTGTATTAGTCTCAGATTCCAAGTGAAGTGAACAGCAATATAAATCCTTGGGTCAGAAAGAATAAATAGCTGTAATTCATGGAATTACTCCCGGGTTTTTTTGAATCTGGACTGGTTCAAGTCAGGGTAAAGTTCAGAGTCTTTACACAGTTTAAAAAAAAAAAAGGAGTAAAAATTCTTCTCTTAGCATTAAAATGTATGGTGTGTTACAGCCAGCTACATGCATTATATCCAACATTTTAAATATAATTTACCTGCAAGCACACAAATTAGGTCTTCAGATTGAAAATGTACAGTCAGTTCTTAAACTTACACATGTCTAAGAATAAATTATTATTCCTATAGCACCTCATAGCTACAATTTCAATTCAAGATACTGGAAAACTTATGAAGAAGAAAAAAAGAAGAAAAATAAATTAAAAAATAGACCATGAAACTACTGAATTGATATGCACCAGTTTTTACTACAATTTTGTGTGGAATGATCAGCAGAATTGTCACTCCAAAATTTTGCCTGTTGACAATGTTCTTGGAGTCTCAGGTTATGATTCAGCCATCCTCAGGCAAGTTTTGCCTTTGAGCACACACATCCACTCCCCTCAGAAAATTCTTAAGCTCACAAACAAATTTCAGTCACCTGTAGGAAACTTTGGAGTGTGCTGAGTGAATTTCTGAAGGCAGAAAGCCTTTGGTGTAGTTAACCTCAAACAGTTGACCGGGAGACATCAGGAAGCATTTACATCCTCGTTTTTGGATAGAGGAATTTCCTTTCTTAGTAGACCTTGTCCAAAATTGAAAACATTTACAAGCAACCTCATTAAAGGAAATATTGATACCTATTGTTCAATCTGGCCAAGCATGACTGGGTGCTCTGTAGTCACAAGGATCAGATGTGAGAAAGTAGCTTGGCTGTCACAGGAGAGACTGTGTCAGTGTTTCAGACTTTATTAGCCCTTTTGAATGTTTGTAGAACTGTTCAGTGTGTAACCATTTGTTATTGAATGTCTAGCCACCACAAGCATCAAATCAGTGCTTGGCCTCTCTTTTCTTCTGGATTATCATCTAGAAGTTTTGCTGTTGGGACTCAACGTGGTAACCTTTTTTTGTGTGTTACATCTACACTTGAAATTCAGTCAAAACCTGGATGCCATGTAAAAGAGCATACAACATTTATCGTTACTTTTGGCTTGGATGCACATTCAATCTGAAGTGATGGTTTAACTTCAGATGCATTAAATACCATCTCTTCACCAGACTACAAGGATATGTATTTTCCCTGCGTGTAATATCTTTGTTCTGAAATCCGACACAATTACCAGTGGGTCAGAATAATTATTTCTTCAGTCTTGAAGTAGATAGGAGGTAAATGATATCTTTTCCATAGCTGTCTTCCTGTCCCATTCAAATTGCTTTTCCACATCCCACTCCAATTGTTTAAAAAATAATGTTCCTTCATATTGCAATTGTTTTTTGTGTATGTGAGAAAATGATCATACATTTTGTCTTCCTGTCTTCACTGTGTTTTTTAAAACTCTGGAGTAATTTTTTATTGTCTGTTTGGAGCCTTTTATGGCACAAAGCTTAAACTTTTAGGTAACAGCAAAACAGTAGGACTTGGAATAGATGTAGTAGTTAGTGCTGGGCTGAATATTTAAATAGAAGACTAATTATATATCCTCTTGCACTGTTACAACTCTCTCTTACTACAGAGAAGTTCCAGAATTCCTACTGAATTAGAGAATCTGTTCTTGAAAGAGAACAAGCATTAGGATATAAGAAGGATATTTTGATAATATATATATAAAAAAATGAAAAATGTAATATTTTTCATGTGGCCACATGACAGATGGGAGGATTGTAAGGCTGCTTGTTTTATCTAACCATTGTACATGATGCTGATATTTTTCTGTTCCATTTTCCATCTAATTTTTCCTAAATTGTAAATTGGGATGAAGAAATCTGTTTATGACTCTGTATAAGCATAACTTCCTCATTGACTTTTTTTCCTGCCCCCTACTAAGACAGTTATCAGTTCTAATAATGAGAGATAGAAATAGATTAAGACAACACCAGAAATAGAAAGTATCTCCTAGCACCAGACCTCGAAAGGGCTTGAGAGCTTCTGTTTCTCCCATGCTTCTTGCCCTGCTCCAGGGCAGTAATCTGCTGCTGCTGTGTACCATTATATCACAGCAGTGCATCTTTTCTGTACCGACCTGGTCATTGGCCAAGTGTTAACAAATTCCCATTCTTGCCCAGCTGTTCTCCAGAACTCGGTATGAGTTTTCAAGGAGATTGTCCTGCAATATTGTTGCCCTTTTTTTTGTCCTGCCATATCTCTGCATGAGAGAAAAAGAAGAGACTCTATACTCTGCATTAATGCAGAGGCCAAGATAGAATATTGCTTTTCATGTGCATCTCTTCTCAAGAGCATCTGAGTGCCTCAAAATTACTTTCTTTCTGTAGAGAGTTCTGCTGCAAAATATACTTTTTTTTTGAAGTTGCTCCTGAGTTGTGTGTCCTCCATAGTGATACCGGCTCATGTAGAGTTACAGAAGGAATCTCATCATGTCCCACTCTAAAGAACAATGAACATTATGTTCCAAGACAGAGCGATTTAAATTTATGATGTACACTCCATGATCTTCCTGTGAGCCTTGCTTTTGCTTGCGACTCTCTGATTCCCATGACCTTGTCTCTCTAAAAAATGCTCCTTCTCAGCAGACCTCAGTCCTATTCTTTCCTGCCAGTATCCCAAATACTCAATTCTCTCCAGTTTATTACCACATGGTTACTCTGTCCTTTGAGGATCCATCCACTAAAATGCTTTGTCATCATTGCACAGCAGAAGACCATCATGAGAGGCCCAGGGCATTACTCTCCTTTCTCCAGTCATGCCAGCAACGGGAACACTAACTCTCTTTTCTCTGTTAGTGGAACCTGGGGGGAGGCTTGAGAAGATCAAGTTTCTCCCTATCTGTACCCCCTTTTTTAATCTGCTCACATTTAGGCAGTGAAATGTTCAAATACCTATGTGTGTGTACCTGCGAGCTATTTTAGTACTGTATGAACATAGAAACTTAGGTCAAAATCTGTTGGACAGTCTCATTGCATTGTTAAAATCAGAATTATTCCTTATGGCTTGTTGTTTAGTAACCTGACCAACCTAGTGCTGACTTCTCAAAGCTTTCTGTCATTCTGCTTCCACTATGCCTAATCTATGATCTATGTGAAAATAGACCCCATGGTAAGGAAGCATTTTCTGACACATGGTTTCTTTTAGTTATTTCAATGTCCTAGTTATCTGTAATCCTCAAATTTACTCATTTAATTCCTCCATCTGTTTGGAGGAATCTGAGCACTCTTCAGATATTTGAGTTGAAGATACTTCGTATCTTTGATGCAAGATCTTACTCAAATCTCTTCCCCATTATCGTTTAATCAAGCACATGTTTGATTCTTTTGCAGCTCCTTGTACGTCACTTCCTTCGGTCCTCTGATCTTTTTATGGTTTCAGTCTGAATTCTCTCCAGTGGTGAATTTTCTGTGACATCTCTGATCTCACAATCAATCTCTGGAAAAGCAGTGTCGTTACATGTCTTTAGAAAATGTCACTTACCTCCTTGTAACACAATAAACCCAGCTCATTTGTTGTACAGGATCTCAGTGACTGCTCAGGGGATATTGTTGCTTTGTAAACTGCCGTCATATCTGATTTAAGATCCAATGAAATGTGGAGTTCTTGGTATTTACCAGTTATGTTCTGGAAGGTCTTTCTCAATTGTGATATTCCAGTTTGCATCTAAATACTTTTCTTGCCTTCTTAAATCTTAATGAAGTATTTTGCATTCTCCATTCTGGTTGGAGTTAGCAATTAACATGTCCCAATTAATTACATAATAACTAAACATGCTTTTCTGTCCCTTCTTTAGGTCATATTGAAGATCCTAAAAAGGACAACAGAAAATGTATGTCTTTTGTCTTAGAACTAGCAATTCTTATTACTCCTCACAGTCGGAGCATTGCATACAAGGTAAACTTGTTCAGCTACAACAGAAACACTGCAATCCTCTTGAGGTAAATATAGACTAAACAATCTCAATATGACTGACTAATGGACAAAGGATTTACCCTAACATGGCTATTACCCTGTGTTTTAAACATGCAGATGTAGATATTAAACTCTCTAGCTTTCAAATCTATTTCAAATTTACTATGCTAAATTTCTAGCTTCCCAGCAGTCCTTGTCCTCCAAATTCTGGACACGATACTAGGAAATCATGTGAATCTGACAGGAAAATGTTACCCTCCCAGAGTTTTCTTCTTGTTTTGCTTATATCTTCCTCTTCTTGAGGCTAACTATCTCAGTGAGGGAAAATGTGGCTATGGAAAACATCAAGCCTAACAGAAATGACGATTTTTTCGTGATGGGGTATATGAAGTTTTGGTGTTATTATGGGGTTTAATTTAGGCTTTCTCTTTGCTATGGAGTGGTGTTGCACAAGCACATCTTGCCTTTAGCTTCTGCACGTTTGGAAATGAGCTTCTGCTTGGGGAGGGCAGGTTTGCAATGGGAAGATAACTTTGGGATGAAGGCAGCTGGTGGTATGCCAGTGAACACATTTAATGTGGGTAAGAAGATACAGTTGCCTTAACTGCTTGTAGTTTAGGTATTGATTTGTCAAATGAGGAGCAAGATACCTTGGCTGGGTATTGAGTCATCTTTGTGGGTCTGACTGCGCTCAGATGTCGCTGTTGAGACGAACACAAACTCATGAGAGTCGGGGAAGAAGGAGAAAAGAAAAAGTTTATTTTAAGGCACACACACATCCTTTTATAGGGTCCAGGAACGTTATGATTCGCATCACCTGTTAATTGGCTATTGAATCAATACAATACACCCATTGGCTACATTAACTGCAACATTCTATTATTATCAAAACAACAAGGCAAAAAACACCAGGTGCAAGGTTGCTGCCAAATTCTTTCCCTATGTTTACAGTTCTAGCTCTTGTTTCTCACGGGTAGAAGCGTACTGTACTAAGATCTATTTCGGAGCTAGCAAGGCTGGTAGGCCTGCTATGCTTCTCCACACTCAGATATGGTGGTGATCCAGCCAAGAGACTGCTCTTGTAGCAGTGGTTAGCCACATATTCCTGGATGTAGCCACCAATTCCATGAATCCACCAGTTGCTGTCTTATAGGCTCTGAAAACATGGAGGGAAGTTGCAGGTGAGAGTACAGAGAGAACTCAAGGAGAGAAGACTTGTGTCCCTCCCAGGCCCCCATGCTACTTGTCTCAGTGACTGTTTTCACTGACATATAGGATATATATGTCAATAGTAAATAGTTGCTAGTGCTAATGGTGATTAGATGTGCTTCTCTTTTAGGTAGGCATGGTTATAGCTCTACCCAAGAATGTCTTGTGCTCTTGCAATTTGTCAAATACAAAATCATGTTTTCTTACGAAAAAAAAAAAAAAGAAAAGAAAAAAAGAAAAAAATAAAAGAAAAAGGAAAAAAGGAAAAAAGGAAAAAAGAAAGAGCAGACATTTAAAGAAAAATTAAAAGCCATGCAAAAAGCATGTGGGTAGCATTTCAGCTGCCTTCCCTCAGGTGATTTTGTGCTGTAAACATTCTGTGGAAATATCACAGCATACACTTTACTGGCCAAGATTTAATCCTTAAACATTGCTCTCCTTGCTTGGAAGCTTTAGGAAAAATATATGAAATTTAATCATTCTTCAGTTGCTTCTGAGTGTTCCAAGAGAGCAGGACTAGGCTATAAAACAAGAAGACATAGTCAGAAGTTATACAGTTATATATTCCACATTTCTTTTCTCTGTCTATCATATCATCAGTAATTTTTCATTTGCAGATTTATTCAATTTATTTTTTAGTTTTATTTTACAACCCAGTGCAGTTCTGACATGGATGGTGTTAATTCATGAAACACATTCCAACGTATTTATTCCTTTCCCCTGATAATATGCACCTGGTATCAAAACTATTTCAGAAGACAGCATAGGGATTCATATTTTCGTTTCATGTTGATTTTGGTATTTGGTCTCGGTGCGTTAGCCGTGGGGAGACACTGCAGCTGCTGCAGCAACTTTGAGTCCACATTTCCCGAGCTACCGCAGAAACCCCACTGCCCCTGGCAGAGAGCCGTGGTGCTTTGAAAGCATCTGTCGGATGCCTACGACCCCGCACCCCACAAGCGACACTGATCCCGAAAGCGGTTGAGTCTCCCCATCCCAGCGCCCCCAGAGCGCTCCCGGGAGAGGGTGTCCCCGTGCTGGCGCGGACCGCGCTTTGCTCCCGGCAGGCGAAGCTCCGAGCCGGGAGCGACCCCTCTGGCTGAGCCCCGCTGCCCGTGCCCCGGTGCGGGCTGTGGGGGCG
>VZRJ01010513.1:352719-370013 GCA_013397565.1 Ptilonorhynchus violaceus | reverse complement strand
CGCGGGCCCGGGGCGGCGGCGGGGCGCACGTACGTGGTCGGCGCTGCTGTTGGCGCTGCAGTAGCACACGGAGCTGAAGGTGTAGCCGGAGATGGACGCCGCCATGACGGACACACCGCCGCCGCCGCCACAAGCGCACGCGCGCCGCGACGCACGCCCGCTTCCGGCGGCGCCGCGGGGCAGCATGGGCAGTGTAGTCCTGGGGAGACAGGAGTCCCCCGCATGGAAAGGAAACTGGGGGAGCGAGCCATTGGATTGTTTAGTTTGGAACAGACCTCTGAGGCCATCGAGCCCAACCTGTGACCGATCACCACTTTGGCAACCACACCAGAGCACTGAGTGGCACGTCCAGTCCTTTCTTGAACACCTCCAGGGATGGGGACTCTGCCACCTCCCTGGGCAGTTCCAGTGCCTGATAGCCCTTTCCATGAAACAACATCCTTTTGTTCCGTAGCAACACCCCTTTTCCTCCTGACAGAGGAGTTCAGCCAGGTGGGAGTCTGGCTCTGCTGCCAGGGAACGAGGGACAGGACAGGAGGAAACAGCCCCAAGTTGTGCCAGAGGCTGCACCCTCCTATCAGTGAGCTGTGGAGAGCCCGAAGGTCCCCCCGGAGTCTCCTTTTCTCCAGGCTGAGCCCCTTTCCCAGCTCTCTCAGCTGCTCCTGGTGCTCCAGACCCTTTGCCGGCTCTGTTCCCTTCCCTGCACATGCTCCAGCCCATCGATGTCTGTCTTCTTGTGAGAGACATTGAGGTGCTGGACTTCATCCAGAGGAGGCCACGGAGGTGCTCCAAGGGCTGGCGCCCCTCTGCTCTTGGACAGGCTGGGAGAGCTGGGGGTGTTCACCTGGAGAAGACAAGTCTCTGGGGAGACCTTAGAGCCCCTTCCAGTGCCTAAAGGGACTCCAGGAGAGCTGGAGAGGGACTTGGGACAAGGGCCCGGAGAGAGACAGGATGAGGGGAAATGGCTTCCCACTGCCAGAAGGCAGGGCTAGATGGAATATTGGGAAGGAATTCTTGGCTGTGAGGGTGGTGAGGCCCTGGAACAGGTTGCCCAGAGAAGCTGTGGCTGCCCCATCCCTGGAAGTGTCCAAGGCCAGGTTGGACGGGCCTTGGACCATCCTGGCATAGTGGAAGATGTCCCTGCCCATGGCAGGGTGTTGATGGAACAAGATGGTCTTTAAGGTCCCTTCCAACCCAAACCATTCTGGAATTCTATGACACACACACGGAGCTGCACAGGAGCCGACTGTGCAGCGGTGCTGTTTATCACTCCTATTTTTTTATTTAAAACACCTCGCAAAACGCCTTGTAACAGCAATAACGCCTGTGACATTTGCAGTGAATAAATATTGAAAAGCATAAACCTCTCTTTTAAAGTTTGTGCTGATTTTCATCGAATCATGGACCGGTTTGAGTTGGAAGGGACCTTAAAGATCATTCACTGACAATGCCTTGTCCTGGGCAGGGACATCTCCCACAGACCGGGTCGCTCCAAACCCCATCCAACCCGGCCTTGGACACTTCCAGGTCGGGATTTTCGGTGGTTGCAGTGATGGGAACCACAACGATTACAAAACCCCCGAGGTTTCGGAGCGGGCCGTGCCCCTCCTCACACCCGGATCACCGAGCCCGGGTCCTCCCGGCCGGGAGCGGCCGCGGCCGCTCCGCCCGCAGCGCTCGCTGGTTCCGGGGCGTGCCGGGCATGGCGCTGGCCGGGGACGAGCCCTTCAGCCCCTCGGTGCTGGGCACCAGGGAGCAGTGAGTGCCGGGGGGGACGGGCCGGGGGCCGGGATGTGCCCCCGGGGCGGAGACGGGCGGGCCGGGGCTCGGAGCCACCCGCTCTGGGGAAGGTGTCCCTGCCCACGGCACGGGGAGCGTAAATGAATGGTGTGTAAGGTCCCTCCCAACACAAACCGGTTTCTGGGTTTCTGTATTATCTATTTATTAATAGAATCTGTGATTCTGTAAAGTGGCACGGCTGCATAGGATACAGCCCATGCTCTTCCATAGAATCACGGAATGGTTTGGGTTGGAAAGGACCTTAAAGTTCATCTCATTCCATCTCCCTGCCATGGGCAGGGAGACCTTCCACTATCCCAGGTTGCTAAAAGCGCCGTCCAGCCTGGCCTTGGACACTTCCAGGGATGGGGCAGCCACAGCTTCTCTGGGCAACCTGTGCCCCACCACCTGCACAGGGAAGAATTTCCTCCCAATATCCCATCTAACCCTGCCCTCTGTCAGTGGGAAGCCATTCCTCCTTGTCCTGTCATTCCATGCACTCATCCAAAGCCCATCTCCAGCTCTCTTGGAGCCCCTTTAGAGACTGGAACGGCCTCTAAGGTCTCCCCTGAAACTTCTCCAGGTGAACACCCCCAGCTCTCCCAACCTGTCTCCAGCCCTTGGAGCATCTCCATGTCCTCTGGAATCTCTCCCACATGTTAATGTCCTTTCTATGTGTAGGACCAGTCCCTCACCACCATCACAGTCAACAATTTCTTACAAAAATCTAGCCTAAATCTGTCTTTCAATTTTTGTTGCCATCCTTCTTTAATCTAAATATTTCCCATTATTAATTATAACATCCTCTCTTTTCTTTCCCCCAACTCCAGCTGGGATGCTGCGTATGAAAGAGAACTGCAAACTTTTCAAGACATTGGAGATGCTGGGGAAATCTGGTAAATAAAATAATTCCTACAGAGTGTTTCTGTTGTTTCTTTACCAAAACAGGCATTGCAAAACCACAGCCAGCTATTTGGTGGGTTGCTGACAAAACGACGGGGAGTTTTACCAATGAAACCAGCAGTTCCTCTCTTGCCCAATTTTGCAGGGCAGATTTCTCAGCTGCACTTGGACAAGTGTCATCACACAGAAACTGAACTGGTAATTGAGGTGTATGTTACTGACAAATTTGCTTTTTGTCCCTGAGCTCAGGTTTAGCTACACAAGTTGTCCTTGCTGCTGCCTTTTTTAATACAGGGATGGTTTCACCTCCCAGAGTTGGTGTTTCAGTGGATTTTAAGGCCAGGTGATTAATTTTCATTTGAACAAAGCAAACATGGAATATGAGCTGTGGCAGTTGTTGCTTCAGCAGCAGTAAGAGGAGCTTTGCAAAAGCTGGAGAGAGTGAGTGATGAAATAAACTTGCTGTACCTCTTACACATTTTTGCTGGTTTAATTACCTGAGCCCTTGTTTTTTTCCAGGTTTGGAGAAGAAAGCATGGTGCGCATTATCAGGTGGTTGGAAAAGCACAAGGTCCCCCTTGACAGCTCTGTGCTTGACATTGGAACTGGGAATGGTGTTTTACTGGTTGAATTGGTTGGTATTTTGCAAACTTTGTGTATTTTTTATTCAGAATCAGAGCTCCAAATGGAGCAGTTTAAATACAGTTCTCACAAGTGACAGTGGTAATCATGGGGAGCTGTAACCTCTGTGAAAGACAAAAAATATCAGTACTTCAGGCTTCAAAATTTTTTATATTTCTCTAAATCAGTCAGCCTGAGCATCCCTTGTTTTAACTTTACCTTCCTGTTTCCCCACATTTAAAACTGCATTTCTTCCCATTGTTGTGTAAACACCCCCAGATAAGGAAATTAAGTTCATTAATGCACAAAGTACCCTCAGATGCAAAACCAGACCCTTTCTCTGCCCTCAGTTCTGATAATAACACTCATTATTGAGGTAAAAAAGTAGGTAAAACCAAGGGCTTTTATGTGAATGACTTTAAAAGTTGTTAACACCTCTTTTAAAGAAGTGTCCATTTCTGTCAGGGTGGAAGCTCTGATCAGGTATGTTCTGAAGTGTTATGATGTTGTTATACAGTGCTACAAGATGTTTAGGAGTTCCAGTGTTTTCTCCCTATTTTTGATGGATTTTTTTTTAGTAATACTGCAGAAGAGTTGGTAAAGAAAGGGGCTGTCATATTGTCACAGCTTCTGTTCTTCATTCCCCATTGGCTCCTTTAGTTCCTGTAGGAATTGAAAGGACTGGAAGCCAAAATCAGGTTTGGAGTGGAATTTTTTCCATTCCAAACGTGGACTTTGGTTTTAGAAGACTATAAAGCCTTTATGGGGACTGGTGCTACACCACAGCACAGGAGAAGTTATGTCATCAAAAGTAGAACTTGCTCATCTCGGTAAAAGAAATTAACCTAATAATGGTGTTTTTTGAGTGCAGTGATAGGTAGATCTATCATCGTTGAAATACCCAACAGAAAATACTTATTTATAAGACTTCAATTTTACACTGACTCCACTTACAAAGGGGAAACTGATTTTTCATCCTATAATGGTAAAATGACAGCCTGATAGCTTTTAAAACTATTAAACTGCTGTGAGAGCACCATCCTCCCTTACATTAAGCACCTCAGAGTACTGTGGTTGCTTTCACAGGAAATTTTCAGTCCAGTTCCCACTTGAAAAGTGACTTCAAATATTACAGTGTTTATTTTTGCTGAATAATTTAGGACCTCACTTGCTTAGTTGATGCAAAAGGATGTTTGTGTGTGTTAGCTGCGATGTTTTGGAAATCAAGTTGGAATTCTTTTGGCAGCTACTGTAGGACTGTTCTGCCACTGAAGTCGGACTCCATAATGGGATACAAATGGCAACACTGGAAAAGATTCAGTCACAGAGGACATTAGTAGCACCTCTCTACAAGGGAACTACTTGAGGGGTACCTAAGTATCACAAAAGTGAGACCTCTTGCTGTTTTTATATGTGCAGCAGGCTGTGGTCCTACCCCTGTGAACTTCAAGGATTGATGACATAATTTGTTTACCTTCCAAAAATTCCAGCTCTTCTCAGGAAATCTTGCTGCTGCAGAAAGCTCTGGCCTCCTCTTATTTTTATGAGTAATGTGGGAGCCAACAATATCGAAAAACTTATCTGAAGTGAGAGGCATTCACCCAGGTGGGGGTGTCTGCCCCAAACACGGGGGCAGAGCTGATAACTTTACAAACAACCTTCTGCTCTTGGATCTGCTTGTTCAAGGAGCAGCAGCAGGGTGCTGTAAATACCACCTCCAGGGCAGCAGTCCAGCTGCAGGATGCAGCGTGGTCACGCTTGGCACGAGAGGGAAGGATCCCTTCCTGTCACAGTCAGGCCCTACAGGTTCTGCAGCATTTGATGTTGTTTATCTCTAAACCTTCCTTCTCTGCCCCCGAGACTATAGGAGTGAATGGGAACTCCCTGAAGTGACTCAAGCCTTTCCTTTCCAAACAGAGGAGCTGTTGTGGGAACTACTCCTCCACCCCCAAACCTTCAGCACAGGCATCTGAGGAAGCCTGCTTTGCTCCGGGGAGGAACGTGGGCAGGAGCCCGAGCAATAAATGTTCTCCATCCCGTGCAAACAACACTGTCTTTGTGTTCAGCTGCAATTAGCCCTCGGTTCAGAACAGCTGCTTAGCACTGAGCTGAGGCCTGAGGCTCTGCTGCGAGGAGGAAGGACGGTTGTGGAAACTCCTCATAGTTTTCCTGGCTGTTGAGGTGTCAGCCTTTGGAACGAGCAGACACCCAGCTGGTTGCTTAACGCCAGCTCAAGTCCGTGTGTTTTTCCAAAGCAGAGCCTCCTCCCTGTCTCTGCTGTGACAGCCTGCAGCTGGCCAGAGGATCAGAGCTCTTCCCATTAGGTTTGGATCTTGCCAGACCCATTGAGATGCATGATACCCCGAGCTGGTCTCTTCAGCTCCTACCTCGGAGCGAGGACGTGTGTCCCTGCTCCCCTCCCACGTGCCCAGCTCCAGCTGATGCCAGGAGCCCACCTGCTTTGCCAAAGGCTTGCTGGGATCTCACTGAGTTTCCCTGTGATGGGTTATCCTTATCTCCTCCAAGCTTAGATTAACCAAGTCTCTGTGTGCACTTTTATGGGATGCATAACCTGCCTGAAAATTGCTGATACAGACACTTGGCAGCATGCAAATAGTTGTATTCAAATAGACATTAGCATGAATAATTAGAAAAATGTATGATTTTGCAGTGGATTTCTGTACTAGTACAATGTATTACATATTTTGGCTCTTACAATTTGGGTTATAAACCAAATAATTGCTCAGTCTCCAATGTTATGTGTCAGAGAGGTTTTTCTGCTTATTTTGAAGCATCTGGCATTGTCCCTTGCTCTCATCACTGAAAATTCCTGGTTTCTAGGTTACTTTTGGTGCAGATAAGAGAGCCTGTTCCCCTCCAGGGTGTTACTTTTCACAGTTGTGCTCAGTTTTCCACTTGACATAAACCAGCTTTCAGTCACCAGTTCTTTCGATGAGGCAGAATGGAGTTATTTCAGCTCATTCCCTGAGCTATTTAGCTCTTGTAATGGTAACAGGTATAAAAATGACTAAAAGGTGGGTTGGTTTTTTCCTGTTATTAAGAGGGGGAGAGATGAGATGGATTATAGATAGGGAATGTACTGGTTGGATAAAAAAAAATTGCTAGCACACTGATTAAGATTGTCTGCTTCTGTCTAGGCAAAGTCTGGCTACGTGAATCTCACTGGGATTGATTACTCACCTTCTGCAATACAGCTTTCAGAAAAAGTGAGAGAGAAAGAAGGGATGTCTAACATTAAATTAAAGGTAAGTCTTCAGAGAAAGATTATTGAGGAAACAGAAAGCAATTGAACCCAAGATTAAACGAGCTAATTGATATTCAGATGTACTCAGTGTACTAAATGAATGATGTCTTTTCACATTCATTTGTGAGAGAACTCTAGCCAAATAAATCTATTTACAGGAAGATTTTTGATCTTTATTTCTTTTTGGTTTGTAACAGTCATTAGGGCTAACAAGATTTCCCCGCTTGGAGCAGGGAGCAGAGTAGTGGTTCACCATTTGGCAAGTTCTGTGTTTTAGCTGCTACATTCTGAATTTCAGATTTGAGGTAGAGGAAGAAATCCTTAAGTGATAGAATCCCTGCCAATGGCTGAACGGCAGGAAGTTTGAGAGGCCTTCCTGGAGCAGGGGAAGGACCAGATGACCTCCACAGGTCCCTTCCAGCCTCAGCCACCCTGTGATTCTGTGGCTGCCTGTCATTCTGGGCTCTCTGCTGTGCTGTTCCACCTCCTGCTCTGTACCTGTGTGATGCCTCTCTTGCTGTGTGTCAGCTGTTAAATCTCTTTGTGGCAGGCTCTGTCTGTTCTTCTGTATTTGTGCAGTGCCTGGCACATGGCAGGGATCAAAGAACAAATAATGATTTAAAGAATGAGCTTCAAGTGTGTTAGTTTGAGCTTTAGATTACAGCAAATAGATCATCACACAATGTGTAGAGAAGAAAGAAGCTGCCACGGCACTGTGAGTTACCCTTCCCCAAGCACGCCCATTGTCAGGACTGAAGCTTTCTATCCCAAAGTCTTGCTTTGCATTAAAGATTCAGGAGCTGCCGAGTAGAAGATTGTTCTCACAGCTGCAGACTTCTGGTTTAGGTAGAAGACTTCCTGGCTCCCTCAGCTGAGCTGTCAGGCTTTGACATTTGCATTGACAAGGGGACTTTTGATGCCGTAAGCCTGGACCCCGCTGATGCTGTGGGAAAGAGGAAGCTGTATGTGGGATCCCTGTGCAGGGTGTTGAAACCAGAGGGCTTTTTCCTCATCACCTCTTGCAACTGGACCAAGGAGGAGCTGCTGAACGAGTTCAGAGAAGGTAAGCAGCTGAACAGAGCCCTCTGCCAACTTGGGGTTGCTGAAGGAAGGGATGAGTGAATTTTAATGTCTGTGTTAGCATATTGACTTTCCCAGATCAGGGCTAGAAGAGGTAAAGCAATCAGTAAGTGCTCCAGCCTCTCTTCCCTCTGTTTTCCTCGGGACTTACAGCTGCTGTGTTTCCCAGTGCCAAGGTGCCAAGGGAGGACAGGTTTTCTGACGCTTTGGAGGTTGGGAATTTCGGCCTAATCACACTGGAAAAGTGTGTGGCCGGGTGATACTGTTTCTCTTTGGGACCTTTATTACCGGACCCAGTTCACCCTTAGATTTCTTGGAAATTGGGGTAACGTTGTTACCCATGTTTAGGGGAACTGGCAAGTCTGTCACCTTTTCTATCAGGTCCCCAGTTGCCCCTTTGATCCGTCCAGAAGTTTTTTTCCATGCCAGTCAGCTCCTGAACCTCATGCCTGAGGCTTGAAACTCAGTGTGGATCTGAAACAACCATCCCTTCTGGGGAACTGAAATTACTGGCGAGTTCTCATCTTTTCTGCCATTAATTTGTGCAAGTCAGCCAGCTAAGATTTTTATTATCCGTGGAAGAGTTTCAGCTGTATAAAGCAGTGGTGCAGTGTAACAATACAGTCCTATAAACTCACAGATTAACTGACTTGCAAGTTTTCCAGACAAATAAAGAATGGTTTGCAAAGGGTTATCCAAGAGGCGAATAAAACGACTTCCTTCTAATAAAAGCATTTCAATTTCTGTCTGGCAGGATTTGAAATTCTGGAGGAGCTGCCAACACCCAAGTTTTGCTTCGGAGGAAGAATTGGAAACAGTGTAACAGCATTGGTTTTCCAAAGGAAAAAAGTGAGGCCATCCATCTTGGACAAATTAGATTAGATGAGAAAAGTCTGAACTTTAAACCTGACAGAAAACCTCAGACACGTGTGTAAATAAATGCTTTTTGAGTGCACAGTAAAATACTATGTACGGAGCTCTAAGGGACTATAAAACATTGCCCTAGAAACATTTCAGCTTTGCATAATTTGTCCATAAATTTTGTCCTTGCTACAACCTGACTTGTTTTAGGGAAGCTGCAAGTTTGTAAGAGAGACGGAAATCAGACGTGCTAAATACAGAGACCAACATAACTGAATGATATTTGTGTTTGAAACATAAAAATTATCTGATATTTAATTTCTGTGTTGGTAATCAATGACGAATAGAGGTAAAGGTATCTTACAAAGCAAAAATCTCATTTCTCTGCTGTGCAGTGGAATAGAGAACAAGCTTTTGCAATGTAAGTGCTGGATCTTTAAGTTTTTTTCTTAGGTGAACATGAAGGTAGCTGTTGAGGGAAATGAATATAAAAACCACAGCACTTTCAATAAAGGGCCAGTTAGTACTTTAAATTCAGATTTTCAGAGGTTCTCAGATTTAGCATAATTGTGTCTCCTCTGAAGTAGCTCAGCTCTTTTCCCACAGAGTGGGTGTTTTCAAGTCTGCCTTGCCTGAGTGTGTTCATGGCTGGTCAGTTCTTTTCCCTGGTCTCATGAATGCATAAAGGTGTGATGGTACAGTCTCACTGGTGTGTGACATATGCCTCCTTCATTATTAACTTCTATACAGTAATGTCATTAGACCCACAATGACCAGAATTTTTCAAGTGAATGTCTCAGGATGGATTTTAGCTGCATAAATCCAAAAGAATTCAAAGCATAACTATCCACTCCTTGTTCTTTTTTTTTCCAGTATTTTTTTAAACTTCTGTATGCAATCCTTTTGCTCAATTTTGTTGCCTTCATTTCTTCTGTTTTGTAATCTCAGAATATTGCTGTTGCTTGAAAGGCAGGAAAATGAGATTTCTTCATGCCTTGACAAGCACATTTGCAGGTGACAATAAACTTGTTCTTTCAAACATCAAGGAGGCCCTCTTAGGCAATCAGGTTTTGTTTCACAGGCAAGGTCATGTTTGCTTATCAGGGAGCTGCTTCTCCTACTTTCCACACTTCTCCTCATTCCCAGGGCTCAGGAGATCTTTAAGGGTCAATAAATACTTCCAATCCTTTCCCAGGGCAGGAATTAAGGCATTATTTGCACAGTGGTGAGTCCTCCCTCTGTGATCCATCTGTCGATGTCCTCAAGGTAGGAATCCTAATGCCCCATCATTTTGCAAAATGGATATATTCCATTGGAAGAGTGGTTCATCAGCAGTGCTGAAGAAATTTAGTCCCGGTAAATAGTTCTTTGTTTATTTGGTCAGACTTGGGTTCCTAACTCGAGTGCCAAAACCATTTGGGTAACTATTGTAGTCCTGTGTTGTGCCTCCTCCCAGCAGCCGACTGGAATGCTAGGAAGTGTAACTGGGAATCCAGACAGAGGATTTTTTTGGCATAATAGTACAAAGGATTCAAAGTACAGTACTGATAACAGCCTCAGTAAAAAGCCTGTAACATTTTTGTAGCTGATTTGGCATCAGGTAGAGTTAATACAGGGAAATTTTAATCTTCAAGGACTCTGGCAGGATGTGTTTAGGGCATCTGTTTTATTCCCATCTGTAATTTTTGCTAATGAAGGCTTGATGTGTATTTAATCATGGAATGAAAATAAAATCAGGGCTGTCATGGATTTTCTTTTAATCAATTAGTTGAAATTTAACCATAGATTCCCACTCCATAAGATATGTAAGGTTCAGGGCAAGTGCTGTTTTCTCCTCTTCATAGAATTGCTTATTATTAGCTTTTGTTCTCTGGGTAGTATTTTTATGTAATTTGTAAAGCTAAAAATAAGCTTCTTAAAATTGCTTGAAACTGAGGATTTCTGCATCTAATCTGTAGTTTGCATATTCCTCCACAGACCCAAGCACTTCCAGGTGTCACTGGAGAGCAGAAAAATGCTTGTAAAATGTGGTTTAGGAGCTTTATTTTAAGACAACAGTAACCAAAGTCTTACTGTTTAAAATCTGCTCTGTTGGAAACCTGGTATTTTATGGATAATGGGGTCTAGGTGGCAGCTCAAATACTGACTTAGGCAATGGAGGATTTTTGGCTCCTACGATTTGGAAATGACTTGTCAAAGATTGTCCTTGATTTGAGGCGGTTCATCTTGCTGGGAGATTCTTTTTCAGTGAGATACCTGTAAAAAAAGAGGCAGAGGAATAAGCAGTGATTTAGGAGGAGCAAGTCTTTGCTGGAAATTTGGAGAGTGCTTCATGGTAGTTCCTGAAGGCTGGAATCTTCATGACCACACAGTTGTGTGACTCTTGGTTTCAGCTGCAACGCCAGACTAAACGCAGGAGAATAAATGCAGCATTTGAAACACGTTTTTGCTCCTATTGTTTTGCTATCTGAAAACTCTGTATGTGATTTCACTGTCAAATGTGAGGTTTGTGGGATGTAAAACTAACATCTTCCGTGGATCTCAGAGGTGGTTGAGCCCACAGGCTGTTCCTGCAGGACCGAGTTTAGGCTGGATGACGCTGCAGAGCTGGCAAACCTTTGTGGAGGAGTTTTGCATAAAACGTGGGCAGAACAGAAAGGGTTTGTGTTCCCTCCTTCGTTGACAGCATGCTGAAGGATGAAATTCTCTCAGGACTGACCTTTTATTCCAGGAAGATGGAGGATGGCTTTTAGTGCCTGAGCCCAAACAAAGCACCTCCACCAACATCTGTGCTTGGCGCAGCTCAGGCATCCAATACCTGGCTCCTGATGCCTCCTGTTGCCAAGAAAACTGGGATTAGGGATTCTCTTTTGAGGCATTTACTGGGAGAGGCCATTGAATTCATTGCAAGGCTTGTACTGCTGAAAGAGCTTGGAGCATTTTACATGGGAATTTTATGGGGCTTATCACAGAGCTGAACTGTCAGGATGAAATATCTGAAAGAGGTGACCAAGCAGTATTAATGAAATAATTATTGATTTGAGATGTCTGTTCTAGGAGAGTTTCTACTCATGGGACTCTGCTAGAGTGTGAGGTAAATGGCTTCTCAAGACAAAAAGCTTCTGCCCTTTTAGCATCACATCTTTCTTGAAATAAGTACTCCTATAATCATTTTTATATAAATTAAAAAATGAGAAATACAAGACATGAAAATCATGGCACAACTGAATGAACACAGACAATTCAGAGGGAAGGTTAATGTTTCCTTACTCCTTGACTTTCCTTTTGATGACCAGCTTGTTTTCTATAAAGGAGCATGTTCATTTAATGGTCCCTAAGGAGCAGGAATAGTCACAGAATCCCAGAATAATTTGGGTTGGAAGGGACTTTAAAGACCATCTCATTCCAACCCCCTTCCATGGGCAGGGACACCTTCCACTAGACCAAGTTAGTCCAAGCCCTGTCCAACCTGGCCTGCAGTGCTGTCCATAGGCTGTTTTTTAAAGGTTGATTTTTTTTTTTTTTGGGAAGGTTTAAAAGATATGGAATTAATATTCTGTTCTTGAAACTCAATATAATTTTGTGGTGTAACATGAAGGATTTCTGGGAGCTACAATTTTTTTAAGAGCTGTTGGGTTACATCAGAAACACCAACAGAATTATGGCAGCTGCTTTTCCAGACAGGGCCAGCAGTGATGAAGCAAGTAATTACAGACTCTCTGTCCCATCAGGAGAATATTCCTGCAAATCATTATTGAGAGCATCAGGTTGAAGTAACTGTTTGCATTATGGGCTCACCACCTCAAATTCAAACCCAGTGTTGCAACACCATTTCTGAAATCTGGGAGTAGCCAGCTGCCTTGATTGTATCACAGGATTTTGGGCGTTTAACACCTATAGCAAAAGGATATTCAGGATTTTGGGTTTTTTTACTTTGTACTTTTCCAAATAGTTTTAAAAAGGAGCTTTGAGATATTTGGGGTTTTAACCTTGCAGTTGCTGTTTACAGGAGAGCTCATTGTAGCTGAATGAGGAAGTGCATATCTCACCACACAGGTCTCAGGTGTGAGTCTCTGGAGAGCAATGTCCTCTCATATCATTAGTATTTAAATTATTTCGGTTCTGCACTGGCTGTGAAATCTGTGAGCCCAAAGAATCAAATGAATGGACAAATGAGGGGATGAACTGAAATCCCTCACTTAGAACAACTGGGTTTGTACCCAGGAGTGTAGGGTGTAACCAGGAGCGTAAGGCACAGCAAACAGATACCTGTGAAGCTACAAAGCCGAGCTGACACAGCCTCTTTGGAGTTATTTTTATGTAAGGATGAGTTCTTGAATAGCTTTTCTGGTACATTAGGCACAGCATGCTTTTCTTCATCGCTGACAGTGGCTTCCATGTATTTCCACATTCCAGGAATGCACTGGCAGCACTGTAGCCATTGTGAGGAAAATCTGCCTGTTCATATACTCTGCTATGTCTGTTCTGCTGTGAGCCAGGGTGCCTGGTGTAAGACTGCCAAATTTTATGTTATTTCATACCAGACAAAATCTTTAAGTGTGGTATTTAGCAACATACAGCAAAATTTTCAGTGTTTTGGCACTGAGATTGCTTTCCTGAGCTTGGCATGCCGAGAGGTGGAGAACATGGCTTGCTGCAACAATAACTGCTTTATTTTATAGGCCCTCTAAGCATTTTAACGTATCGAATCATCTCCTGTAAAATACGTGGAGAGCACATAGAAAATAATTGGGCCAGGGCTTTGCAAAGCCGTAAGGAGATCTGCCTTTGAATTCCCACTGCTTGCTGCCTTTTCTGGGATAAGAGGAGGGGAGGCTGCCCTGCACAGCGTTACCTGCTCCGAGGCAGAATGGCTGGTGTGGATGCCTGCGGAGGGGATGGCTCTATCTCATGCCTTGGCTGGAAGTACACTGAGCATGACCTAAACCTTGTGGTAGCAGCTAAATTGAGGAGCAATTAATGGCTACTAAGGCCTTTCAGCGAAAGGGGATGAGGTGTTACAGCCTCCGGACAAAGGAGGGAAAGGAAGCTGGCGTGTTTTGTTTAACACAAACGAGGGAAAAGCCAACCTGCGGCTTAATTTCCATTTGTTAGGTAACAGTATAGCTTGAAATGAGCCCATTTCTGTGTTCCTGGAAATGAAAGTGAGTGCTGTCAGGCAAACCAACTGCTGCCAGGTAACATATAAATTCTAGGTAATCACAAATGCATGAGCCCGTGCTGGAGAAGCAGAGCTGATAGACCCCAATGAGGGAACAGACACAAACCTCAGCACGGTCACTTCTGCAGCCAGGTATTCACGGACAGCATCACGAGGGGAAAGCGTGCATGTATTGAGAGATTTGAACTGTTGATAAGGTTGAGAACTGAAATTCAAGCAGAAGGATCTTTCACCCCAATTTTCAGTAGTAATTAGCCTCGCTGGCTGCTGCCGTATCCCAGGGCTCCTCAGCTCCTTGGGTGCTGCACTGCTGCTTATCCAACACACGGTGATGCTTTGGGGCATGTCTGCAGCTGCCTCGGGCTTTGTGGATGATGGACAAATAACTCTTGGCTTGTCTTAAGCCAATTCAGACCCAAAAGTGGCTGACAAAGTGAAGCACAGTCAGGCGAGAGAAAGGCTCACATATGGATTTCATGCCCTATTACTTTATCCATTGACTGTTTCCATTTCTCCCAGTCTGGGGCACATAGATCAGGTGTCACGCCCTCTGCCAAGGCAGGGAGGGAGGCAGCAAACACAAAGTTGTTGCATGTGTGCAGCAAAGAGCTTGTGACATAAAAAAAGGATTTTTAAGTTTGGTGAAGATCCCATCCCCATGTAGTGAGAACTACACTCCTCATTGCAACTCTCTGCACAGCAATGCTTTGCTTGTTCGGGATATCAAGTCTCTGTGATTCAGGTACTTTCTGACCCAGAGCACATTGGTCATGTTAAGAGATATGCTCCTTCCCTGGGTATGAAATATTTGTTAAAAATACTTCTGCTTGCTGTTATTTTGTGAATTTGCAGATTTCCCCTGAAACTGGAGTGTGGCTTCTGGAGCTGGTCTCCATTTTGTGCTCTGGGAGACCTTTGGTGGAGCAAAGATGTCCAAGATGTGGTAACCAGCACAGCTGGGTGACTGGGACATCAGTGTGTGACTGGGACATCAGCCTGCTACTGGGATGCTCTGACTATCATGCCTTTGGCAAGTCCCTTACCCGTGTTCCTTGCCTGGCAGGAGAGGCAGAAGGATAAACCCATAAATAACTGGAATTGCTCAGGTGCTCAGAAGGACAGAGCAGAGTTGTAGGTCACTGTGAAAGGGACACTTCTGAAGTTATTGGTAACCTTGGTGCATATGACTCGAATAACAACAAAGTGGAGCAGACAGCACAGCGTTGGAAAGGCTGCACAGAAAGAAGGCTGTAACTGCAGCCAAATCCTGTGCACTGGAAGTGAAGGAGATGCTGTCTATCTACAGGGCTTAGCACTGCTACATCAACATGTCTTAACGACTTGGACCCCAAAATAATTTCAGCAGGACTGTAGGGATCATTAGATATTTTCCTATCCATGGTTTCCATCTCCATCAGGAAAGCTCTAGTCAGTGGGTAGCAAAGTCACTGACATCTGAGACAAAAACACAAATTAAATCAGCTCACAAAGGAACTGAATGAATTTTCTGTCCATGATGACTATACTCCCAGGGCCAGTTCTTTAAAGCTTGAAAATTATTTCTGGTTTTTCCCCTTCTGACAAAGGGAAAAAGCACTGCCCAGAACAGGGACCTATGGGCAGCCGGTTATTTAAACAACATTACTGAAAGTACTGTCTGTGGAAAACAGGTTTGTGCTTCAGCAACAGGCTATCACACGTGCTGGGAATGCTCCACAGCCAGCTCATCTGTTGGGAAGCACAGAGGATGAGAGGCAGAAAATGCTGGGTTTGGAGCGAGCTGCAGAAGCAGACAGAAAACAACTTTCTGCTTGAGTCTTGGAGCCCAAGGCTGCCACGGGAATGGATTCAATTATGCTCTGAGCTTTATTGCTGAAATATTCCACTGGGAAACCATAAAAAAACATTTTCAGACTTGATTCCCGAAGTCCTGGAAAAGGAGTTAGCAAGTGTTTTATTGCTACCAGTCTCAACACGTGATAAGAAAAGCAAATACTGAGTGGGATGGAGGAACATGATGCTTAAGCCCCTTCACATCATCAAACCCTTCTCCCTGTTCATCGCCCACTCAGACTAGCCACTCCTGCCTAATTTTATGTGTACTGAGCGCGGAGCCACTTTTGTTGAGATCAGTTCTCACTGTGTTGGTGGGAGCTGCTCTCTTGCTGAATTTCCCCCTGCTACTTCTGCTTACTTACCTCTTTCCTCTTCATGACATTAGATGCTAACTGATAAGTCTTCCTCGACAGTTGTGTGGTGTCCTGGGCTGTGTGGCAGCAGGGCAGGACACCCGGAGCCCTGCTGAGCTCACAGCTCCAGCTTCCCTTGCCATTCATGCCCTTGCTTGTCCCCACATGCCGTCCCCAGCACCGTGCCCGGCCATCCAGCCGGGAGGATGAAATTCAGCCTCGGATTCATTCCTGATGACATCTGTGTTTTCTGCTCGCATATGTTTAAGATTAGTGTTTAGGCTCTGTTTTGTAATGAGTTCTAAATCTTCCTTTTAGCTGTCATGTAGTTTCCTTGTTCGCTCGTTACGCTCGCTCTCGGGAGGAGCCCACGTGCTGCGTGCGGTGCAGCCTGGGTGGATGGAAAATGTCGCTGTTGGAGCACAGTGCTGCCAAAGGCCATCATCTCCCACGTGAAGCCAAGCAGATGTGCCTCGGGATACTGCGGAGGAACCCTGGCTCCTTCCTAAACAGGCTTCAAGAGAACTGGAGAGGGTCTTTGGACACGGGCCCGGAGGAACAGGACAAGAGGGAATGGCTTCCCACTGCCAGAGGGCAGGGTTAGGTGGGATATTGGGAAGAAATTGTTCCCTGTGAGGGTGAAGAGGCCCTGGCACAGGTTGCCCAGAGAAGCTGTGGCTGCCCCATCCCTGGAAGTGTCCACGACCGGGTTGGACAGGGCTTGGAGCAACCTGGCATAGTGGAAGGTGTCCCCGCCCATGGCAGAGCGTGGGACTAGATGATCTTTAAAGGACCCTCCCAACCCAAACCATTCAATGATACTATAAAAAATGGAGAAAAATTAAGGAGTGGGATTTTTCTTTTTTTTTTGCCGTGTCCCACTGGTGGGGGCAGGGGCGGATGGTGTCCATCTGTGATGTGCCAAAACTTAGCGCTACTTCTTTTTCTTGAGCGCCTTCAATGCGCGGCTGGTGGAGTCCAGTTCTCCGCTCCTCCCCAGGCCGGCCGTGCCACCAGGAGTCACTCTCGGCCTCCGAACGGGCCGCGGAGCCCCACGCGAGCCGCACCCGCGGCATCCCGGGGATGCGGGGCCGTGTGCGGGCGCTGATGCCTCGGGAGCGCCGCATCCCCCATCCCGCGGCTCCCCGTCGGGCAGCGCCTCATCGCTACCCGGAATCCCCCTTTTTTATAATTTTTGGACATTCCCTCCCCCTCCACACACGCTCTTCCTAGCGATGTTTAACCCCGGGGATGCCCGTTCGGGGCGGCAGACGGGGGTCTCCTCCGCCTCCCCTCGCACCGAGCGCTCCGGTGCGCGGGTCCCCGGGGCGGGCGCTCCGCAGGTGCGGGCCGGGCTCTGCCCGCGCTGGCTCCGCTCAGGAAGTGACAAGCGCATTTCCTCCTCCTCCTCCTC
>VZRJ01010513.1:311462-352671 GCA_013397565.1 Ptilonorhynchus violaceus | reverse complement strand
GTGCGCCCTGCCCGGGGACGGGGCGGCACGGAGGGGATGGGGGCGGAGGTGGTACCCCCCGCCGCCACCGCATCCCCGCGCAGCGGGCTGGGGATGTCCGCCTTTGTGCCGTCGGGTCTCACCGCGCCCCGGGGGCACCGCGGAGGAGCCGCCTGGACGCTGGGAGGGAGCGGGGAGCGGTGGGATGTGTGTCCGGAGCGGCGGGGGGGAGCGGGATGCTGAGCCCGACGTGCGGGGAAGGGCGGCTCTCCGGAGGTTGGCGTGCGCGGAGCGAGCGGTCCTCACCCGCTCGGATTCCTCTGCCTTTGCCACTGGAATTATTTCCTGCAAAAGGATCAACACGTGCTTTCCTTTCTCCGGGCCGAGAGCGGTGTTCAAGGGGGCTGAAACTCGGATGCAAAACTCGCCGGGTTCGGGGTCTCACGGGGGTCTGCAGCCCAGGGGAGCCGTGGTTGAGCATCCCCGCAGAGATGCTCCCCAGCCTGCTCAGGGCCATCGCGCACTTCCCACCGTGCCATGCCTCGGATTTCACTCCTGGCACGTGTGAGGTAGCTCAGGGCAGCACGAGAAGGGGACAGGTCGGTCCCCCGGGCGGATCTCAAGCACCCTATCCTGCCGTGATGGGACACGGCAGCTCCTCGCTGTGTTAAGTGCCCTGGCAGTGGAGTTGTCCTAGAAAGCCTGTAAGTCTTGTTTCTCCATTCGGTGACGTCAGGTTGCCCAGGTTCTAAGGTACGTGAAGGTCTCACGTACAGCTGCAGGCAAAGATTTCACGAAGAAGGGCTTTTTCCTCAATAATTTCAATTTGCCTGATACGGAGTGAGTTTGCAACAGCACAGTGCCTGTCACTGAGCAGTGCCGCTGCCTCTCGGTGCCGTGCGGTCTCCACAGACGCTGGTGTACCTTGGCAGCTCATCCCCTCCTTAGGAAATCCTCTGGAGTGAAAAGTAAGCGTAATTTGTTATGAAATGGGCTGATAGACGAAACTTCAGCTTGCGATTGAAACCAGATGTGCATATTTTCCTTTTGAATCCTCAAGCAATAACAAAAGTCTATTTTGACGGATTAAAAACTACTTGCAAATTGCAGAGGTAGCGGTGTCCTGTGATAATCCAGTAAAAACACGGAGGGCTGTGAGCATCTCTGCCCAGTGTTGGGTATCTCTGAGCACAGGAGATGCTGCTGCCATCACAAAGCCCAGATTCCCTTGGCCTGCCTGTGTCGTGGGCAGAAATATTTGCCAGGGCTTGGCTGAGGGCTGGAAAAAGAAATAAAGAAGCCCCAAAACAGTGTAGATAATGTTTCTAGAGAAAATATTTGGGGTGGGTCATGAAACAGATTAATTAGAGCGATAGTAAAAAACCTGAATTTCAGAGCAGTTTGCTCTGTCCTTACCTGTTGTGGCTCGGGTGCATGTTTGAAGTGAGTTTCTGATTTATTTCTTCATTTTTAAAAGTCCTCTGGAGCCTGAGGATGCTTGTGGTGGGTGTGTTACACACCCAGCTCTGGCACGGCCGGGCTCAGGGGTGCAGGGTTGGGGCTGTTCACCCCGTGCTGGCGGCACTTTATTGGGAGAAGCACTCAGCCTCCTCGCTTTCAAAAGTGGGGGGGAAAACCCAGCCAAAACAACCTGCCGTGGAATTGCTTCCTTCTCTCCACTTCAAAGGAGGGAAGGAGACCCTGCCAAGCACGGCCACGTGGAGCACGGCCACGCGTGCTGGAGGTTTTGCAGCTGAATCCCTGGCTCCAGACTTTCTCGCTTCCAGCTTAAACCCAGAGGAGGGAGGGGAAACTTTTGCGACTTCCAGCTCTGCACAGGGCCAAGGTGTCCAGGAACCACACTGGTTATAGAAAGCAGATGGCCTCTTGCTGTAAATGCAAAACTTTGCATAGAAAATCTGTGCAAATCAGTTCAGTAGATAATTGATTTGTGTGAGTGAGATCCAGATTTTTGTATATGGAGATCAAGCAGACCATGGGACAGAGCCAGCCCTGATTTGGGTTAATTTTCAGGTGTGGATACCTGCCTAAATAAGTAGATGTGCATAAATATGCACACATGCAAACATATACCAATAGAAATACCCAAATCTGCTTAATAATCTCATTATACACAATAATTTTTTTTTTGTAGTGTCAAAGGCTTGCTTCACTTTCAGCAAAAGTATAGGTAGAACAAGATACAGAAGTTTTTGCCAAAACACCTGTATTTGTGTGCAGAACTGGCACCATGGGCTGTGTCCTGATGGGGTGAAGAGGGGAATGATCTCTATCCCATTTGTCTATTTGTTATTGCTGGTTGATTTCTGATTTCTCAAGTGGCAGCTGCATGGTTTGAGACTCTTCTTCCTTTTTTCTTTCTTTCTTATAATGTTGCATAGAGTTTTTCTCTTGTTAGTCAGGATGGAGGTAGTTTGTACTTGCCTCATAAAATCTCACATGGAAAAGGGGACACCCCAAGCTGAAAGGGTGATTTTGGTTTTGTTCCCTTCCCCCTCCTGTGTCACGTGGTTTCTCAAATGATGCTACTGGGAAATAGTCCTAATGAACATTAATCTGTGGCAGGGCAGACTTTGGACCAACGGGCTGGGACGGGATGAGGTGCCAGAGATGCTCGTAGCTGTTTGGAGAGCTCAGCCTGGAGGGGTCACGTCTCCTTCCCACGTCCCAGGGGAGGGAAGGGGCAAGCACAGCCTTTGCATCAGGTCTGCACTCTCCAAAATTCTCTCCTAGAGTGAAAGTACCTTCAGAAAGACCAGTTGACTCCCGTGGCCGTGAGGGACCAAGCCAGTAGAGGAGCTGGGAAGTTGCTCCTCTGTAGCTTCTCAAGCAAACTCTCTTCTTGGCTGACGTTTTCTGCTCCTTTCTCTCCCAAAACGGGGAGGAGGAGGAAGAGGAAGCAAGCCTGCTGACTCGGGGAAACAGAGCTAAAAAAAAAGGTCTGCCGAGCAGCAGAGGGCTGTGGCTACCGTGGGTCTCACGTGCCCGGTGTGGTGGGAGCCGTGCTGGGCAGCGTCCCCGGCACACCACGGTTCCCGTGCCAGGGGTCCCCGCGGGGCCGGGCAAAAATATCACCAAAACAGCAGCTCCTTCAGCACGGCTGCTCCCCGGAGAGCTAAATATAAACTCATCGGGTGAAGAGGAGGGAATTTTCCACCATGCTACCCCTCTGTGCCTGCCAGCCTGCCGGGTCATGAAGCCCGATGGGCTGCTCCCCCCCGGGGAAGCCCCTCTCCCCAGTCCCCAGCATGGCACGGGATGAGTGCCACCACTCTCTTTAGGCATGAGACCTTCTGTAAATTCCTTGAAAGCTGTCGGGACGCTGGCAGACCTGAGCCCTGGACTGTGTGGTTCTGCACACAGGTCTCCCCAGGAGCAGTGGCTGTAATTATGAAAAGGACTTCTCCAAGGTCACACTTCGCGGCCGCGGTTGCAGCCTGCCTGCCCGCGACCCAGCTATTTCTGTAGGGCAGCAATGCAGAACGTGCCTCTGGTACAGGGAACTTGGAGAGAGCAGATCCACGGGCTGTTTTGTTTTTCCAAACTTTTCGGAGTTGGCTGCCTTTAGAGAGACAAAAATTCCCAAGCGAGAGCTTGTTTGTGAAGCTTCACCAGGCTGGTGCGTCTCGGTGCAGGCTGTGGGTGTGTGACAGTCTTTAGTCATCAACAGGTGAAGTGGGGATTGGAAATGGAGAGATGTGGTGGTGCAGTTAATTTCCAGCCAGAACTTCTCCTGGTTTCAGGTGGTTGATCCATGAGTTTTATAGCCTGTGGCGTTGGATGTGTGTGACATTGCATCTCATGCATCTGACATATGCTATGTAAGATAAAAAAGATTTGATGTGTTAGAAGGTTCTTTGCAATGCACGAAGGAGTAAACGGCATTAGAATGACCTGGAGGAGCACTGAACCCTTGTGAAGTGTGGCTGCTCCAAACACTGGAGGCTGGGGGTCTCTGCATGGATGGGTGGGAAGTACCAGGCGAATTTGGCTCCGTAATCACTTCATTTGAGTCATATTTTAAGAACTGGTTGAGTGAGTGCAAAAAATCTGTTCTGGTGCATTGAGTTTCTATACCTCCCCCCTAAAAATGTACCCAAGGGGGACTTGGTCATGGTTTTTGCTTTTAGAGGATTAAATATAGCAGCATCATTGGTGTCACTCCTCTGTAGTCCATTTGAAGCATCCCTTGGGCTACATCATTCCTTATATTTGTGGCTCCTGGCCACAGCTTTTGCTTTCAGCAGCCAGAGCTCAGAGCTTGCTGTGCTGTAGGTATGGGACTGTGGTGAAAGAGGAGTTTGACTTCGCGGCCGTTTTGTGCTTATATTTCTTTACGTCTCCTAGGGTTTGTAAAAAATGGGGTCTGGCAGGCTGTGATCCGGCAGCTGGAAAACCTGCTCTCCCTCTCTCTGCTCAAAACCTGCCCCTGAAAGGAAGGACCAGGAATCTTTTGGATGGCTGAGGAGAAGCAGGGCTTGGGGAGGTGGTGGTGCAGAACGATGCGGCTGCCAAGGTGCATCAGCTTTGGTCTCAGCGACTGGTCTGGGCTGAGGGGGTCAAGAGATTCACCACTCACCTGCTCCTAAATCCAAGGGGATGAGTTAAAGTGTGTTATGCACTTCCTTGCATTTAAGAAATTTCTTTTTTTGGCCTTTACCCCTTGGCAGCTCTTGCAGTGACCCCAGACAAGGCTTCGTGCTCCTCTGCCTCAGTGGCCCCAGTTGTACAAGCGCCGTCATCACCATCCTGCACCACTGGGAAATGTTAATTATAACAAAAGGCATTAATGCAGACAACTGGTCTTGTCTGGTTAGGACAGCCTGGCAGCACAGTTAGGCCAGGTGGAGCTGGCCAGTTCTCATTTCAAGTGACGTGGGAAAGTCACAATAAGTGTGATTTTTGTGTTTCTGTGTTTGCCTTAACCTTACTGAAAACAGCCTTCTGGTGTGCTGGGCAATAGTTGTCAATGCTATAAAATTACTTCAGTTATTTATATTATTATCCCTGTTATCATGTGCTTTGGGTTTTTTTGTCCCAGCTGTTAAAAATGAATATTGTATAATATTTTTGAAAGGACAAGTTTTAATACTATGAACCTGATGCCAAAAGCTACAATTGTGTGCCAAAGCTGAAGAGATCTTGTAATTATAAAGGTACAGAAAGCATTAAAAATATCCACTTTTGGGTTTGTAGCCTCTCTGTTAATTCAGAAAAACAGGTTGCCCAGAAAAGCTGTGCCTGCCCCATCCCTGGAAGTGTCCAAGGCCAGGTTGGACAGGGCTTGGAGCAACCTGGTTTGGTTGAAGATGTCCCTGCTCATGGCAGGGGGGGTAGAATAAGATGGTCTTTAGGGTCCTTTCCAATCCATGTGATTATTGGACTATCAGTTGTGTTATAAATGAAATGCAGTGCAATGGATGGAACTTCTCAGAGTGAAAGCATCGTGGTTAAGGAAGATTTACAGTTGCCAAAAGCCTCATTTAGAAACTCTCACCCACATTTTCGGTTGCGCATGGTTTGTGTTGTTGGTAGAAATTACTTTTCCCGTGGAGGTTTCAGAGGAACGTATTTGAAACTTAATTTAAAGAAAAAGTTCCAGCTCTCCCGTGTGATGGATTGTGCTGTCTCTTGAGTACTCCACGACACACCATAAAGGTGGCAGGTTCAGAAGGAGCTGGACAAGAGCCAGGCCAGCCTGTGGAGGGGCTGCTCTGTCAGTCCACCCTCCTGATCCCTGCACATCCCACCCTGGTGGGACTCAGGGGCTGCAGGGCATGGGGTGCAGCAGCTCGCTCAGGGTGTAGGGCAGTGAGCCAGGAGAGCCCACTCCTGGGGACTACTCCATATATCAACATTTTTCATTATTTTCTGATTCATTCTTGCTGGGGCATGGACTTGATGATCTTAAAGGTCTTTTCCAACCTAAGGATTCTTTGATTCAGTGCCTTTTAGAAAGGCCCCAAGTGCAGGGATAAAACTGTGGCACTGGCTGAGAGCCCCTTGCAGTCATTTGTTGTGCTGTAGTTTATTTCAATGATTATTGTCTCTGTTGTTCAGGAAAAAAATTGCACTTTGTCCTGGCTCTGGATCTGCGTAGCTCCAGCTTCTTGCTGTGCTGGGGGGTGTCCCACTGCTGGTCTGCTCCCTCTGAGGGACCTGCTTGGCTTCTCCTGCCCTCTCTGAGGGCAGCCAGGTCATCCTCAGCAGTTCCCAGTCCGTGTTCCCCTAGTCTTGCACTGTACCTGTGTCTTCAAGCCCCTCAGTTACTCCTGGGGTCTCTCCCAGACCTTGGTCAGAGGTGGGAGGAGGCTGCAGGTGCCTGCAGTGGTTGTGGAGTGCAGAGACTGGAGGCAGTACCTTCTCCTCCTGGAGAGCCCAGATTTATCCAGCCTGTGGTCATATCCCTGCATGCCTGAGTAACCTGCTGCACCGTGCAGGAGCCTGGGGACATGGCCCTGCCTTTGAGGTGAGAAATTGCTTTAAAGCAATCTCGTTTTTTAAGGTTTATCTTAACATCTCTATGCCAAACTGTGCTGGTTGCTTCTCTCCGTTCTGTGTTATCGAGTTGTGCTCTGTATTTAGCACTTTGCCGGTCTTGAGTCACTTACACAGCACCGATTTTCCTGTTTCTTTCCCAATTACTGCCAGAAATATTGCATGGCACAGGGTGACAGTGTAGTTTCTGTTGCAGCCAGTGTCACCAGTTATTTGCAGGTCTGTTTGAGATGTGCCAGTTAAAGTGTTATCAGCAGCTGTCATCCACTTCTGTGCCCTTTAATGAGGTCTGTTATACCAGCGCTGCCTTTCACCTGCACAAAGGCATCAGGTGAGGTGAGAGCTCTTTCCTTGGTGTTGTAATTGTGATTCCTGACTCCCTGACCTTGCACTGAAACCAGAGCCTTGCCGGGTTCGAGGTCTCACCCATCACATTTACCAGGCTGGCTTGTCTCTGTCCTCAGGGACCACCAGTGGTGATGGCTCAGAAGACTTTTTGGCACGATCTTATAGAAGTTGAAGGTGTAAATTTATTTGGAGCTTTTGTTTGAGAAAGATCTATATTTAGTGCCTGCTGTTTCATATCCCAGGTTACTTCTGACAAATGGGACTGTGTCGTTTCCCTTTCTCCTTAGGACAGTGCTAATGTTTATATTGACTATTTCTCCCTTTTCTGCATCGTGGCCAATGTTTCCACCATTCTTTCTGTTGTTGTCAGTGCGACTTCTGGTTGTCCTTAATATCTATAAAAAAACCTGTATCTTGTTTTCTAACAGAACCTCATGTTTAACTTGCAGTCTCATTCCTTTAAGGTGTTGGCATTATTTTAGGGACTTCATAATGGTTTACAAATTCCAGTATTCATTAATTCCTTCTCTCATTAGGCTTGCAAGTTGATGCATGTTTTTTCCATGTGATGAAGGTGGACATTTTTGCTGCCCTATTTGTCCTGGGCAATCATTCATGTTTGTGCACTGACAAAATACCTGGCGTGATTCCCTTCCTGGAAGCTTGCTGGCAGCTTTGGAGCAGGGATGGGATGCAGCATTTAGGTCAGTTCTCCTCGGGATGCCATTTCAGTAGTGGGCTTTCTGGTTCACACCACGCTCGTGCTGGTGCCAACCCCTCTGTCCTTTGGGCTTCCTCTTTCCGTGGCACAGGGGAATCTGTTTCTCTCCTGATTTTCACCTGTGGCATGAGAGAAAGAGGGATGTATGGAGACTATCCAGAGATGGAGACTTATGGGGTGGAAAATGCGGATTTTTGATTTCTTTTCCCCTTTACTACTGCATGTTCACGCTGTCATAAATGAGCTCGAGGAAGGCTGGGCAGGACTGTGCTCCTGCCAGCCCAAATAAAACCAGGGGCTGTTTGCATTTCCACTTACTTTTTTTTATTTTCCTCACCTCCGAGACAGGCTGCAAAATCTGGGCTTTTATGGCTGCCAAGCTACAGTGGAGCTCATCCTGCCTCGCTCCATGGGAATCAGGGGCATCTCCAGGGGTGAGGCATCCCATTTCTGGGAAAATCATCCTCTGTGGGCATTACTTCTCTGTCTGGGCAGTCAGCTGATGGGGTACCTCACTCTGGGGCCGTGGTACTCTTGCTCGCTGGAGCTGTTCCCCATGGGAAGCATCTCACTGCTGGCCCTCAGGGAGCCCCTGATGGAGCCAAACCTGCAGAAGGTTTGGGCTCTACGTGCCGCTGACACCTCGCAGGAGCTGGGAGGGTGTTACAGCAACAGATTCCGTATTATTCCAGCCTCGCAAGCGTCTCCCTGCGATATTAAAACCACCAGCTAAAAGCCAAGTCCAAACTCTCAATGAATGGCTCCGTGGAAATGCTGTCGGGCACGTTTCAGAGCTGCTTTGGCTTTGATTTAGACGGGTAAACACGGTGAGTGGGTGTTTGCTTTGACTTCTTCCTCGCAGCGCAAGACTTCCTTTGAGGGAAGGCGAAGCCTCCCATGCTGTTCTCCATCACAGCATCGGACCAGTCTGCTTGTAGCTGGGTGTTGGCCATGCCTCCAGTGCATGCCTGGGCCTCGTGCTGCCCAGCACAGTGGGAACCTCCCAGTTTCCCTGATATCAGGGATACCTCGTGCCCAGGGCTCTGCTCACAGGCACGAACAACTCTGCTTTCTCCATCTGGATGCGGCACGGTCATCCCAGCTGGGATGATGCTGCAGGAAAGACATCCTTGGCTTTTGCAGGCATCTCCCCCTGCTTGTCCCACACTCTGCTCTGTTCCCCTTGAAGTTTCCCAAAATCACCTCCAGCTTTGGCTGCACCAGGATCACAAGTTCAGCCTTTGGCACACGCTGGGTGGTCTCTGGAGGAGGCAGGGTGGGTGCAGCCCATCCTCTCCTTGCCCTGCTGCACCAGGAAGAGCCCCCCTCTGCTCCTCACACATTCCCCCATCTCCACCAGAGCCATCAAACCCGGCTCCTTGGCAGCCCCTGCACGTAGGAACCGTCTTCTGGTAACAGATTGTTGTGTATTTAATGAACCCGAGGAAAACAAGAAATGTGAAGGCTGTGGGGCGATGCGAGTTTGCTGTTCAGTCTGCCAAATTCACACTAATTCAGACAACTCACAGATGTTTGGCTCCTCGTTCGTTAAAGAGATTTATGGAAGATGCAGGGCTCGGAAATTTATGGGTAGATGGAGGTGGCAGCACGGACAAAGGTTTCCTGGCCCCGGAGGGCTCCTTCCCTCCCTTCACTGTGCCTTCCCCTCGCCAGTGTTGATGGCAACGGATGGACAAACAGCAGGGAACAGGCCTTTTGGTCGCTAGGAGGATTAATAAAGGCTCCAGGTTCGTCTTTCAGGAGCCCAGGAGCTCTTTGAAAGCCATTTCTCAGCTGAGGAATGAACCCCCAGAGCCTGCCCGAGAGCCAAGGTACTTTGATCTAACGCAAGCAGTGTAGGGTGTGCAGGTGACAGCAGGCACGTGTGTCACCCTGTGTGAGCACAGGGACTGTCTGCTGAAAGCATCTGAAATTCTTAAAATACTGCCTGCCAAGTTCAGGGAGATAATTTTAGTTGTGGAAGATTCTAAATGATCATTTTACTGGGCTTCGTGTGAGGGTCCTGCAGTCTTAAGGTATTTATCCATAAATGGGAAATGGTGGAGCCTGGCAATTGATCCATACATCCAATATTTTCCTGCTTTAAATCCAGGTGTGTCCACAAGGGCTGTCAACCTCTACCTATTCTGCAGCTTAGCCTTGAAAAAAGTCTGACTTGTAAGCAGCATCCAACTGCTCTGACAGCGATGATGGTGTTGTGGCTCTTGGCAAGTGCTCCCCAATTACCCAGTGAGATGTCCCAGATCTTGCTCTTGCTTCATTGGGTGGTTTTTTGGTGGTCACTGACGAGTGGCAGCGTTACAGTCGGTGCTGCAGCACTGAGCTCGCTTTGCATCTCCAGGCTTTGCTTCTCGCAAGGACTCTGAGAGCTCTGGAGCCAGAGAGGAAGCCTGGGCTGGCTGAGAATCCCCCCCAAGTGAGGGTGGTCAGGCCCTGGCACAGGTTCCCTCAACAAGCTGTGGCTGCCCCATCCCTGGAAGTGTCCGAGGCCGGGTTGGACAAAGCTTGGAGCAAGCTGGACACATGGCAGGTGTCCCCATCCATAGCAGGGGCTTGGAATGAGAGGAGATTTAAGTTCCCTTCCAACCCAAACCATTCAGTGATTCTAACCCTCAGAGCAGTGTTTTGTGTCTGTAAGCAGAGGGATGTTGTTCCATAGAGGCAGGTATTCCAAGGGGTTCGTGTGCTGTTTGAAGTTGTTTATGCTTGAGAAGTGAGTCAGTAAAAGCAGGGTGGTGGGGCCATTTACCGTCTCTGGCTCAGACATCTCAGGCTGTATATGGGAAAAGAATATAAGGAAGAAACAAGAATTGGTTTTTTGTGTCTGTTTACAAGAGCAGCATGCTCTGAGTGGTAATTAAAAGTAAACCTGGACCCTGCTGCCTTGTTCAGCATCCCTCGTTGTTGAGATTAGGCAGCCAAAGCAATTCTCAGTTCAGCAATTCCTCAGCTTTTGGGACTGTGGCCAACACTCACAGTGTCTCACAGACCACTGCAAGTTCTTGTAATAAATCTCACAACTGGGGCAGCAGGGGAAACCCACAGAAAGGTGAGATGGTTTGTTGGACCAGCAGGCTGGACTGCTGCTGCTGCTTCAGCTGCTCTTCTCCAGAGACAACCCTAGGGCCAATATTTCCCCTATTCCTTGGAAATACTACTCAAAGTTAGGAGCAGTGCCCTAATGAGTGGAATAGCTAACAATTACAGGTTTGCTCAAAGAAAACGTGTCATTTCTGTGGTCACTGGGACTGAAATCATCCATGGCCCAATCTTCCAGGGATGGGGCAGCCACAGCTTCTCTGGGCAGCTTGTGCCAGAGCCTCACCACTCTCACAGGGCAGAATTTTTTCCCAATATCTAATCCAAACTCACCCTCTGTGAGTTTGAAGCCATTCCCCCTTGTCCTGTCACTTCCCACATCTCACTGGCTCCTTGCTTGCACCTCTCTCTTGCTGGTTGCTGTTTTGCAATGACTAATTTTGCTTTCTTCTTTTCCTTTTCAGTTGCCAGGGAGGAAAAGGCAAAGTCACTGCCAGCACCATTTCCTTCGAGCTAAAGATGTTGAGACAGAGCCCCTCTGCCCCTGCCCTGTCCTTTCAGTCCTTCCCTGCCACTCCTACTCCCTAAGAGCATGGGGGCAATAAACCTTTTACTCAAGTAGATGGTGTCTAATTTTCCTTAATTCCTCTTACTCATTTTTTGTGAGAGCTTGCCTGCGGATGAGGGTCAACCCAAACACATAGATCTGGGGATGAGCTTGGACTTCAGGCTCTCCCTGGAGACTGGGGGTGTTTGGATGTGTGGTTTGGGTCTTGGAGTCAGATTGAGGCGGTACCCAGGCACGTGGAGCAAGGGATTGGATTGAAATAGTAGAATTTTATTTGCTCAGTAATTAATTTATGGTTGTGGGCAGGACCCTGGTTTGCCCACTGTTCCTGGCAGCAAGGGTTGATCTCAGACTCCATAAGCCAGGTTGCATGTGGCCATCCATGGTGGCTGCACATGGCATTTTGGTTCCTGATGTGGCCCCACGGGATGGGTGCTGTCGTGGGAGACCTCGAGCTCCTTCTGGCTGTGGGTTTATTAGCATGGCTGTGGAGATCAGCTCCTTCTGGGCTGTCCTGCACTGGCAGGACATGTGAATTCTGGGCTGTGCTGATGACAACCTGTGTTCCTGTGTGAAGCTGTTGGTCATAAGTGTGAGGTGACATGGTTCTTGAAGCTGTGCAGACCTACAGAGCCATGCTCACCTCAGACACCCCCTGTCACTGCTTTCCCCTTTGCTATGTTATGTGTAGCCAAGTCCTTTACTCATTAATTAGTGCTGAAAGTGTGTCTTTATTTTGTTAGCCTTGGAAAAGTCTAGTCTGGATGCAAGCAGGAAGCAGAGGAATACATTTCCTGATTCCTTCTCTTTGGCTGGTGGTCTGTGAGTACCTGGAGCACGTGGCAGCACAAGCCTTTGCCAGGCAGGAGTCGGGCAGGATGGGAACACTGAGGGAGCCATGGTCTCCTGGATGGTGTTTGCCCTTCCAGCAGCTGGGGAGGACCCTGTGGAGCAGGAGGAACTGACTGCAGACCCTGGGTGAGATGGGGCAGGGCTGCAGCCTTTCTGCTCCCAAGGCTGGGCTGCCTGGGGCAGCTCTTTCCTCTTGCCAGAGTCTCAGGGGACGATCCTGATGTGGCTGCCTCCATGGAAATTTTGTCCTTTGAAAGTCTCGTGTGCTGACTCATGATCCTGTTTGCTCAGGACTAGTCCATGGGACATTTTCAGAGTGTAAAGGCTTCCAGGGCCCTGAATGGCATCTTTCACGTTTATTGGAGGTTTTTACCCCATGAATGAGCTCAATATTCTCTAATGACATAGAATAGTGCTCAAGCAGGGGGAACAAACTGCCCAGAGTTGAGCCCACTCGCCCCTGCTGCAGAAGGCAAATTATTGCCTGAGTGAGGAAATGAGCCTGGACTTAGCTACGTGCAAATGATAGACTTCAAGGAATTTTTTCCAAATTCAGAACTCAATAAATCAACCAATTGAAGATGTACTCCTTGGCATTGCCCAAAGCCCTGAGGGTGAGACAGGCTGTGCAATGAGGAGATTCAGTGTAGCCCCAAATCACTTCTAAGAAGTGGAAGGATGGGTAGAGAGGCATGATTTTTAGTTTGGTTGAATATTGCAGTGTTATGCTCGCAGAAAGCCCTAAACCCCACAATTTTCGATTGCAGTCACCAGTTTTGACTGTTTCCCCAAGTTCTTTGTGTTTGGGAGGGGATGGTCAGCTGTGGTGTGCCTGGTCCCCACAGTGCTCTGACTCCATGGAGGACAACAAGATGTGCATAGTGGGGGGAATTTCTGTTTCACTGGTGAGAGTGGGACGGTGGTGAAGCCTTAGGATGGTGCTCAGAGTTTGGCCCAGAGGGATTAGGTTTGGTTCTTCAGACATGTGGGTCTAAAGTGGGTTGAATAAACTCCACCATCACGGTGGCTCCTTGCTCAGCCCATTGTTTTATTCAAGGGCAGCACAGGGAATGCTGCTGGGGCAGGGGGTAGGGAGTGTGGTCCTGGATGGATCATTGCTTCTTCACTGGAGACTTTGAGCAGCATTAAAAATTCAGCAGGGGCAGGGGATTTATGTTCTGAGAGAATTTGCAGTGTTCTGCTTGCAAGGTGTATCAGTATGCAAAATATGGCTCTGGCTCTTCATTCCCATGTGCCCTTTCCACTGTAAATAGGTTTTATGTCACTGTGTGTGTCTGGAGATGGATTATTGAGCTGGACAGGGGTTGAATGTTTTTCTGTGCAGGGAGGGTGGTTTCCCAGCACTGCCAAGATTACCACTCACCCATGTCCCCAAGTGCCACATCCACACGGCTTTTAAATCCCTCCAGGGATGGGGACTCCGGGCTTGGTAACCCTTTCTGTGAGGAAGTTTTTCATAAAGCGTGTGGGGATGTGATACTGGTCACTGTTCAGGCTCGCTCCAGCCATGGCAGAGCATCTGACAGACAGTTTGCTGAATCCTGAGGTCTTTTCCTTGCAGTTCAGAGTAGCAGGTGAACAAGGAATGGCTGTGAGTGGTGCTTGGAGCCTGCTGTGGTAACACCAGTTGTGGGCTGGGGAGTGAGACCTCCCTGCAGGGAAGGGCTGTTTGTCCCCCGTGAGCAGCTCTAGGGCTGTGCTCCTGGCTTGTGCCTTGTAAGGAGCACGTTTGTTCCCCAGCATTACCTTTTAAGCCCACGGATAAGACTTGGATCGTTTGACTTAATTTTTTTCCAAGCCCAACACTCCATGGCTGCCATACTGTCCAGAAAGCAGCAGCTCTGAGAGAAACCTCTTCCCACCTCTGCAACTGCAAAGATCATGCAAGGCTTCTGCTTGGTCTGCGTTTTGAATTAATATCCATGGAAAAAGCAGTGTTTGCTAAAATTTGGGGGCCTCTGTGTGGCAGAGCTCCTTGAGGACACTTCATACAGCTCAGGAGATCGTGCCAATCCCAGTGGCCATGGCCCGAGTCTAAACTTAACCTTGACATCAGGATGGAGATAGTTCCTTTATCTGATTGCAAACGAGGAAATACATTTCTTAGAGTAATTAATGGTCCCCGAAGAGTATCTTTTTATTAGCATGTGTGTGTGTGAAAGCATCCAATCTATAAATACACAGTGGTTTCCTCCTCGGCATCAGTAGGGTCCATCCCAGCCCCGCAGGCTGTGTCCCATGGCACTTGTTTGGGCGGAGAGGATGTGACAGGGCAGGGCTGTGCCGGGTCACGCCGTGCGTCAGGACCCGCTGGGGCAGGATGCGGAGCCAAAGATCACGTTTCACTGGAAAGTTCTCCTTTTTATTGCAGTTTCTCGGTGGGGACGCTTCCAAAACCCGACCGAGCGGTCGTTAAAGTGCCTCGGCCCCGCCGTGGGGTGGTGGTGGTGATGGTGGCTGCCTGAGAGCAGTTGGCTGTGGTGCCTGTCATTAGGGCTGTGTTAATTGCAGGAGATGAGGGGAGCAGGGAGAGGGGAGGTGTGATGGTGTGTGCTGCGTCCCCGCTGGCTGGGGCAGGGAGCCTCTGCCTGTACTTGCTGCTGCTCCTCTCTGGGTGTGGATCCGAGTCTGCTGCAGCAGCATTAACCATCACCTTAGGGAAAGGTAATTATTCCTGGAGAAACCGTACCTGGCGAACGAGGAACTGTGCTGAACTGCTCTCGTGCTGCTCTGAACCCTTGCTTGATCTTTGTGCCCACAGTGGCCCCAGTGTCCTCCCAGCACAGGGAGTTTGGCACTGCAGCAAGGACTCCTGGCTCTGTCAGGGTCAGGGGCAGCTCAGGTTGTGGCAGATGGAAATCACAGAATCATGGAATGATCTGGTTTGGAATGAGCCTTAAAGACCATCTCGTTCCATCCTCCTGCCATGGGCAGGGACACCTTCCACTATCCCAGGTTGCTCCAAGTGCTGTCCAACCTGGCTTTGGACACTTCCAGGGATGGGGCATCCACAGCTTCTCTGGGCAACCTATGCCAGGGCCTCTCCACCCTCACCCTCCTTCCCAATATCCCACCTAACGCTGTTCACAAATTATGTGTCACTTTGACAGTCTGAAATGTTTACTTTTCTATTTGACAGTTTTCATTTGGTCATTGGCTTGCCCAGAGGTTTATGATGAAGTTACCAGTAAATTGTAAATTATGAGTCCACCGATACCCCGTAAAAAGCTGGAGACTGTACCAGGTGCCCTTGGGAACAGTAAATCTTCGGAAAATGTATTGATCCTCAATCTTGGCTTTGCACTCTGGATGAACTTTGTCCTCACAAAATAAAAGAAGGTGATTTTTCTTTACCAGCCAGCTGGCCTTTAAATGAGCTACTCTTAACACCACCACAAGCTCTAATCCGAGTAAACATGGGCAGGATGATTTAGGAGCTGGGAAGAGCAGCCATATCAGTTCGGAATGAGGGTTAATACTTAGCGGGATATTCTCAACTATTGTCCTTAAATATCACGATTGGCTTTGACTGGATGGTACAAGATGAGTGTTTCATGCTCTTTGGATTGTGCAAATGGTGGGGTTGGTTGTTTGAATTAACTGCAAAGCAGCAAAGTAGCGAAACAGGATTAGGGGAGTGATCTGGGGAAAACGCTGATTTTGATAATCAGATTTGAATTGCAATCTGTCTGCTTTTACATGGAAATAAGTCTGTCAGAGAGGATGCCAGGAGGTGAGGCAGGGCTCATTGTCAGGGCTGGGTGGTGCTGTATGAGCCTGGCTTGCAGTTTGTGTTTTAAGAGGTGTTCCTTGTTGTCCAGCCTTAGCTTTTCCCACCTAAAACTACCTAAGAAACTGCTAAGGACCAAGAGGCATGGTGTGACCCTTAGGATTTCAGGGCAGAGAGTTCTCTCCTGCCTTGCAGGCAACTCTTTGCCTTTTTTTTTTCCCCTAAAGAAAAGGGGGAATCTTTCAGGGGGCTCTTCATACGTTGGGAATCATGGAGTAACTGGAGTGGGATGGGGGCATCCAGGGGATTTCACAGCCTTAATGATGCTGGAGAGGCTTTTTCTGCTGGACATCTGCTCCCAGCTGGTCTGGGGGCAAGGGCTTATGTGAGATCGACCCTGGGGCTTTAATGAACCCTTCTTTCAAAGTCTTGGTATATTCAATATAAGGGGATAAGGGTCCCCTTTCCAAATGGAGAGTTCAGAGGAAACTTTCTTTATTTGGCTGAAATACTTGTGTCCCTCCTGGTCACCTTGTGTACCTTGTGTGCTTCCAACAGCTCCTGTGAGTGCCCCATCCTGTGAAACACCTCTGTGCTGATGGGGAGCAGAGGGACACCAACAGTCTTTAAGATCCTAAAATAAGCACTCCCTGGGAGTAACCACCATCAGGGTGTTTTTTGGGCCATGTTTGCCCCTTACCCAGTGCACCCACCCTCCAGGCAAGTCCCTTAAAGCTGTTCCTCTCTCTCTGTCTGTGCAGGGAGCTTTCCACACTCCGAGGCTGTCCCTGCACATGCCCCGAGGAGCTGGCAGGGCCCAGCCTTTCCTGGGGGAACATGGACTGAAAGAGGAGCTTTGCCAGACCCCAGCTGCCAGCACTCTTTGCCTGGACCCTGATGGACTCCGAGGCAGGACTGCATTACCATGGTGATGATCTTAACCAAAACTCGGGAAAACAAAGGTGCTGACTCCGTAACATGCAGAACTGAGCTGGTAAGCTTCTTGAAATCTCTGTTCAAAACTGTTTTACTGCCCAAAAGCTTTGCTGTAGCTTTATAAGAAGGGTTTTCTATCCTGCAGGGTTGGATCTTTAGATGGTTGACGGCACTGATTTCTACAAAACTGCATTAATATCCAAGGAGCAGGTGATTAGTAAATGATTGGAGTGCTGTGGCTTTTGCATATGTGGATTTCAGTAAGCATCCAGTGGGATAAACAGTTGGGAAAAAATCAAATCAATGCCGTGAATAACACAGGTGAGAAGTTGCTTCACCGACAGTGAACAGATGCTCATCATTAATAGGAAGGGTGAGCAAGTGGGAAGCAGGATTAAGTGGGAGATGGTGAAGGGCAGTGCTGTGGTACTTAATTTCGCTGGGAGCCTGGAGAGGTGCAAATCCAGCCACTCTGAATGAGCAGGCAACAACAAAAAAACAAATGAGGGCCAGCAAGCAGACTAAAGGATGCGGGGAGGGGTGGGTGTACCTATGGTAGGGGCAAATAAGGGGTGACACGTTGTCTGGAGGCAGGATCAGAGCAAATGAGGAAGAGGAAGAGGTGCAGGGTGATGGAGAGCCATCTGTGAAAGCCCAGAGCAAGGCTGGTTGTGGACATTTGCCCCTCTGTCCTCCTGGAGAGATGGTCCTGGTCTCAGAACAAACCCAAGCGAAAGGCAGGGTGAACTGAGAGCCTCAGATAAGGGGGTGCAGGAACACAGCAGGAAGCATCTGGCAGGATTAGCCATAAATGGGCATTCTGAATGTAAAAGAAATATAAATGCCTGGGTTTGGTGAGGATGACAAATTGTCCAGCTGGGCTGCCCAGGCAGATAGCACAGCGTGGCAAAGGCTGCCCTGACAGTGAACGGTGGAGGAGAAGGTGAGCCAGCCACAGGCAGTGGTAAATCCTGCCTTAAAAGGGTGAAATTTGGGAGGGATATCGATAGATTAAAGGAATGTCTTTGCTGTAGTGTTATCTCCTGGTGGGAAGGCAGCATCTCCTGTGGCTGCTGCTCGGGGTGGTGAAGAGGGAGCCTGGGCATCCAAGGCTGGCTGTTCCCCAGGAATTGTGCAGGGCGGGTGGAGGGGAAGGGGCTGCAGAGAGGCAGGTGAGAGTAGTTTCTTCCACTCCTAAGAGAAGGGATGGGTGCTCAGGCTGTCCAGTGGTAGGTGGTAGAGATGCAGAGCTGTAACACCACGCTTTGCCCTGGTGTGTTTGCCGAGTGCTTCCCGCAGCTCTGGGGCTGGGTCAATAGTGCAGGGGTAGTTCTGGATACACAAGTTGAACTGCTGGGTTGCCCAGGCTGCTAAACTGGGGCAGACAATCATAAGAAGGCTGATTCACCAGAGAAGCAAGAGTTTTTCTGTTGGCTTCATGGGGAAGGCCAGAAAGCAGAACCTAAAGAAAATAAATATCTGAGCAATGGGGCAGTATGACCTGTCAGCAGCCAATGGGCTCGTTTGGTTCTGTTCCCAATTTGGTATAAAGACAAAATTCTTGCAGAATGGTAATTATACTCAATATGGGACATATGTCAGATTCCTGTCCCTCCTGGCTTTGCAGACAGTGTCTGGTCTCTGGGGCTGGCACACAGATGTGCCCTGGCACAACCCCTGCCTTCTCTTGTCCCACTTCCATCTTTGCTCCACTTTGGCTGCTCCTTGGAGACAGCTGCCTGTCCTCTCTGCCTCCTGGTTAATCCTACAGATGCATCATAAGGTGGGGCTTGACAGACAGAGGTATCCTTACTTCACCTAAGAAGTGGCACATGCTCCAAAGGTGACTGACCCTTGTTTACCTTTTCCACACCTACACTCCATAGTTTTTTTATGCCTCCCTATGCCTCTGTATTCAATATTTCCAGCATTCTGTATTTGAAGTGGGATCCTTTATTGGATTGCTCAGGTGCCATCATTTGGTACATTATTATTAGTAGTAGTATTAGTATTATTAACATCCTCATTATGCACTGGAGATGCTGGCACGGGTTGCCCAGAGAAGCTGTGGCTGCCCCATCCCTGGAAGTGTCCAAGGCCGGGTTGGACAGGGCTTGGAGCAGCCTGGTCTAGTGGAAGGTGTCCCTGCCTGTGGAACAGGATTGGAACTGGATGGCTTTCAGGTCCTTTCCAACCCAAAGCATTCTGAGATTCCACAGTTATGTGAGCAGCTAACGTGTAAAACATGGATCAGGAGGGAAGGTGTGAGGGCAGTGGCCTGATGCCAGATAAAACACAATTATGGCAGTGCAGACGAACGCGGAGGCTGCGCTGGTGCTTCCCTCAGATGATGTAAAGCCTCAGTCAGATGGGATGGTGTTGCCAGGATAGACACTTCAGAAGCCAGAATATGGATATTTTTAGGGATAATAAAAGAACAATTAGTATGAAAGTGTGTTTTTGCAGGCATAGCTGAAATGGCATGCAGCTGCGGATAACATATTGATTTATTATATGTGAACCCATCCATGCTCATTTTTAGAAGTCTGATGGCGTCTCTTACACTGTCAAGAGGAAAATTCTTGGAAAGAAAGACTGTAAAAAGCAACCAGGATTATTTTGTACCCATACAGTGACATTTACCCCTATTTTTAGTGCAAATCAGCACAATCCGAGCGCAGACTCTCCAGAAGTGCCGAGGTGAGGACGCCTTGCCTTAGAAACACATTATATGCTTAAAAAAGCTAAATAGCTGCTTCATACCTAGACAGGGGAGGCCTTAATGGGCTTGGATGAGCTTCAGATACCACTGCTGCTGCTTTCTTGCCCAATCCAGGATTACCACTGAATTGCAGCTCCTGTTTTAGTTTCTCCAAAGTTTTGGGTCTCGAGGATGGTGACCTTGCTGCAGCTCTTCGCCTGGCTAAGGACTGGCTGCAGGAGCCTTGATCTGTAAACTCAGGCCTTGACAAGGACTCTGCACAGTGTTTAATTAAATCTGATTTCACAGAGGGAAGGTGACTGGGTCTGTCCCCTGGTCCCTGCCAAAACGGGGCGGCTGCAGGCGTCCAAGGCCGGGTGGCACGCGGCTTTGCCCAGGCTGGAGGCAGGGTGGTGTCTGGTGCTCAGGTCAAGTCTGCGAGAAGTGAATAGTTTTTCTGGTTGTTTGCAGCACACTCCAAAGATGAGTCAAGGACCTACCCTCTTCTCTTGTGGCGTGATGGGTAAGTAACAGAAACTTCTGTCCGCATTTCCTCCACCTCCGCTCCCGCTTCCCCGTAGCGATGGGCGGGAAGATGTCCTGACTTTTGGATGTCTCCAAAACCGCTCCCCTGCAGAGTCTGGGGTGGGCCCCCACAGCAGGGATGGAGGGGCACCCACCCCGCCACACTTGTGCCACACTCCTTCCCAGAGGTGGTTGTTGTGCCCTGTTGCCATTGCTGAGTGATTTGCTTATCTCCTTTCCCCTCCACTTTGATTACTCTTACAGTTGGGATTACAAACATTTGGGGTCTGAGGTTGTGTTGGAGTATCCAGCCCACGACTATGGCACCTGACTGTTTGCATGATGCAAGTAATAAATAACAGCATTATCACTAAGATGTTCTACCACCGGGCACAAAGCGGTTGGACAGACCTCAGACAACAAAGAAAATGCCTGATTTTTGCTGTTGACAGTAACCATGGTATAAAATGTTTGATAGCTTTTGTGTCAGAGCTTGCTATCAATTTTTATGCTGAACAGCCACCAAGATGGATGGAGGATTGGTGCCTTGGCCAATGATCCTGAAAAACTGATAGTGCCAGGGGCTGTGCTCTTGTGCTGTGCTCTTTGGCGTTCGTAGCGGGGAGCCGCTCGCTGGGCGAAGCCTCAAAACCCAATTAAAATTGTAGGTCAAGTTTGAGCCAAGCTCCTTGCTGTGAAAGCCAATCCTTCACAGACAAAGAGGCTGCCCCTTCTCTTCATGGACACAACTCTCATTAGCGTTAATGAGAGCCGGGCACATGCGCTGACAGGAGATGTCTCCCAAGCTCTCTGATAGCCCCAGTCTTTGGGAGTGTGGGGAGATGGAGGAGAGCATTTGTGGTTTTTTCAGATGAAAATCACAAGCTTCAAAGTCAAGAAGGGACAGAGACAGCCCGTTCCCGTTCTCCTGCCTTTCAAACATGAGTGAGGAACAAAGAACCCAAATCAGATGGTTTTGTCTTGCACTGTGGCACTGGCAGGCTCTTCAGCAGGCATGCAGAGTCTCTGCCTAATTGAGAAGCAGCTTGAGAGCTTTTACAAAGCCTTCTGCGTTTTCGTGGTGCTGTGCTGGCTTTCCATGGCTGCCAAATTATCCTTCTCCTGAGGGAACTGAATGCCACCTCCTTGACCTCAGCCTGCCCTGCCATGGTTTCTGTCATGCCCAGTCAAGAGGAGCCTTTTTTTCCCTTGTGTGAGGGCATCACTTGGCTTGGGTTTCATTTTAGGCGTCTTTTCCTGAGCGTTCTTCTTGACGTCCCCAAATGTGCGCCACAATCTCAGACTAATCCAGTACCAAAACTTGCTTGGCTTTTTAAATAAGTTATTATTGAAATGCAGAACTGGGGGAATGTTTCAGGTCAAAGGGCCAAGTCCCTGTTGGTGGAAAGCACTGAGATAAATAAACACGGTCTGGTAGCACAGACAACGGGAGGTGAAGACTCACGGTCCCATGTATGGTGTTGGGGGTTTGGAGGGAACTTTCTGGGGTTTTAGACAGAAGAGGATTTTAGGAAAGGGTCATCCTGGTGCCTTAGGGACCAGGGCAGCTTTGGGCAGGAAGACAGCTCGTCTCTGGTCCCAGTGGCCATGGGGCAGCAGGGGAGAGGGAAGCCCAGCATCTGCCAGGGAGAGCATCATCCAGACCCTGGAGCTTTCCTTGTAAGGTACTAAACACTGCTAGAATTTGAAAATGGATTATAGATTGTAACCAAACTCAGTATATTGAGTAAACATTATTAAAGACTTGTCAGATGATGCAATGTTAGGTCCACTTCTCAAGGTGACCTAAATAATCTTTTGATTTTTAGATTTGTAAGAAATATTCCTGCCAGTGAGATGATAGTATTACTGAAAAGATTGGGTTTTATCTCTATATAGCCCTTTGGCTGGAGTAAGATTAAAGGTGAAATGCCTAAAACTATAAATTCAACAACTTCTGTTTTCCATTCTCCTTGATGGTCCTTGAAACACCTGAGAGTCTAAGAATTGTCCTGTTGATGGGTAGTTGGTTTTTTTTCCTCTTTTCCCTTTTTCTTCCTCAGTAGTCTCCATGGCAGGTCCCCAGTGAAAATATCAGGGACTGTGCTGGAAAAAGGTGGCATATTAGAAAGTTGGGGCATTAGGGTGGTGAGGCCCTGGCACAGGTTGCCCAGAGCAGCTGTGGATGCCCCATCCCTGGAAGTGTCCAAGGTCAGGTTAAATGGGGCTTGGAGCAACCTGGCCTAGTGGAAGGTGTCCCTGCCCCTGCCTTTTGCTGTCCACCCAAAGACAGAAAAATTCCAATGTAGGAAGTCAAAAGTAATAGAATCCCAGAATGGTTTGGGTTGGAAGGGACATCTTATTCCACCTCCTGCCATGGGCAGGGACACCTCCCACTAGACCAGGTTGCTCCAAGCCTCATCCAACCTGACCCAGTAAGAGGAGCTCAGTGGGTGTGTGCTGAGAGCTGTGACCTCCTGTTTTCTGTGTCAGCAAGAAGTTATCTCTGAGGGAGGCTGCAGGCAGGGTTTTATTGAGGCTGTGACGAGGTGCTGGCGCATGCAGGATCCCAGGCCCGGCCTGGCGGGCGTTGCGTGCCCAGCCCTGACTGTAAAAGGGAGGAGGAGGATGGGGAGCCCACTGGGGACAGATCCTGCACACATCCTCTGGGAAGTGTTCTTTTCAAAGCAGCCACCATTTCATTTTTCCCTTGGAGAGCACTCTCAAGGGTTTGTCCCCATGGAATGCTGCAGCAGGGCAGGGTGAGGGATGGAGCGCACAGGGGAGGGATGGAGCTGTCCTTTGGCACTCTCACATCACTCCACCATCACATTTGGCAACACCATCATTCCCTGCATGCCAGGGCAGGTTGCAGCCTTGGGCTCGCTGTTGCACAGCTCTTTTCTTGGAGATGGCTTTCCACCCTGCATGGGCGACAGAGGAAAGCCAAGGAACCAGAAGAAAAGCCAGCTCATAGAATCATCGAGGCTGGAAAAGACCTCCAAGATCATCGAGTCCAAACTTTGAACCCCTTGATGACGTCCTGTAAGCACCTGCCAGGCTTGCATGCTTCCTATTTCTGGACCAGGATTTCCCGGAATTTTGGGGTGGATTTTTTTGAAAGGCCATCATTGTGGGGCATCTTGGTGCACGTTCAAGCACGGTCACCCTGCAAAGAGAAAAAGTTGTGCAGGGAATTCCAATGAGGGAATTCTGGAGCGGGGAGACCTCTCCAGGGGATCATGTTGAAGAACAGGACACGTTTCGTCATCAAGGTGGGGGATTTCCCTCCCTCATTTGGGCTGTTGGCACAAGGAGCCCACAGGTGTGTTTAATCTGCAGAGTAGATTTTGGGGCTGTTGTTTTCATTTCCCATTGAAGCACAGCTCTGCCCATCGTATTTTCATCTTATTTCTGCAGTAGGAAGGCTCCCTGGCACTGCCATCAGCTAATTACAACCATTAAACGTGTTCCACACTTAAAAAATTATCTCTTGAACATAAATGGGGGTAGTGGAAAATGCAGGCTGCCTTTTCTCTTGTGCACAGGGACTGTGAGACCAAAATTCAACTTGAACAACGTGTAAAAGAGGAATTGGATGCGCACCTGTGCACAGACAAATGTTTGGGTTAGGATCCAAACAGAATTTATCTGCCAAAAAGGATAAGAAAAACTGATTGAAACTCCTAATTGCTTTACAAGTTGCCATAATAAATTATGTATTAATGTAAATTATTTCATGGGAAAAGAACGTAGAGGAAACTTGAGCAGAAGGATCATGCATTATGTATAAAAAGGAACTGTAAAAATATTATAGCAGCACATTTGTGTCGCTGTAGTTAAAGTTGTGTCAGCGTTCTGGTTTTACACCCTTCTCTGTGGTTATGAGTGGTCATTAAAATTTACTCTGTGTCACCAGAGGAGCACAGCAGTCGTTTAAAGAGCCCGGGGCCATCACAGAGCTGCAGAGTGCCTGACGTGTCCGTGCGCTGCTCCCGCAAAACCCGGAGCTCAGCGTTTGGAAACCTGGCTGTGATGCTCCGAGGGTCAATCCTGTTCTCCGTGGGGCCGTGCAAAGCTCTTGAGGATGGAGGACAACACCCACCTCCCCAGTTTTGGGATGTGACTCCAGCCCACGAGCACCTCGTGCCCTGGACGGCTGGGCTCATTTGACGCAGCGAAGGTTGTGCGAGAGAACAGATGGATGTTGTTAAGGTGTCAGTGTTTATTTTGGCAGTTTTAAGTCAAAATCCAGAAGTAAGATGCTATTTCATCCAAGGAAGCTCACAGCCAAGAAGGACCTGTTTAAGCAGGGCAAGAGCCCCTCGTGCTGCAGTTACACTGTGCTCTGGTTGTCCTATCATTTTCCAATAGACAAAGGAGAGTTTTCCAGCCAAGCAGCTCGCTTGCAAACCAAGGGGTTCTTGTGGTGGGTTTTATCCTGGAACAAATTGCTGCCTCAGGGTAAACCAGGCTGAGGTTTGTAATTTAAGAAAATTAATACATGTTTAACTGCAGCAGAATTAATGGTTCCAGTGCAATTATCATTATCAACGTGTGCAGGATGGGAATCTTAGTCTTAAAAAATTCAGTGGAAAACCAGCTGCTTTTCCTCAATAAGGCTTTCCAGAGTTCTTTAATTACACCCTCAGCCATTAGACTACCCCATTTTCAATTTGTTTCAGGGCAACCTGCTTTCTGTTTGCACTGAAAACCCGTTTTCTGGGATATTTGGTAGTTTGGGACTGGTCAGTGACAGCTGGGGGCTCGGGGCAGCCAGGCTGTGCCAGCTCCCAAGGTGCAAGAGGAAAAGCAAATAACCCCAAGCTGGGGCTGGGGATAGCAGTGCTTTTACCATTTTCTTTGCAAGGTTTGGAAGATTTATAGCTGTTTGTGCTGAGCCAGGGGTGAAAGAGGAAGGTGTCCCGTATCCTCCTCACCAAGGCCTTTTGTACAGTCTCCGGCCAGAGGATCGTGGCAGCTTGCCATGAAAAATCGGCTTCTATTTCTGTTTCTTTTGTCTGCTGACCTGACCCAAGAAATCTCTCTGCTGGCAGCATAGTACAGAGGAAAAATAATAAAGATCTAAACATAGATGGAGTTGTCTAGCGCAGATTTCTCACTTTTCATTGTGTTTATTAAAATGAAGGCAGCAACAGTTGAAATGCCGTACGGTTATTGCGGGCAGAGCCGGGCTGTTTGTGGCTGGAGCTGTTATGGCAGCAGCTGGAGGCAGGGAGAAATGGGAAAATCGGCCAAGAGTGGTGCAAGGGGCCCCAAATCTGACCTCCTGACTTGAAACCTTAGTTGGAAGCGTTCTGCACCGTTGCATCTTCCCTACCAGGCTGGTACCTGCAGCTGCGGGCTGGGTACAGCTTTCAATTCATCCTCCGGTTGCCTGGGTGGAAAAACCCGAAAAGCCCCCAAAATACTGCATGGTTTAGATACGATCATGTGAAACTTGGCAGCGACGGTTTGCCAGCACGGCTGGGCTCTGTGTGCAGCAGCCAACGACAAAAACAGAGGCTGTTGGCTGATGACTTTTTTCCACTGCAGCAGCCGGCGGGGTTGTCCTGCCATGGTTTTCCTGTTGAGCGTTGGAGGTGTATCTGCAGAGAGCCCTGTCCTGTGCAGGGCAGCCCAGCCTCGAGGGTGCTTTGCTTTCTTCTTCTGTTGTCAGCAGGATGGGTACAGGAAAGAGATCATCCTCCTTAATCCTCTCTTCTGACATTGCCATCGGTGGGAAGCTGGGGAAAGGTCTGGAGAACAAGTCTGATGAGAACAGCTGAGGGAGCTGGGAAAGGGGCTCAGCCTGGAGAAAAGGAGTCTCAGGGGGGACCTTCTGGCTCTCCACAACTTCCTGACAGGAGGGGGCAGCCAGGTGGGGGTCAGGCTCTGCTCCCAGGTAAAAAGCAATAAAACAAGAGGAAACTGCCTGAAGTTGCACGAAGGAAGATTTAGATTGGATATTAGGGGATATTTCTTCATGGAAAGGTTTGTCCAGCCCTGGCACAGGCTGCCCAGGGCAGTGGTGGAATCCCCATCCCTGGAGGGACTTAAAAGCCAGGTGGATGTGGCCCCTGGGGACATGGGTTAGTGGTGGGCTTGGCAGTGCTGGGTTAATGGTTGGACTTGATGATCTTAGAGGGCTTTTCCAACCTGAACAATTCTATGATTCCATGCTTTTTAAATTCAGCTGTAAATTCAGGCAGTTATCAGTTGTGGATCCCAGGACAAACCACGCACATCTGAGACGTGATTAAGCACAGAGAGAACCAATAGCCACAACATCCTGTACTGCTGAATTCCCCTTAGCTAATGCAACCTGGAATATTGAAAGGCATGTTTTTATCTTCTTCTAGCAGTTTTGCTCCTGCTGGGACTGTCACTTTGTCTCTCTCTCCATCTACACCACACAACCCGCTCTGCTGGCAGTTCGGGGAACCATATTCCAAGAGTTAATTAATTTGTCCTGGAAAACGTCCCATATGCTACTCTTTTTGTTTACGGACGTAGGAAGCGAGTCGCAGAATTAATTAACGCTAATGCCTGTGCATGTGTGTTGGTTGTTTTTTTTTTTTCTCCTTTCTGAACCAGAAAATGACAGATGGAGAGATCTCAGCAGGAAGTGTCCACTTCAGCTCGAGCAGCCGGGCGCCAGCATCTGGGACTGCCTGTCGGACAAGGGCGAGGAGGGCTCGCGCTGGCCGAGGGACACGGCCAGCACCTGCTCCGTCACCAACCTGATCAAAGACCTGAGCCTCAGCGACCCCCACGGCAACCCCTCGGCGCCGCCCAGCAAGCGCCAGTGCCGCTCGCTGTCCTTCTCGGATGAGATGTCGGGCTGCGGGACCTCCTGGAGACCGCTGGGCTCCAAGGTGTGGACGCCGGTGGAGAAGCGGCGGTGCTACAGCGGCGGCAGCGTCCAGCGCTACTCCAACGGCGTGGCCACCATGCAGAGGAGCTCCAGCTTCAGCCTGCCCGCCCGCTCCAACCCGCTCTGCGGCGAGCATCCCGCCCTGGCCGGCCGGCCGGGGGGCCAGCCCAGGAAACCGGCGGCGGGAGGGCACGGAGGGGACAGGGTGGACATTCAGAGGTCCTTCTCCTGCTCGCACGACCGCTTCTCGTGCTCGGAGTACGGCGCGCCCTCGGCCAGCAGCACGCCCGCCTCCACGCCGGAGCTGGGCCGCCGCGCCGCCGGCCTCTCCCGCAGCCGCTCCCAGCCCTGCGTGCTCAACGACAAGAAGGTCGGAGTCAAGCGGCGGAGGCCGGAGGAGGTCCAGGAGCAGCGGCCCTCGCTGGACCTCGCCAAGATGACCCAGGTAAGAGGCGGCGGGGCCGTCCCTGCGAGGGGGCTCAGCCGTTCTCTGCTTTGCTCGAGAGCCTTTGGCGTCCTCCTGCGTGAGTAGGGTAACGTGGATGTTATGGGGAAACACGTCCCTCTGTCCAAGCAGAATAACACATTCCCTTCCACATGGATTTCTTTAACAAAATCACGCATTTCTCTTCCATACTGATCTTTGCACACCGAGTCCACTGTGTCGTCGTTTCCTCCTGGTGTGGGTTTTGAGCAGGAATATGTTAAATCCCACATTTCTGAGTTCAGGGGAGAGGAGCCCTGGGCCTGCCGTGGTGAGATGAAGGCAGCACCCCAAGGCACCCAGCCCTGGCTCCATCAGGTGCCGAATTCTTACTGCTACAGGCTTTACTTGCTCTTAGCCTCTGTAATTTTCCACTCTGGAGATGTTATCACATTTCATTTTCAGTTGCAAACACAGAGCACAACCTCCCTCTTCAATCTGCTGCGCAGAGCCAGATAACAGATCCGAAACATGAAGCAGAGAGGATTTTGCTCCTGGGTCCCCTCCCTGCTGGACCAAGTGACTGGACTATAGTGAGAGACAGAGCGAGAGGCTGCATCGAAGGACAGCATGAGCAGTGTTTCCATCCCACACTCATTAGATTTCTTCTCCTGCAGTTTTACGATTTGACATTTCCCACATCAATAATTTGTAGTTGTAAAGTGAGTGACACCACCAGCTCTGTGTGGGATGGAGATAAGGGCAGGTGTGAAGACCCCAGGGCTCTCACTGTGGGGGCAGGGGCACCCTGGCCACCTCTTAGGGTGGGCTGCCACCATCTGCTGGCCTTAAAACTTCCCCCATGGTTTTGGTTCAATGTGACTGCCTGCTGCTCCTCATCCCAGAGACACCCGTGATGGGAGCATCTGCCCTGATGGTTTTTTGTAATGCTGGGGCCAGCAAAGCCTGTCTGGTGCAAGGCATCCCCTTGTTGTTCACAGGGAAACTGCTGGGAGAAATTCATCAGGTGGGGATGGAGAAGCAGCTGGGAAACACCCAGCGGGTGAGATCCAACATTGTGTGTGCATTTTTTCCTTACAAGAACATGACATTTTATGGTGTTCTGTGCTTGGCAGTGCAGAGGGTGTTTGAAGGAGTCCAGTGGTGTTGGAGGAAGAGATCATCTTTCCCTCCTCCAGAGTTGCTTAGAGGATAAAAAGGGTGAGGGAGTCACATATTTCAGTGAAAGCGGGGGAAAACCACGAGGATTGCTTGTCTTCTGATAAATCACAGCAACAACATTTAATATGCTAAGCTTATTTTATTAGATAATAAGCTGGATGGAGAGTAAAAGCCACGTACATGTGTTGTTATATTCTACTAGCACAGGGTGGAATAGCACAGCTGCCCCCTCCTAATTCCCTTTGTACAGACACACGTTGCTTCACTTCCCTGGAAGTGTCCAAGGCCAGGTTGGATGGGGCTTGGAGCAACCTGGTCTAGTGGAAGGTGTCCCTACCATGGCAGGGGGTTGGAACTGGGTGAGCTTTAAGGTCTCTTCCAGTCCAGACCATTCTGTGGTTCTCTGGTATGACAGACAGGGAAGGAGAAGAGTGTCCGGCCCTGCCTGGGCACCAGCCTCTGTTGCCCTCCGAGGATGTTGTGAGGCAGCTTCTCCATCACATCAGTTTGTTGGCTGGGAAACAAAGGGCTTGGCTGGGAAGATCCTGAGGGTCAGCAAGAGCTTCCCTTTCCCTCCAGTGGACGCTGAGCCCAGGCACATGTTTATAATTTGGATGGCCATGGCTTTGACATGTGCGAGTGATCCAAGGATGACAAAAATCTAATCACTTGGATGTCCAAAAGCGGCTCAGTCCATGTTCCTGGAAAACCTTCAGCTCGAGGAATAGTTGTGTTTTCTCTGGCTGCTGTCCTCCACATCAAAACATCTTCCAAAGTGAGAAAGCAATGCCTGAACCCTCAGCATTGCTCGGCGTCAGGGTGGTTCATCCTCTGGAAGAAGCGATACCATACGGAAAGGGTCTCAAAGCCCCACACTGCAAGGTAGGAGTGCTGTAGGAATGGGGATTTCCTGGTGCAGCATTTCCCCCATTATCAGTGGGCACCCCTCTCCCAGCCCCTCCTCTCCCGCTGGTCCAGGCTGGGTGGCCGGAGCCGCTGCCGAATGCCCAGGGGTTGCTACAACCAACAACCAACAACAGCGTCACTAAGGAACTTCCCATGGGATCCAGTCCAGGCAGGTCCCAGGGAATAGTCTCAGTTTCCGGGGAGGAAACCCAGCGGGGCTGGGGTGCCCATGGCAGCAGGTGAATGAATCCCCAAGGCAGGGATGTGCTGCTGGGTGAGGGGCTGGAGCAGAGTGGGAAGAAAGCAAAGCCGGGAGCCGTGCAAGGGCCGGGGTTTGAGAGCTGTGGGGCTGTGGGAAGCGGGGCTGGCAGGCGGCTGCCCGCGTGGGAGGACTGGCACAGAGGGACGAGCAGGATGAGGCAAGTCATGGGGAGCATTCTTGCCTTTGGTGGGGCACGGTCTGAGCCCTCCCCAGGACGGGAATGCTGGGAAAGCCAGCTAATTCCTCGTGGGGAATAAGTGTGCTCGAGAAAACCTTGCACGGTTGGGTATCTCCTCAGGCTGCTTTTAATGCAGTCCAGGAGACTGCAAAGTTGGATGATTCCAGAGGAAGAGCTGAAATAATGGCAAGTGTCCGTGTGGCTGCAGGTGTCCTCAAGTCCGGGTTTGTACGGGGTAGCAACACCTTGTGTGCAATGGGCAAAGCAAAGGACTGCCACAGTGTCCAGACTGGACTTTCCAGTTATCCACAAAGCATTCACTTTACAGGTGGGGAAACTGAGGCATGGGGCATGCCATGAGTCCCTGGATGCCAGTGACAGAGCCTCAGGGTGCTGGTGCCAGATCAGCCTCTGGCTCTGGCGGTGGATCGGTTAATTTTTCCCTGGTGCTGGTAACCACACGTGTTTATAGGCCTGAAACCCGGTACCATAATCAAAATAAAAGTAATTTGACCTGAAAGATGTTTTCTTCATACCAGGAGGGATATTTAGGCCAGGCAGGAGGGGAGGGAGCTGTTCCTGGAAGCAATTACATGGCCACATAACTGGGCTAATTAAGAGACCTAAATGTTAAAGTTAAGCTGGGAGAGAAAATACTTAGGAAAACATTGCCTTTAACTCCTCAAAATCCTGGTTGTGTCTCTTCTGTCTGCAATTCCCATAGCTCAGAGCGGAGAGGTGAGCCCATATCCCTCCCTTTATTATTTACTCCTATGGCACCAAACCAGACAGGCTTCAACTTTGGGCAGAAACCAAACCATGCACGTGGTTGTCGTTGAAATAGCACCAATTTTTAAAAGCCACAGCACCACGACAATCCTTCTGCTCTTTTCAAATGCACACCAACACTCTGCCTTGTGCCACTTCACCTTCCAACTGGGAATGAACCCAGGGGATCACACTCAGGCGAGTTGGTGATGATGAAGTGTCATTTAATTATCCCAAGTCCAGAGGCAGGTGAGGTGAGAAGAAACTGGTTTCTATTCTTCTGTTCAAGGAGAGTTTGGTTACCTGGCCTGGCATCTCTGACCTCTTTAACATGAGGATGCCAGCCATCCTCTCATTTCAGTGCAGGGTTTGGACTGTGTCTGTCATGGCTGGCAGGTCATGAGCCGAAAAGGTTAGGATCAGATTTTTCCAGGAATAGGGAGGTTTTTCAAAGAGCTGGTTTTTCTTTTTCTGATGTGGGTGCACCAAAAATAAATGGGAGATGAGAAGTGTTGCAAAGGTGACAGGAGGTGGGTTGGACCCCAGAAGTCCTCCCAGATGGGCTGATTTTGGCAGGAATGAGTGGTTTCACCCTTTGCAAGGCACTTGGAGAAGCATTTGGGTGTATTAGGTGAGAAAATGGATTTTCTAAACTGAAAGCAGACTCTGCCAGGGATGCTGTGTGGTGGAGACATCCTCTAGGTTTCCTCTCCTGTGGTCTGGTGCAATTCTTCTCCACAGGGACTTGACATGTCCCACCTCCACATCCACTGCTTCCTGACATCCCTGTGGGAGCACTTCCTGGGATCTGGGGCGCTGTGTGCCGAAACGCCTCGTGGCAGCACAAACCCTGGGTCTGGTGGCTGGTCTGAGTCACCAACAGGGAGCTGAGCCCCGGGCCAGCCCTGATGTTGGTGTGTGCAGATTGCTGTCCCTCACACAGGCTCTGGGGAGCTGCAGGGGACACGTGACACGTCCCTCACACGCCCCAAACGGGAATTTGCAATGATCCCTGGCTGTGGCCACGCGAGCCCTCGCTATCTCTTCCCCGTTCTGCTTCCTGCCATCTAAAATTTTGATGTGGTGGTCACTGAGAGATTGCAATTTGTGTTAAGACAGTTCCAAACACAGACGTGCTTTACACAGATGTGGGTTTAAAATGGATCATTTATATTTATATATATATATGTATATAAAAACGTGTATATATATATAGTGTTCAAGGCTGGGTTGGATGTGGCTTGAGGCAGGCTGGTCTAGTGGAAGGTGTCCCTGCCCATGGCAGGGGTTGGAATGTGATGGTCTTTGAGGTCCCTTTCAACCTAAACCATTCTATTTTTCTATTTTATATATGTATATATGTGTATTTGTTCAACCCAGCCATGTTCCCTGCAGCACTAACCCCAAACAGGAGTAGCTCTGGCTGGAAATGGAGGATGGTGTTGTACAGTTTGAAAATACAACTTTCCATGGAAAGAAAGGCACAAACATCTCTGTGGCACATAAGGCATCTCACTGCTGACAGGAATTGTCAGATGTGATAAGAGATATTGGTTCCTCCCTGTTGTAGGATCTGTGCACTGGTAGCAAATGAAGACTTGGGGGTGGCACTTGTGCCCCATTTCTGATGTCTCTACAAGGTTTGGCCTCTCTGTGAGCCTTCAAAGAAATTGCAGTTTGAAGAGCTACACCTCTCCTAACAAATGCTGTACTCCTGGTCTTTTCCTCCTGGATTTTCTCTAATATCCATTTAATTTCCTACAAAGGCTGTACCCACAAACACTGAGGACTCTCTTCTCCTCTGTGAAACTTTGTATTGTGTGATGTCTTACAGTATATGGGACAGAGAGCAGCTGCTGTAGAAAAATAAGGCAATTAAAATACAATATTCCCTTGCATCTCCACGGCTTATGGAGAGCATCCCGTGGTTATGAGTTCACCATAAATTGCTTCTGCCCTGTTGGGACGGATGGATAAGAGGGTGCTGGCAGCAGTGGACACCCGCTGAGGAGATGGTGAGGGGGAAGGCCTGGCTGTGCCTGATGAGGGGGAGTTATAGAGGAGACTTTGTGCCTGCAGGACGCCTGCTGTGGGAAGGGTCCGGGTACAAGGGGACCATTGACGTTGTTCCCTGGCTGCCTGGACAGACAGCGCCTTTCACGGGGTGACTTCACTGTCCTACGAGGAGCACGTGCCTCTGCAGGACAGAGTCATCCGCACAGGAATCACAGGAGCATCCTCCTGAAATGAGGATGTGTGGTTCTTGTGGTTTTCAGGGTTAAAATCAGCCCCAGTCTGGGCTGGACACAGTGGAGCGTGTGATGCTCGCCATGGTTGGGAACTTGGCTGGCCCCTGCCTTGTTTTCCCTTCCATACTAAGGAATAGTGGCAGTTTCCATGAGGATCCGTGCACAAAGGAGTTTGTACACTCCCAAAGCTGAAGTAAACAGCCCACCAGTTTGAAATGTTTCAGTTTGGTCTTGACACTGAGTGGGAAGAAGTTTCAAATTGCAGGACGGGAGAAGGAACCTGTCCTCTCTGAGCACCCAGCTCTTTCCTTGAGGGGTAAAATTCTCTAATTTTCACATAAGAAGATTCTCTGTTTAAAGTTTGACACTCTTCAGGCTTGCTGCAGAGGGCAAGAGGGGTGGCAGTGGTCCCAGTCGGCGTCAGCACCCACTTGAGCCGGTGACAAATATTTCCAAATGTAGTGATAGGCAAAAAACCGGAGGTTTTAAATTCCATACGTATCCCAGGAAATAGTTTGCTATTGATGTAACTTCTGAGACAGATTCCAGCTTCCAAGCCCCAGTGTTTTCTAAATAAACAGGAATGAGAGTCTGCAAAGGTCAGTTTGTGGCTTGGTGGGAAAAAGCCTTTGGTTCAGGATCAAAAGAAACTGATAGGTTGGAGGGGGCAGGGACACCTTCCACCAGCACAGGTTGCTCCAAGTCCCGTCCAACCTGGCCGTGGACACTTCCAGTGATGGGGCAGCTACAGCTTCTCTGGACAACCTGTGCCAGGGCCTCCCCACCCTCACAATTTCTTCCCAATGTCCCATCTAACCCTGCCCTCTGGCAGTGGGAAGCCATTCCCCCTTGTCCTGTCACTCCAGGCCCTTGTCCAAAACCCTCTCCAGCACTAGTGTAGCACCTTTAGGTACAGGAAGGCTCTAAGATCTCTCCCTGTTCCATTCCATCCCATCCCCTGTTCCTGGCTGTATCCCCTGCTCATGTCCATCCCCTGCTCCCAGCTCCATCCCACCATGAGGTCCAGGGATGCAGGGTTGAGTCTTGCACCGTTGTTTGCACTCACATGGGAGGACAGGGCTGGGAACACAAACAAAGCTTGGCAGTGTCTGTCCCAAACATGGACAAAATCCAATTGTATCCCGAGGATGCACATCTGATCCACCACGTGCTGATTAACCCTCTGGTCCCTGGGCTTATGCTCTCTGTGACCCCAAAGAGCAGCTTTTAGAAAGCACAGAGATTCATCCTTGAAGGAGTCAGCATGCTCACAAGTGGCATTTTGGCTCAAAAAAGCCAAAAGGGATACTTCATGCTGGTTTTTTAAAAAAAACCCAGCCAAACCCCAGCACTCCAGGAGCTGCTGGGTTAGTTAGGAGCTACTGGGAGTTACTTGAAACCACTTGCCTTGCAAAACTCTCCCAAAGCGTTTCAGGAAGGCAAAGCATTTCAGGAAGTGGTGCTAAATAAATCAATAAATAATAATTTTAAAAATACTTAAATAAGGGCATTTCATTTTTTCTTTCCAGAGAAAGATGCTCAGGATTAGCCTGAAGCCAAGACTGTGACAGAAAAGTGAGGTGTGTTTCAGGTGGATTTGCAGGAGGTCTTGGTAGGTGGGCAGTAGGTGCAGTTGCCATAAACTCTGGATTTTTGGTCATCCACAATATGATTTTATCCCTTTACTTGCTGGTGTTCTCCTTTTGGAGCTGCTGAAACAGTGACATGAAGTTTGGGTTTTAATTTTTATTATATGCCTTATAATTTAGGCCTTGAAGTGAGAACCACAGTAACATAACAGAAATATTACTTCTATGCTGAAAATTATGCAAATAGTATGAAAATGGAATAGGGCTGAGATTCTCAACAAATGTAGTTAAGAAAAAAGAATAATTCCATATTAGTGATGTTTCATCCCACCTTGGGATGAGTTGAGCTACCAATATCACTGAATTTCCCCAAAGATGAGCCATTCCAAATCCCGAAGTTTTGCCAGCTCTGGGACAAATCAGGTTCAGGCTCACCCTTGCTCATGCCAGAACCACTCCATGGAAATCCATGGCATTGCAATAGCAGCATTGGGAGAGCAGCCCAGCCCCCTGCCACTGTCCCCACCGGGCTCTTGGCAGTGCTGAGTGTGTCAGCATGAGGGGCCTGCAGTGCTCCAGGGAGGCCCTGCCACATCCCAAGAGGATGCAGAGGATAAGGCAGAGGTGAAAGGCTGGGAAGGGCAACGTGGAAATAAATAAATACACAGTGATCACTAATGACCTGTGTGAGCAAATGGATTTCTGCAGCTCATAGCAAAGGGTTCGGTGTCTGTTAGGGAAAATATTTGTTCTTGGCAGGAAATGAGGATTTCCTCCAATTATCATTATGAATAGGAATGGGCTGGGAGGCTGTGCTGGGACTGAGTCCCCACGTGTGGGATGCTGTGCATGGGTGGGACGGGTGAGGCCCAGAGTGGTCACTGCCCTCTGATTCCCTGCATTGCTGTGCCTGCTGTATTTCTCCATGATTTTTGGGATTCGTCTCTCCAGCCTCTCCCTGGGGCTCTGTAGCACCAGAGGGATTCCCATGGGTGGGTCCTATATTAGCTTTTTCTTTTGCACTCATGGAATCTCCCTGAACACCCTCAATGTCACTGGGGCAGCTGCACATCTCCAAAGACCAGAGCAAAACTGTGAGCAAACCCAGATTATCTCCACAGGCTCCAAAGGCAACATCAATACTAATGACTTCAAGCCTCCTTCTTGCTTTTTTTTTTTGTTTGTTTAATAGTGTGGTGTGAAGCGACTTGGGAGGATAATGGATATTTCTGAGCCTGCTCGTGAAAGCTGTTTTTCACACCAAACAGAATAAAAGCAAAATCATCTGCTAAAGCTGGAGACTTTGAATGCACCAAGTGAGCACTGGTGCCTGTTGTTGCAAAATGAGGATTGGGGCTCAGTAAATGTTGTTCTTGAGCAGGTGAGAAGGGAAGAGCTGGGAAAGCAGACCCTGGAAACCAGGGCGGGAATGTGGTACCCACCAGCAGCAGGGCTGGGGATGCTGCTGCAGGCACGTTCTGCAGCACCTTGGCCCGATGAAGGCTGTGGGGCTGCCTGTGAACTACTCAATGCCTCCATAGATAAAATTAAAAAAAAAATTAATAGAGTAACAGCTGAGTTTGAGCTCCCTGACATGGCAACACTGCATACAACCCAGCTCTGCTCTGCCCCAGGCACACGGGCTCTGTTTGCTTTTCACACCCCCCATCACTGCCTCCTGTGTTTTCCTTCCTCAGGTATTCCAGCATTTCTTTCCCAACACTTCATCGCTCAGAGGCTACTTCTGTGGGAGGACAGGGTGGGTGCAAGACCCCTGATCTCCCCTCAAAGGCAGTGTTGGTGTTGGAAGCCACATGTGGCAGTGGTCACCAGTGCTCCTCAGGACAATACAGCCGGGTCTCCCTCTTTTTGGGGACCCAAACTGCAGCAAGGGAGGTGCATCTGGGCCATCACTGAGCCCGTAATGTGCTTGTCCAGCACGTGGCCCCAGTGCCAGTGCTGCAGCCTGGACCCGTTGGCAAAGCTGCTGAGATGCTCCTTGGTTATAAAGAGAAGAGTTGGTTATTGGAGCCTCGAGGCTGAGCCATGCCTGCTGCAGCTCCCTCCCTATGTCACTTCCATTGTCACTCACCAGGAAACATGGGAATGGAGTTGGAGAAGATTTTTGCTTCTTTAAAAGCAGTGGAGAGCTTTGAACCCAAGTGATGTGTATGTGTGTGTGTGTGCATGGCCCAAATCACACCAGCTGCTATAACGAAGTTCTGCAGAGCTTAAAAACCAAAGGCAAACCCATTTTCCAGTCTCATTTTCCAGTCTCAAGCACCTGGCCCTCCTCCTCGCAGCACGGACGGGCACTTTCCCTGGCACAAATGCCAGGTAGGATTTACTGTGATGCAAACAGCCAAAGCATTTATCTATAACGATATAAAGATAACAACTCAGGCAGAAGGTGTTTTACAGGAGGTGTTTGCCCCAGAGAGTGATTTAAAGGCAGAGAATCCCCCAGTGGAGGTGACTTTGCTGGCTCGGGAGGGCTGGCAGAGGCTCCTCATTCCCGCATGGAGCAGCACCGCTCGCTGCCCGCTTCCCCCTTCCCTTCTGGCACCGGGATATTTTCAGCTTTCCAAAGCAACTGTAGCCCAGTGTGCTAACAGGAGGTGATGACAGCTTGGGAGGTAGGGCCGGTGGTGCTGACAGCTTGTAGCGTTACACCTTTCCCGGGAAAATTGCGGCAATCACCTGGCAGGGTGCGGAAAAAAAAGAAAAAAAAAGGTGTTTGAGCAAAAGCCGTGATCACCACAGGGATCACAGTGCTGCTGATATTTGTTCTGGTGGATCCACCGTGTTTGCAGGGATGTGTTTCGGGGAAAAGCTCACAGCTGGGTGGTTTACCAAGGGAAGAGTCAGACGGAGGAATGTTGCTGAGGGATTTCTCCAGCTCGCTGTCAGGGCCCTGCAGCCTCCAGCCCCTGTCCCTGAAGGGGAGGGAAATCCTGTGGAAAAGGATGGATGTGAGGAGTGAGTTGGCTCCTGCAGACTGTAGCCTTGATCCCTGCGTGGTGTGGAGCATCACAAGACTCTGCGGGAAAGAGAAGTAGCCTGTGCTTGGTCACCAGCACGCAGGAAGGGCTTTGCTCTGAAGATCATGCCGAGTGGCCAAGTGTTTCCTATTTATATTTTTAAATGATTCTTCAGGTGCTTGCTTAGCAATGTCTCATTTTCTCTCTGAGGGATTGCCCAGTGTGCTGGATTGTGGCAGCTTCGGGGCGAGTTGGGGAAAAAAACCCAGCACCTCAGTGCTCAGAAATGGGTCATTGTTGGTTGGTAAATGTGGTTTGGGTGTAGGGTACGTTACAGATGCTCACTGGGTGAAGTCAGGATCGCCAGAAACATCTCCCAAAAGCCACCTGTGTTAGATCTGGAAGAGTGTCTAGATTCCCCTGGTTTCCCTGAGGATTTGAGGTGCCTGATACCCCTTTTTGTCTGGCACTGGGGGCCAAGGTTGTGGAGAGGCTCGGAGGGGCCCAGAGCTCCTGGCCTTGGGGAACAAGCCCCACATTGTGCCACCCAACCTGCTCTTTGGCTGACATCAGCAGGGAACTTGACTCAGCCCAGTTTTGCCAGCTCAGCACCTCAGCACGTGCTAAACTCACCCAATAAATACAAAATAAGCAAAGAGCTCCCGATGGGTTGAAAACAGACGCCGCATTGAGGGTGGCGGCTGATGCGCCGCTGCTCCACAGCCAGCCCATGGAATGCTGGCTTGGTGATCGCCATCCTGGGGGGGACTGTCCCAACCCCAGCTGCCAGGAAGGTGAAACTGGGATTTTGTGGCAGCTCGTGCCTGTGAGAACTTGCTTTCTGAGCTGTCAGACCTGCGTCAGAGGGAGCGCCTCTGCCCGGCGCCCTGCGCGCGTGGCCTTCCTCCGCCAGCAGCTGCCGCAGCGCCGGGAGCACCGGGAGCATCCGAAGGGGCTTTCCGTCCTCGTGAAGGGAAGGCAAAGGTATTACCTGGAACGATTCAAGGCTTGGGTTGCAGTGTGTGTGGATTTGAGCAGGGAAAATGAGGCTCTTGGCTTGGTTGTCTTGCCAAAGTCCCATAAAACGCAAAATTTCCCAGAAAGTCAAGTAACTTCATGGCTGTTCTCCGAGACATGGCCAAGCTTGGAAGCACTTTTCTTTTGGATGGGAAGAATGTGCTGTGGACCTGTTGAGTTACTCTTCAGGCTCATTCATCACTATGGGAATCACTCATCTCCTCTGAGGCACTGCAGAGCATCTCCCATCCTCTCAGGATGGTCTATCCCACCTGCAGCAGCCTGGCATGTCCATACCTGGGTACCAAACCCTGGGAAGCACCGGAACCAGGAGATGAGCTCGATTAAGAAGGAGAAAAATTAACATTCCCAGAAGTGCCAGAGTTTTGTTTGTAGAAGGGATTTGCACTTCTGAGAGGGCTGTTGACTTTCAGGAGACCTAGGCTTTTCAAATGCCTAAATCACTGTTGGAAATATGCTGGCAAATTTTTTGAAGTGCTTAGAAAATATTCCTACTATGTCCTCGGGCCTTTTCTAGTGGTAATTACGAGTTGTCCATTAACCACAGTGTGCAGATCTCTGCTTGAAGCTGTTGCATGCTCAGCACCCAGAAGACAGAGGCACGGCTGGGGTTTAAAAAATATGACAGGGATGACGTGAGCGCTGGGTGCAGTTGCATAATTAGAGGACAAATGCTTCTTTTTTCACATGGGCTTGGGGCTTGTGGGTTTTTGGTTTCAGAGCCTGAAGGCCATGTGAAATGTAGCTTCCCCCAGCTTGGGCAATGGCCAACTCCTCCTAGGGCAGCAGGAGCTTCTCTGTTTAGGTAGACAAGCAACTCAGCACAAGTCCCTTTGATTTATTAAGAACCGATCGGGGTGTGATGTAGAGCCCCTGCATCTGCCTTAGGGGCTGTGTAAATGGGAAATGGGTGATCTTTCTTCATTTACAGCCTGGGGTAAGTTATTTTGGCAGAGTTGCTCCCAGCTTACCTGGATTTGAAAGGAAAAACCTCAAGCAAATGTGGCTGAATCCCTGGGAATGTCAGTGGGGATGTTTTGGGACAAGGCTGTGTCTCAGGCTGTGTGTTTGGTCCTGAGCTGTGCCAGCCAGAGCAGACACAGGCAGCAGCTCTGTCACTCTCTGTCACCAATGCTCTGTTGGGTACTGATGGTATTCTGGTCCAACCATTCCCCCAGCACTGCCAAGGCCACCACTGACCCATGTCCCCAAGGGCCACATCCACACGGCTTCTAAATCCTTCCAGGGATGGTGACTCAACCACTGCCCTGGGCAGCTGTGCCAGGGCTGGATAAACCTTTCCATGAATTTTTTCCTATATCCAATCTAAACCTCCCTGGCACAGCTTGAGGCCGTTTGTCTCATCTCATCCCTTGTTCCCTGGGAGCAGAGCCCAACTCCCCCCCCAGGCTGCCCCCTCCTGTCAGGGAGTTGTGCAGAGCCAGAAGGTCTCCCCTGAGCCTCCTTTTCTCCAGGCTGAGCCCCCCCAGCCACTCTGGTGCTCCAGCCCTTCCCCAGATCTGTTCCCTTCTCTGGACAGGCTCCAGCCCCTCAAGGCCTCCTGCCCCAAACTGAACAGTATCAGGCAATCATCTCCAGCTAGTAGGGGTGCTGCCTTCCTCCCAGGTATTTATTGAATTCCCATTCAGGCCTATCCCATGGGATGTGTCCAGGCCAAGTGTCTGAGAAGCGACCGCACCATCACACGCTCANTCATCCCTTGTTCCCTGGGAGCAGTCTGAGAAGTTACCGCACCATCACACACTCGCTTGATGAGAGGCTCCACACGCTGCTGAGATTCTCCTCCTGCTCAGGGCACACACTGTGCCCCTGGGATGACCACATTATTTCCATTGGCACTCAGTAATGAGGGTTTGGCTTGCTCTTTTAAAAGCCAGCCTGGGCAAAAGGCATTCCCTGGCAGGTGAGCACGCTCATGGCCAGACAGTATTCCAGGGAGGTTCTGCGTGCTCTGCTCCAGAGGGTTTGGAATGCCTGCACGCCCCTTGCCATTGTCAGAGTTTGAAACTGTGTGGAAGACGTGACAGTACATAAACCAAACCAAGTTTCCGGCCAAGGTAACGAGGCGTGGAGCCTTGGGGAACAGAGAGCTGAGCTCACATGGTCTTCGGTGAGGGAGGACAGCCCTGAGCCATCCCAGCAGAGGGTTCAGCGAGACACAGGCTCCAGCTGCTTAAAGAAAGGGCTGAAGTGTCTCTTGGCTGATAAATTGAGGTGTTGGAAGTGTTCATTTATTTTTGGTGAGCTTTGTACTGCTTTACCTATGGAACTAGGCGATGCATGGGGTGGAGATGGCGATGGGACCGATCCAGAGCAGGCTTGGGGTGGCTTTGATGCCGTTGCCTGTTGCAGGGACAGGAGAGGCACAGGACCTGCCATGGGTGGGGAGTTTGCAGCATCTGCCACAACCTACTGGTTGCGGGCTGAGTGTTCCTGCTGTTTGGCTTGCTCTCTGTTGGGCTGGGGGAGCTCAGGTTTGGGGTCGGCAGGACTCCCAGCTCATCTGGCGTGACTTCTGTCCCCTTGCCTCCGCAGAACCGCCAGACTTTCAACAGCCTCAGCTGCCTTAGCGCCGCGGCCGAGGACGGCTCCCAGCGGCTCCCGGGCCCCCGGCTGTGGCCCACGGCCCCGGAGGTGATGCCGGGCAGGACCCCCGCCTGCACCCCGGTCCCGGAGCCGCCGCGCGCCAGGGCCCACGGCCGCCGGGCCAGCAGGGATGACCTGTCCTGCGAGGAGGAGGAGGAGAACGGCGGGAAGGAGGAGGACAGGGCGGC